>CM002482.1:17248258-17286995 GCA_000325765.3 Leersia perrieri
CTCATGGCGCGCGCGCTGCGGCGCGCCGTGGCGAGGGAGGCGGCGCTCGACGCCGACCTCGTGGCGCACAAGGACGCGCTGCGGCAGGCGGAGCGGAAGAGCATGAACAAGAGCAACGCGTTCGCCACGGCGAGCCACGACATCCGCTCCGCGCTCGCCGCCGTCAAAGGGCTCATCCAGGTGTCGCGCCCCGACGCCGATGGCAACCCTGGCATCGTGGACAATCTCAACCAGATGGAGGTCTGCACCAACAAGCTGTTCGGTGAGAAAAAAATAATTGATTCTGTGCTATATATTGTTACCGTTTGTATTCTCGCTAGGATTATTCTTCGTGTTTTGTCTAGAAGGTCTGTTGTTGTTCATTGTCAACTGGCTAATTAATTTAGCTCTTCTATTTGTATAGTATTTTTTAGAAAATTATTTAAAAGTTGCTAAGAATGGGTAATTTGATATTAGTCTGGATCATGAAAACATGTCATATGGGACGAGTTTAAGTTAAATATTAAAAATATTTATACATTGATGTGTTTGGTTTAAAGTGGAATTGTTGCTTCTCTCTCATGATATCTCTTATTTAGATGGAAATATTAAAAGGAGCAGTGCTATATACTTATATAGTACCATACGTACTTAAAAACTCTTCGATATTAATTGTAAATTTATTGTCTTCTACAGGAGCATTTCGAAGTTTTTGAAGAAGAAATTTATGCTCAAAAGTTGTTTCTTGATGGAGTCATTAGTATTTTTGTTGGACCTAGTTTGTACATATGGCTGATTTGTTAAAACTCCTGCAGATATACTGAACTCAATACTAGACACAGGCAAGGTGGTGTCAGGGAAGATGCAGCTCGAGGAAATGGAGTTCAACATGGCAGATGTTTTGGAAGAATCTGTGGACATGGCAAACGTTGTTGGCGTGAACAATGGGATCGAAGTGATCTGGGATCCCTGTGATTTTTCCGTCCTAAAATGCGGTAATGTAATCGGTGATAGTAAGCGATTTAAGCAGATTCTCGACAACCTTCTCGGCAATGCCATGAAATTCACACAAGAAGGTCATGTCATCCTTCGAGCTTGGGCAAATAGGCCAATTGTGAGGGGTTCGATCGGTGCTCCTTCAAGGTTTGCTTATCGAAGCCTCGAGTTCAGTTTCTTCAGATTTTGTTTTGGAGCAAAGGAAGACAAGGTCTCACAAAATTCTTTTAATCCTTTGCAAAATGATCCAAATTCTGTTGAGTTTTACTTTGAAGTAGTTGACACTGGCATCGGGATCCCCAAGGAAAAGAGAGAGTCCGTGTTTGAGAACTACGTTCAGGTGAAAGAAGGACATGGAGGCACCGGTTTGGGGCTTGGAATCGTGCAGTCCTTGGTAAGTTTTGTTTTTTTTATGATACGGCTCTCAAACATGCATGTTATGCAAATTCATTTTTAGCTGAAGTACCCAGTCTGTACTAGTAAAATTTGTAAAGTTTATAACCATAAAAATCTCAGTACACACGTATATGATTTATCAAAATTATTCCCCCCCCCCTATTTAAATTTAAGATGTTCTTCACTTTATTGTATTAAACTTTGAAAACTTTGAACATAAGTATATATCAAAATATTTAGTTTGAAACCATAAAAAAATCCTAGTTCATTTCAAAAGCATAAAAATCCTATGGGTAAAATTTTCCCTTCCTTTTCAAGTACTTTTACAGTATATGATTGCTCGACTCTCATAGAAGAATAAAGGTTACAGTTGCACACCAAAGCTGAAAATTTTCTCATTTAAATGTGGAGGTAGTATGTTTCAATTATTTTTGTATTTCTCAAAGTATTCATTACTAAATCTTTGCTGAAAATATACATCTTGATAATATCTATTTGTTGACAGGTTCGTCTGATGGGAGGAGAGATAAGTATTAAAGAAAAGGAACCAGGGGAGAGAGGAACATGCTTTGGGTTCAATGTTTTTCTGAAGATGAGTGGAGGCCACTCAACTGAAGAAGATATAGAAGAAGGTCCATCAACACTGAGCGAAACAGACATCCGAGCCTCTGTGTTCAGGGAGGAAAATTTCTTCAAGGGTTGTCATTGCATTCTTTTCGTTCATGGTGATGAAACCAGAAGAGTTTTGCAAGTTTGGATGGAGAGCATTGGGATGAAAGTTTGGATGATCCCAGAAGTTGAGTCCATTTCTTCTACATTGGAGAAGGTGCAATCCTCACATGACAATTTCAATTTCGATCGATGCTTCAGCTCCAAGGAGATGGTCAGCCAAGTTCTTCCAACTACATTGAGGAACAACAGTATCATGGCGCGCAACCTCGGAGAGCATCATCCACTTGGCCTGCTTTTCATTGTTGATGTGTCAAAGGGACAGTTTGATGACATTAAGAGACAGACAACAGATTTTGTCAAAATGAAGCATCAGGTTCCATGCAAAATTGTATGCTTGACTGATCTAAAGACGTCTTCCAAGGATTTCAGAAGGTTGGAGGAGATGAGCTGCGATCTCGTCTTGCGAAAACCAGTGCACGGCTCTCGATTGTATGCTCTTCTCATGGGCCTAAGAGATGTCCAGTCCTCAACTATTCAAACATCATCTCTTGTTGGGCATGAAAATTCTGTCACTAGGCAACAAAATATAGGTAGGATTGGTATGAAAGATTCTGCAAATAATGTTGCATTAGCTAGAGTTGAACGCTTGGATCAAGGGCTAAAAATAGAAGATGATAAGCCATTGGGTGGCATGCATATATTGCTGGTTGAAGACACTTTGGTGCTACAAACTATTCAGAGAAAGATGTTGAACCAACTAGGAGCAACAGTTGAACTAGCAGGAGATGGAGCTAAGGCCGTGGATATGTTCAAAGCTGCTATTGAGAGAGCAAGTGTTTCAGAAGGGCGTAATGTGCCCTTGCCCTATGATCTCATCTTCATGGATTGCCAGGTTTGTTTCACCTCTTAGCTGCCTGCACAATCTTGTACTTGTCGATTCAACTACTTCCCTTCGCTTGTGTGCTTCTTTACATGCTAATTATAATGATACTTCTCACTGTAGTATTTACAAAAATCATGCAAAGAATGGAAGGCTTCTTGCTATAATAATTTGAAATTACTAATATCCATTTTTTTTTTTTTTGCTTCAGATGCCCCAAATGGATGGCTATGAAGCAACAAGACACATCCGCGAGGAAGAAAGCCGCTACGGAATTCACACTCCAATCATCGCATTGACTGCTCATTCTATGGAGGAAGATCTTCAGAAGGCTATTAGTGTTGGGATGGATCTGCACATGACAAAGCCAATAGAAAGGAAAAGAATAGTAGAAGTTGTGCATGGTTTCCGCAAAGATAGCAACTGATGTTACTCATATGGCAAATGACTCAAGGAGGTGTTTCCAATGAGTAGGATGAGACAATCATATCCATCTTGCTATTTTGTACAATTAGTGATCTTTGAGTATCTTGGATGCAAATGAAATGTTTATTTATTGCTGCAACTGAACCTTAATGTTATAGCAAACTTGAATGGTTCTAGACTTCACTTTCATTTATGATATATGCCATGGTGAATTTCAATTGTTTTGGTTTGACTGTTGAGGTTTTTGGGTGGATTGTTGTTTAGTCAGAACTCTTAATGATCATTTAGAAACAAAAATAGAGACCAATTTAATTAAAACAGGCACTAACGTTACAACATATAGGCCTCGGGACACGCACGGGAGTAGAGACACAGCCAGTGTGTGCTGAGTCAGTAGTTGCCGTTGCCCGTGGCTAATGGGGTTTGTGTGCGTGTGTGCTTGCAGCTGTGCACTCGGCGACGCACCGATGACGGCGTCGATGGCGGCGATCATCATGGGGAGCAGTGAAGGGAGAGGAGAGGGTCACGGCGACGGTCGGTTCCTTACCAGAGCCGTAGCCGGGCGTGGCACACCGAACACGAGCCGGCGGTCGACGATGTTCTGCGTGAAGTGAGCATACGGTTCGCGGCAGCAAGGTACAGTCCTCCCGAGGTTTGTGTTCACGGTCCACGGCGTCGGGTTTGTTGTCGTGCACGGCGACGGCGTCTCCTGCGAGATCCGGCTCGGGCGTGAGGCAAACGGGCGCTTCGGCGAGCGAGCGCCGAGCGGGAGTGCACTCTTTTCGGAACTTCTGGGCTCTGGGCCTCTGGCTAGTGTTCTTTCTGAACTAACTTTGCGCAGGATGTTTGAACACAATAAAAGACAAGATGCAAATCTATAGAAACTGGCCATTTTGTGAGAGAATGGCATGGTACTTTTCGTTTATTCTAGGCTCCCAGCGCAGGTCCACACACATCCAAATACATCAAATTAAGCCCTTGAAATGAGCTGCTCCTTGAAAGAAACAGCCGTCAATTCAGGTTTGCTTGGTCACTAGCACATCAGTTCACGGCACCTGCCTTATTGGATTGGCAATCAAGTGTATAACATGATTTTCTAACATTTCGCTCTCGTCTTATCAAGGAAGATTAGTGCTTGTGCCCCGGGAAAGAGATGCAGGAACCATCGAGCTGCAAACAACCTGCATATTTCTTCTCCAATCATCTTATCAAGTGAGCTACTAAGTACTAACCAAGTAGAAGTAGGTTTCTTGATGACAATTTACATAGAGAATGTTTCCAAGGAGTGCAGTTGCCAAAAGTACATGTCAAAACTAACCAGTCTTGCACAAACTCTGCAACGACTTTCTTCAGAATTGTGCTCGGCACATGATACTACAAGGGACTTAATATATCACATGCATTTTTACAAAAGAATGTCTTGAACAACACATATACTCTTTTTTTTTTTAGCATAGCAACTCGTATACTCTTGATCCATCATGCTTTAATACTTAAAAAAAACTCGTATTTCTGCTCATGATGTTGCTACTTGGTACCGTACGAATCTATATATCTGACCAAAACCATAAGGATTATTTTTTTTACCAATTTTCTAACTTGACGCTTGCCAATAGTCAGGCAATATACAAGTATTCTGTCACGTGACCCAAACCCGAATCAACATGCCAGCTGACTTGAGCATTTTTCTCTGCTTAATCCAATGTACACACGAGCTAATAGCTGAGATTTGATCCGACAGCGCTTACGCATCGGAAGAACCGAAGATTTGCGCGAGCGACGTCCATGTCCCCGACACGGCAAGCGCCGTGCCGACGACGATGACGGCGGCGTCGCCGGCGAGCCCGGTCCACCCAATCTCGGCGCCGAACACCTTGAGGTGGAACGCCGCCGGCAGGACGAAGCCGAGCAGGACGCAGACGCTGCTGCCGACGAGCGAGAGGAAGTCGGCGAAGTTGGGAACGAGCATGGCCACGAGCCCGACGACGACGACGAGGATCCATCGCAGCCACCATGCGTACCGCTTGCGGCAGAGCAGCCGCTCGGCGACCTCGTACACCGGGTTCATCATCACCGGCATGGTGAAGAAGAGGTTGATGCATAGCCCGAGCTGCACGGCGACGGAGAGCCAGCCCGTGCCGAGGTTGGTGGTGATGATGTCGCGCGTGGCGGCGCCGAACGCGAGGTAACCCATGGCGCCGAAGAGCCCGTACATGACGGCGATGAACGCCATGGACAGCGCGAGCGTGCCGCCGAATTTCCGCTTGTCGGCGGCCTCGGATTCGAGCGGGAGCACCATGCCGATCCCCTCGAAGGCGTAGACGGCGACGCCGAGGCCGTAGAGGAGCTCGGTCGGGCCGGCGAAGGCGAACACGGGTGGCCTCATGGCGAGCCAGGTGGACACGTCCTGGCCAAGGACGACTCCCATGGCGCCGAGATCCACCACGTCGGCGAAGATGCTGAGCGGCGCGAGCAGCGTCAGCGTCTTGATGGAGTTGAGGCCCAGCTGGAACGGCAGCATGAGCCAGATGAAGATCGCCTTCGCCGTGAGCAGCGGCGACGGCGGCGAATCGCCCCCAATCGGGTAGAGATACGCCATGGTGTTGGAGATGAAGATGAGGTAGCCGACGCAGAAGCTGGCCTGGCTGAGCACGAGCATGAGGTCAACGACGTGCCTCCCCGCGGCGCCGCACACGGCGGCGCCGAGGTCGCCGAAGGAGGCGATCTTGGGGTGGTCGTAGGCGAGGCGGCGGCGGCAGGCGACGAGAAGCATCATGCAGTGGTAGGTGAGCGCCGCGACGGCGAGGAGGAGGAGCGAGCCGGCGACCCAGCCCGTGCGGGAGAAGGTGTAGGGCAGGCCGAGGACTCCCGACCCGACCACCGCGATGAACACGTTCGCGAAAGTCTTGGGCTGCGACGACAGGTGGTGGTGCCCGTGCCCGTGGTGCGGCAGCAGCGGCGCCGCCGCGTCCAGCCGCGAGGACGACGAGCTCGCCTCCTTGGTGTGGAGACCCATAGTGAACGGGAGGATTTGGGGGGAGCACGAACAGCCGACGCCCGACGCCGAGCTCGCTGTCCGTGGAAATGGGGAAAAATCGGGTGGCTCGCCTCGTGCGCGTTCGTTCCCCCTCTTGTAGCAAGAAGAGGAGCCACGGAGGCTAGTCGAGGTGGGCCATGATGTCGCGGGAAGGGAAGTCTCGTGGACTTTTCTTGGGAAAAAATAGTTACGGAGTCTACATATGAGCCTGGTTCACGAGTCACGACTTACCTTGTATACCTCGTGGCGATGGCGATGACGATGACGCGTTGTACTAGGTTGGTTCATGCACGAGGCGTATGTGTACATCGTGGCTGAAACTGGATTGGTACTGACCAGGTACACTGCTGCGCGTTTGGTCGTGGGCAACATCTGGAGCGCTGTTTCGCCCGTTGGACAGACGTGTTAACGGTAGGATCACCAGGAGCCTAAGAATTAACGCGCTATATTGATGTTCTCGTGTACTCCGGTGCGCTAGGTAGGAGGAGCCAGTTGGTTGGGTTGGGTTGGGTTGGGTGTAGTGCAGTGCAGTGTGGCCAAACAAAGCAAGTAACCGGCAGATCTTGGCAGGTTACCACCCCCGCTAATTTCTCGGGACCAAAATAAGCCAGATACGGCATATGCCGATCAAAATCCGGGGCGGCGGGGCCACGCGTCGGTCACGACGCAGGACTGCGATCTTCTCAGAAAACTATAGCGAGGCACAGGAAGGATTCATGTGTGCGTTCGTGCCAACCGCCAGGAGCCAGCCAACACAGACGGTGACGTTGATGTAGCAATATGTACTACTCGTGCGGTTACTGTAATAACCAGTCGGCCTTTTTTTTTTATTTGGCAAAAAGAAGGGCCTATCCGTTGGCTGGGACTGATTAGCCTCATTTCAAATTAGAAATTTCAAGCTTAAATTTATGTATATATTAAGATTCTTTTATCGTGATGTTTTCAGTCTTGGATTTGAAGTCACGAATAGTACATAAAAGTTTTATTTATAAATAATTATTTGTTGGTTCATTCGTATGGCTATCACTTATCTATAAAAACAAAACGATCAGATCTAAATCTGTTATCCTCGGGACTTTGGCCTAGTTGTATGTGTAGTTAATTAAGTAACAACTTGTTAACTGGAAGCTGCAGGCCCTACCGTGCTAATCATGGAAGGTACACCGTGATAAGACACTTCTCTCCCTTGCAATGTGATAATTAAGGTACCGGACCAGGGAATTATTAATCTCTTGCTGTTACGGGACGTACGAGTTGATAACAGCCATTCGAGTCAGTGTCTCGCGTATGACGTGGCGAGTGATTTTTATAGGTTTTTGGTTTTTGTTACTATCAACATGCCTAATTATTTTTTAAAGGCTCGAGGTTAATCTGTTTATTTTTATTATACATCTTTCTATATGTGGTATAAATATAGTGCACACCCATGTGCGACCGGATCATTCTTTATTGTCACGTACTATCAATTTGAAGATTTTGTCATGCTGTTGAAGTTAGGCACGGTGGAGTTTGTCCTGACTTTTAGTCCTGTTGGGTTATAGAATTGCGGTTGCTTCAATGGACTACAATTGGCTGCGTCATTTCAAACCCTTCGGTGTGTGGTTATGAATCGAACGACGTACGTGAAAGTACTGCCAACTTAAACACCCGTTAAGATGCAAGCGCATTCCTATATGTACACATGGATCAAAACTCACAGATCCATCGATAGTTCGAGCATGTCAAGGTCTGCTTGCGAGTTTTGTTTTTTTTTCCTCTCTGTAAAAAAAACA
Organism: Leersia perrieri; assembly: GCA_000325765.3. Lineage (NCBI taxonomy): Eukaryota > Viridiplantae > Streptophyta > Magnoliopsida > Poales > Poaceae > Leersia > Leersia perrieri. The sequence goes on from CM002482.1 coordinate 17,256,417, forward strand.
CCTGTAATCTGCGTACGTAACAAAAAATTACCGATGAGATAAAAAACACTTCTAGCCAAGTTGTTTGGGAGAGAAACTAGAGACCCTAAGCTAACACTATGATCTGCACTTGCCTAAAAAACTCTTTGATTTGCGCAAGATTCTTACTGACCAAAAGGTGAGCGTGCACATATCATCAGACATAAACTTCAGATCGAAACATCAATCGGGAACCACAATATTTGATAAAATAATCATATCCAATCATCAAATTTTATCAAAAAATCAGAACATAACCTCAAATAGGAAAATAATGTTCAGATTGAAAAGAAGAATCATAAACAGACACCTTGGAATTCAAGTTGAACTATACTGGAAGATTGAGCAGTCTACACAATGTTGCAGAATGTGACTGACGACGCCAGGAACTCAGAAGGGGATCCCGATTACGAAAATGCTATGCAAACTAAATTTTTCGTACTAACACCGACGTGTCATGCTGGGAGATTAACCTTACAGTTTGTTGGTAAGGTCTGGCAAGTTAAAAATATAAAAGTAATGTTTAGTTTGATACATCCCCGCTCTGGAAAAAAAAAGTTATGGGTTGCTTGCTACTATTTTACACTGGTTTTGGGCTGAAAACTGGATAATAGACCCTAACTAAAGTGACTACACGGCACACCGATCAAAACTTCCGTACATTGCACTTTGGGCTAAGACAAGAAACCTGGGAACAGAGAGATGCTCGGCTCATGGGCTCACGGCTGACGACGTAATGCCGCACGGACGCACGGTGTTAGACTCGTCCTCGTCGATCGCCAGCGGCCGTCTCACGTCTTCTGACCTTCACGCCCGCGCGATAGCTCGAGGTCGAGGCTCGCTGGAATGGATACATGTTTTTCGGTTTTTTCACCGAGCGGGCGCCGAGCTAGTTACGGAGAAGGGCAGAGGTGTAGCGAGAGCAGACGAGTACTGTTGTACGTGTAGCAAAGCAGCCAGCCAAGCAATGCGACGGCGTGACAATAAAAAATATTTCAGTAAAAATATTTCAATGATCGAAAAAATGTTTCAATGTCATTCCATTAAAAAATTTATTAAATATTTTTTACTAAGCAATAAAACATTTTTTCTGTACGCATTAAAACATAATCGTGGACGTCTGCAAGGGCGGGTCCAGGATTTTGACATTGGTTATTTAAAATATCAAATGAAGAGAAAGAAAAAAAATAACGGCAAAAAGTCTAATATTTGACATTTATAGCATCATTTATAGCATTTGTTATACATATTCTGAGTTGAAAACTACTTTTGTATTGAATACAATGATTTTTTTATACCCATATACATTATACAGTACATATAGTCATTTATTTTTCACAAATTTGGGTATTCACTTGAGTACCCTTAATCAATACTGGGCCCGTCCATGGACGTCTGATATTTTGCTTCCAATCGGACGCCCGATAGTTGCGTCCCTTTTTAAATTCAGCCATTTGCGTGCAATTTTTTGACAGCAGTTGTAAAATAGCTGGGCCTCCGCTACTGCGTTTCTTAAAGGCAAGATCAGAGGTCCCCAATTTTGTTATTCTAGACTAGAAGCACAGCGTTACAGCAACGAAGACAACAGAGGGATTCGGGGACGAACTCAAACGAAGCAGTGAAGTAGTCTGAACAAGATCTAACGGCATATCCTATCAAATCTTCCGACATGTCACGCTGCACGAGGAGCTAAAGGCTAGATGACGAAATCAACCGTGCAGCTGTCTTTCGGACGTTCGAGCTCATCGGTAAAGGTAGTTCCTGTACGTCGGCGTCCAGCACTCCGGCAGGATGTTGTCGTGGTATACTTGAGGGGTCAACGAAACAGGGGCCAAGCAAAGCCCTCTTCCTACCAAATCATTCTCCAGACCTGCCTTCATCCTCTCCTCAACGCCCAAATGAATGTGACCCTGATAAAAAATTGGTAAGTGTATGATCAGTCAATCAGTCCTGACCATGCTCTGGTTTTAGAATTTGTGATACATCGTTTAATGGTTAAACGAGGGAGTTGTACATTTCGAAACACGAGTACCTTGTTTGTACTGTTCGTCAGATATGGTTGGCTGAATAACTGCACCAAATCATAAAAGTGGAAGTGTTATTTGTCAGCATAGTTGTGGCCAGGATTACTTATAGCTTCAGAAAAGCTTGGCAAATCAGTAATGGTTGTGGCAGTACAAGTGTTCTTTCTTTGTGTTCGTTAGTGTCAGGAAAACGACAAAGTGAACTTGGACATGACTTGGAAGTCCACTGACAAAAGGCAAGAGCAAGAGGTCAATTTGCCAAATGCCCAAATGCGTACTGAAACAAGGTAAAAGGCTGAAGAGGTCAGTGCAATGATCCATTGCATCTTGATATTACTGTCAATCGCTCAGCTGCAGTGCACTTTGGATCCTACCAGTAGCTTCTACTACTTTCTGGAAACTTCCCTGCGACAAAACACGCTGGGTATATGCAAAAGGGATAGTGATGATGATTTCACCTGTATTTGCTCATGAAGAAATTTGATGTAGTTGATGGTTTCCAACAGAACAGATGCTGTATCCGTCTTCAAAATAAAAATTTTACATATATTTAGCCGCCAAAAATGGAATGACAGAAAGTAGCTTGCTGCTTACATTAGTTCTAAAGCAAAAGAACGAGCGTTCAAAGATGACATACCTTCCCGAAAGGCGAGACGATCTGCTGCAATGCTGTGATTTTCTCCCCCAGCTTCACTGTGGGGGCTTGTGGCTGCGTGTATTTTGAAACAAAGTTCGTCAAAATGCTAGCTCATCATAGGTTTACTCAGTTAATCCATTATTCTGCCATTGTTAGTTACCTTGGGAGATGATGCATGGGAAGTCTCTGACCTGGACTTCTTCGTGTTGCCTCCGACCCTTCCCTCTGATCTTCTCTTCTTGTTAGTATCAGTTCCATTGCTACTACAAGTCCTTGTCTGCAAGAAGTGTACGTGCACGATTTTACATGCTAACTTCTAGTTATTTTAGTTGCTGTTGCTCAACATTCCAACTTTTCAGACTTACCAGCCGTGTAACTTCTTGCTCCTTTGTGTCTGTGGACATCAATTCTTCTGCTGTTGTTGACCTGTACCCACTGAAAGAACCGATTTCGGGCGAAGTTCTCATGCAAAAAGAAGCCCCTAATGCTGAGCCGTCCGGGTAAACTCCTTCGATCCCTATACCGGAATGATCAAGAACACTTGTAGGAATCAGTTGCTGCAGAAATGCAGCCATCGGAGCTCCGACCTCCTGCGACTGGATGCTCTGTTGCACCACAGTTTTGTTGTTCTTCCCTAGCGGCGCAACAGAGCATCCAGTGTCCATGTTATTATAGGCTGCGACAGTTGAAGATGCGGCCATGTCGCCGGCATCGTCCATGCTCAGCCCTTTGAGGTAGTCAGATGATGCCACGGGGACGCCGTCGAACATTTGCAGCGCCATCACGTCTCTCGTGTCGTCGAGCAAGGAAAGGAAGTTCTCTTCGCTGCTACTGAAAACATTGCACACCGTCTGGCTTGTCACTTCCAAATTTCAATTACTGAATAATACCAACACCATGCAGTATTGTTTGGATGTGGAGATATACTCACATGACGTTCTGGTTCCAGAGGTGGCCGCCGATGTGCTCGCTCGGGATGAGCGCGTCGGCCGCCGGCGACGACGAGAAGGCTGTGTCGGCGGCGCCGGCGAAGAGAGAATGCGTCTGCATGTTCTGATGACGGCTTTCCCACATGCCGCGGCTGGTTGTTGACTTGTTGTTGCAGTGGAGGAGAGAGCTGCTTCTTGGGCAATGAAATACTACACGATATAGCTGCAGTGCACGCCCGTGCATGCGTGGATGCGATAGTGGTGGACCAAATTCGAAGTGGCCATTTTTGTAGCCTACGCGCGGTGGGGTTTCTGAGGATGATATGCCGGCGTCGGCATGACGTGAGCATTTTGGGATGTCTCAGCTCATTAGGGCCCGAGGGGTGTTTGGTTGCCGATCACATTTTACCATATTTTGTCACGTATAAGATTAAACAGATTTGACCAACTTGTTTGATTAAAGCCACAGTCTATGACAATATTCTCTTCAGACTATCTAGGTCATGCACATTAATGACATACGAATGTATGTCATGATATCCTTATATTTGTTGAAGTGTGGCGAAGAATTTGATCGTCTCATCTTAGTGATAATTTTTGTTGGCAATTTAGATAAGTGTGATAATTTTTGTTGGCAATTGGTTGTAATGTGTGGTTAGCAAACAAAATTTTTGTTGGCAATTGGTTGTAATTTCGGTTAGCAAACAAATAGGCCCTAAACGTTGGTTGCACGTTATGTTTGTTGCCGACCTTCTATATCAAAACTACACCAGAAATTCGATTACTCGAGTGGTCAAGAAGTCGTGAAGCTGTAACTTCAACTAGTCTCCAGTGAACTAATGCTGGCTACCATGGTTTTATCCAGCCAGATAGAATCAAAAGGTTGGATTGTTACAAGGGACTCTCTTAGTGGTTATTGAGCTAATCACCTGATCTGTCAAATAGTATATTCACTAGTTCACGGAGATGTAATCCCGATAGCAGAGGGAGTATGTAAATGTTGCTAACAAACATGAAATAGCCTTATGAAAGGGATAACCACAACACCTTCTTTTTCATTAGGTATTTGCTTAGCAGTCTATCAAACTGATGACCCGTTTTGGAAGGGAAAATTTGCTTACAAAATTATAGTTCTGGCTCCAAATGATGCTGCGTTGTAGTATCAGCTTAGATGTTGTTGAACTATTGCTTCGATTAGAAAATGTCTGAAGCGCATCCATGGTGGCCCTTCCAGCCTTTGGAAAAGATAAAGAGACATGTCCGGTATCAAGTGATAAGCATGCGTACCGTTTATTCAAACAGAGGATAATAAGAAGTAAAGCATATGAAGAGTTATATGTGGACTCAAATGAACAACAAGAGGAGCATACCTTTTTGTTTATTCTATGCTGACATCTTCCGTGTCAAACACTAGGAAGTATGGACAGGATCATCGTGAAAGATGAAGAATGTAGACGCTTCCTACAGACAAGTGACGATCTCAGGTTGGTGGAGGCCTGCGATGACGGATGAAAAGTTGCATTTTCATCATAAACAATGGGATGGAGGGAGTACTGAAACTCAATAGAATTCCTCATGATGTGTCTATTCTTTAGTGGAAGACATAAAAATGGGAGTGAGGATCTCATATCAAAATTTCTCTTATCTGAAACACTACATATTCATACTGTAACAGTCAAAGGCATTGAGCAGATTAGAAATGATTAAAGGAAACCATTGAGCAGATTAGAAATGCTTAAAGGAAAATTGCTGATTATGCACCAACTGTAACAATAAAACCATGCAATAGTATAGTAGTGTATAAAGGAAGTAGCAGCCATATGTTTATCTGCTTATAGTAAGATGTTTTAGCCGGAGTTGGCTGAAAACCTGTTATGAATAATCATTTAACCGCATTAAGAAACACATATGGTACTCTTACTTTCTTTTCTTTTTTTTCTGAGGGATAGTACTATTTATTCCTTTCCTGCGTAGGTACATGATAAAAAAAGGCCAGATGCATCTACAAAGTAGTAGGAGTAATAGAGAAAAAAAAAAGTAACCTGGAGTAGGATCTACAATCCTAGTATGTCTTCTGTGCAAAGGCAGAGCTGCAAAAGGACAAGTTTAATAATGCATAAACTGTTTGTTTTATGAAGGATACAAGGTAAGTCATGGTAGGATAATATTACTACATTTAACTCATGGATTCATTGTAATGTGAAATTAGAGTATAATATATTTTTGAGCTTTGCTAATTTAGCAACAATCATGATCACGATCAGGGTCAGGACAAAATTATCAATACTATTCCAAATTGCACAGCAGCAGTAGATGGAAAGAGTGTGTACACAAGTTACTGAGTGAAAACAGAATAATGAATTTTCACCCGAAGAGAATAATCATGTCAACTGAACTCAAAAATCGACAAGTAAATTTAAAGCAGGATGGCAACAAGGTTAAGTTTGCTCAACAAAACCATTGTTTTACCAGCAGTGTATCAAACAAAATTGAAAAAAAAAGGCTTATTGGGATGGAGAAAGCACTGCGGTAGCATAAGATGGGCTGAACAAATATAATCAGACTAACTATAGGAGGGGAGCAGAATCACATTTTACTTGTACTCAAGAAAGATAGGCAGCTATGCAGAAAACTTTTAAGATGGCTATCCATACCTCGTTTCAGATTCCTACCAGTCTGCCAGATCTGACAACAGGGAAGCTCTCACTGTAAAAAAAAAAGTTTAAAGCGATGCACAAAAATATATTTATGCAAATCATCGCAGGAATCATAACAATAATAAGAACATGGCGTAGATTATCTCAAGCTCAATGCACACTCTGTCCAAAGCTACATAGCACCAGATAAAGGATGATTGCAGCACCATATACTGTGGCCATCTGCAGTCCAAATCCACCACAAACCCACACTTAGAGCCAAAAAAGGTACCAGATAACATATGGTTGCCACCAGAAGGTGTTCTATCACACCATAACTGTGGATAAGCCAACAAGGCATAAACCAAAAACAGTTGCACAAAAGAAAGAATACAGCACCCCACTGCAGCCTGTTACTGGGCATATAACTGGATCAAATACAAATGTAATGTCACAGATGCCAAGCATATAGTGTTTTATCCAATCGACCAAAGCACGTAAGAGTGAGTAAACAAGAGAAATTACACCAGAAGCTTGCATCCTTCCTTTCGCTAGTAAGGAAATACCACTAACTAGCTTGATTTACAATATTCCATCAGGAGCCTAACAATTGTCATACCCTTTCTCATACATTAAGCACAACTACCTTATTGCATCCATAACAACCTCGAACAACTTGCATGATTGGATCACCTGTCAAGTATGAAAACGTATTAAGCGACATTCAATGTCATTCTAACAGCTAGAGAGTAAAGATACACACACTTTATCCATATCCACGTTATCATTTTTGCACACAACAATCGAAATGAGGAATAGCAGATAAGTTAATTTTTTTTAAAAAAAAACTGAACTATTCAAGTTAGCCAGCACTCTTTCTGGGGAGGAGGAACGCAGTGACTGTGTTTACAGTATGAGAGTTTCGAAAGAGCAGCTAAAGCGGGGGCGAACCAAGGAGAAGAAAGAAAGGAACGATCAAAATGTTAACTAAAAACAAAATAAAAATGAAGGAAGAAAGCAGGTGCCTAAAAAACCATGATAGATAAAGATGACATAAGAGGCCCCCATCCACATTTAAACTTATCAATCTGACAACTATATATGCATAAGCATACACCTGAATGCCATGTTGCTACAATCATGACTCAAAAGACAAGCAGACCGGTAACTATAACATCAGTTAAGGGACTGCTCATATCAATAAAAACCAACTTAAGAGTGCCAAAATACCCATTATACAAGCTAGGAATCACCAGTTGTGACTTCTGTTATAAGCACGCCAATAGGTAGGATATAATGCTGAGTAGGACACCAGACTGTACCTGGACAACCTCCAATCCATACAAAATTTTGGCCGGTCCATACATTGAATTGTCAGAAATTATGAATTAAGGAATATGGATTATAATTTACACAATGCAGCTTTGCTATGACCTATCAAACTAGATCACAGTGCACATTAATCATCATGAACTGCAATTGCAGCATGTCTTATTCCACACAGTTCATAATCTAGATAAATTACGCGATCAAACATAAGGCAGTACCAAGCTAATTCACGCATTGCATTGCGGCTGCACCAAACAGTCGAATCACTCGAATTGAATCCCTAGCTTAGATCCATAGCAAAACACTCTAAAAAGCCGACTCCGTCGAGTCAGAAACCCTAGCTTGCTTCTGAGGGCTCACCTCACATCACTTGCAGTAGCGATCGGCCTTCTTGCGCACGCGGTCGTCGAGGGCCTCCTCCACGGTGCGGCTGCGGGAGGCCGCCGCCGACGCCTTGGCGGCGTTGGCGGGGTCGTACCCGAACTTCCTCGACTCCACCGGGAACAGCTCCTCGTACTTCATCCGCTTCGCCGCGTCGATGGTGTACTCGTCTCCGGCTCCCCCGCCCTCGCCGCCCTCCGCGAGCGCCGCCGCCGCTGCAGCTGCGGCTTCCGCGTCGGCGTCGGCGTCGGAGGCGGAGGCGGCGGGCTTCTTGTTCTTCTTGTGCTTCTTCGGCTTTTGGAGGGAGGCGGCCTCGCCGCCCTTGAAGACGAGGCGGCCGGGCTTGGCTTTCTTGTAGGCGTCCGACATGGGGAACGGGGAGATTTGCCGGTACGGCGCGCGAGGCCGGCGGCGAGATGGGGGCTTTGGGTTATATGGAGCGGGCCTTGAATCGGCCTCGCGCGAGTCGGTTTGGGTCTGGCTCGGAAGTCGGAAGGCCGGGGTTGGGGAGGTGGATCTGATGAAACTAGGTCGTCAGATCAAGATCGGGCGAACGACGATCTTCCACATAGGAAGGTAGCCCGTTAGGCCTTGTTTGGGACAACTTGTGTCACACACAACTCAGAAATAAGCGATGACCTGCAGTGCAATTAAATATGATTCTTTTTAAATATACCGTTATACTTTGTATTTGTATTTACAAATTTTTTTCATATGTATATAACTTTGTTATATATTCTCTGAAAGCAAGGTTTTATATTAGCGGTTGATTACACTAGTTTGTTGGTAACATCCTTAGTCTGGCCGCACAGAACAACAACACTACTTTTGGATAGTCTTGATGGGTTATGTGAAACCTGTAGATGATACATCCTTAAATAAGACTATGATGTGCCTCGCCAAAAGAGGAAAATGGCTCATTATACATTTTTTATATTATAAATGCTATAAATGCTTATATATGAAAATGAAAGGGATAAATTGTTCATAAAATAGATTACGTGGTTCATACATAAACATAATAAAAATACTATATAAAATAAAAAGAATACTTCTACATGTACGACGCTATCCTACACGCTACGACCCACATACAACCACGACTCATCCACCAATCACTATTTTTGGTTTATCTTAATTTGGATCTAGAAAAGAAGCAAGTCGCACAGTACTATAGATAATGAAAATCAAATGAGTTATTTCACATTGTGCATTTTTAATTTTGCAATAATATTAGGTCAAACCTGTTTATACAGGGAACCAGGCAGCCCTGGCAAGTAGACCTTCACCTGTTCCCTGTTTCAAAAGAGATTCCCAAAAACAAAAGAAAAAACAAAAAGCCTTAAGAAAATAAAACACCCCCATTTAAAAGGGAAAGTTTAACGAATCGCCTCTCCTCCGGAAAAGCATCTCTTGGCGGTCTATTCGGCGGCGGTGCTTCAGTTCTCCCATTCCTCAGGCCGCCTAAAATTTCCGACTCCTCGCCTTCTCCCAAATTCCCCAATCCTCGCGCTCCCGGCCGCCGCATTCTTCGCCTCCACCTCCTCCAAAACCCTAATCCACCAGCCGCCGCAGAAGTAGCCGTCGCCGCCGCCGTCGCCGCCGCCCCGATGCGGCGAGCATACGAAGAGATCTCCGACGACGAGTGGTCGAACCACAGCTTCAAGCCTTCGCGCGTGCTCAAGCGCCCAAGCCGGAGCGCCCAGCCGGACTCGGACCCTCCCCCGCCAATCGAGTCCTTCCGTTACAACCCCAGGCCTTCCTCCGCCGCGGCCCCCGTCATCCTCTCCGACGAGGACGATGACGATTTCGACATCGGCGCGGGCGAGCGGTTGCGCCGCGCCGGGAAGAGCACGCGCGTGCTCAATCGTCCGGAGCGGCAGCACAGCCCCCCTGCGCGGGGCCGCCCCTCCATCGGGTCCTTCCGCTACAACCCTAAACCCTCGAAGGCCGCGGCGGCGGCGGCGTCGGTTTCCGACGACGACGGCGGTTTTGATCTCGAAGACGATGATTTCGAAATCCCTGCTCCGAGGACCTCGCGTCCGCCCCGTACCACTGGTCGGCGTTTGGCAACCGCCGCTGTTGACCTCTCGGAGGAAGACGACGATTTAGAACTTGCCGATGACGATTTTGACCATCCAGCCCCGAGGTCATCAAGGCCGCGCCGTGCCACTGCTCGTCGCTTCGTGATTAAGGATGATGATGATAGTGATGGGCATCCGGGTGCGTCTGGGGTGGAAGGGGTAGAAGCAGAGGATGATGGCGTGAACTGGTCCCAGTTGGAGAATGAGGATGATGAAGATGGGAACTATGGTGAGGCGAAGGCGGATGTGGAAGAGGGGGATGTAGTGGGTAAGGCATTACGCAAGTGTTCACGCATTTCAGCTGATTTGCGACAGGAGCTGTATGGCTCATCAACACGGAATTGTGAGAGTTATGCTGAGATAGATGGTTCCAGTGTCCGAATTGTTACCCAGGTATGTACTTATCTGTTTCTATGCAGTTTACTTGAAGGTCAAGAGTTTTTATTCAATGGATGTGTGGGAGCAGGATGATGTGGATGCTGCATGCACAAGTGAGGAGTCAGAGTTCGAGCCTGTATTGAAGCCCTACCAGCTTGTGGGGGTCAATTTTCTTCTTCTGTTGCACCGGAAAAGTATCGGTGGAGGTGTTTATCTAAATTGACTTAAACCTGTTGTATTTGATCATTTCTGTTGCCTATTAATAGTGTTGTCAAGCAAAGTTCCATACAATTTATATTTTTTATAAGTGCACCACCATGAGATAAAATTGATGTATGCAGTTCAATTGATTTAGTAAACTTGATGGAAAACACCTGGATTTCTAGTAAACCTTTTGATTCTTTTGTAATTTTATGAACAATTAGATCCAATTGATTGTAGGGTATCTCTGAATATGGAACATTGTAAATTGGCAGCTCAACTGAAAAAAGAAACTTTCAGTAACTCTATTAATTTGATAACTACCCGGAGGTACATAGTAGTATAAAGGAGCCAGATGCCTTTCCTTTGTAAACTTGTTTTATAAGGTGCAAGATTGGGGTTATTTGCTAAGCTTTGTTACTGCAAAACCATTGTTTTTTGTTCAAGTAGTAATAGTCAATAGCCATATTAGCTGCCTTACTTATCATGTTTTACTGTTTCTGCATGCCAAGAAGTCAAACTGTTTCATATTAACCTATGCTTTTTTATACAGCAATTTTGGCTGATGAAATGGGTCTTGGTAAGACAGTTCAGGTAAGAAATCGTGCAGTGTTTGGTGGAAAGAATATATAAATAAGCTTAGTGAAATGCCATTATACCAGTATGTAAATTTGGCTTGTTCAAATTGAAAATTCTCCTTTTTATTGTGTGGACCATGCACTCTTCATCAAAATATATTTGGCTGTGTGAATTTTTTTAGGTTAGTATACACACTTACCAGAAAATATTTTCTGAATTTAGCTTAATTTGGTTTGTTTTAAACTAGCTAAATGACGGTGATTTGCTAAGGATAAAAGAAAATGTCCTAATAGTGCCTTAAATAGATAAAAAAAATATTTTCATGGAATATGGTACTTGCTTTTGATACAAGGAAAAAACTCAGCTTGATTTAATTTTCTATCTGTCTAGCCATTCAGATATATTTGTCGTGTAATATTAAGAAGTTCAATTGATTATCTTTGAAAACTACAATGGAATGGGTGGGGTGGAAGATTCACTGCCACCGCTACTTCCATCTTCTAAAGGATTATAGATATAAACTGATTTTTTATCCTAGACTTTAGTGGCAACTCATCTCTTGTTGTTTGATCTTTGCTCATATGATGACAGGCTGTTACCTATCTTACTCTGTTGCGACATCTATATAACGACCCAGGTCCGCATCTGATAGTTTGCCCAGCTTCTGTGTTGGAAAATTGGGAAAGGGAACTTAGAAAATGGTGTCCTTCATTTTCGATCATCATGTTTCATGGTGCTGGAAGGACTGCCTACTCAAAGGAGTTGAGTTCCTTAGGCAAAGCTGGCTATCCACCTCCATTCAATGTCCTCCTTGTTTGTTACACTCTCTTCGAAAGACGGAGGTTTGTGGTTATTTATTTTGTGTTTAGCACCACAGTTTTTTAGAGAGACGATGATTATGCATGTTTGTATAGGATTAAGTTCCTTATTATCTGTTATGTAGTGCTCAGCAAAAAGATGATCGCAAAGCACTCAAAAGATGGCGATGGAGTTGTGTGTTGATGGATGAAGCACATGTACTAAAAGACAAGGGCAGCTTCCGATGGAGAAACCTTATGTCTGTCGCACAACATGCCCGTCAACGGCTAATGCTGACAGGAACCCCCCTCCAAAATGATTTGCATGTAAGTCTTGATGACGAATTGGCAAGGGTTCAGGTTTAGTTAATACTGCGGCATGTGTTGTTCTGTGGTTCTTTGCAATACACATATATATCATCCACCTATTTGATGGAAATAATTAGGGCATACTACTGCCTGTAAAAACAAGGAGTTCATTGGTTAGGTTATATACTTTAATAATCCTGCATTAGAGTCCGCAGGTTTGCAAATGGCCAAAGCTTACAATTAGCATGCAATAAAAGATCTGTAGTTCGTACTAACACTTGTTTTTGGTAGAATAGCCACTTAAACTTTTGTGTTCACCAAAACCTTTTATGCATTAGCCTAGCCTTATTGCTTAAAACATATTTAGAGTCTGTTTTTTTGGATATGATAATTGCATCTCAGATTCTCAGCAGCGTTTACTGTACATCAGTTTTTTATTACTTGCACTAAAAATCATGAAACACTTGGCACCAATTCTCAGATAATTTTCTGTCTGCAGTTCATTGGAGTAGGTCTTCCAACTATAATTTAGTCTATTTCATCTTTAAGTATCACATATTTTGAATTGAATTACAGGAGCTATGGTCATTGTTGGAGTTCATGATGCCTGATATATTTGCCACTGGAGATGTTGATCTGAAGAAGCTGTTAAATGCAGAAGACCATGAGCTAATTTCACGAATAAAGTCCATTTTAGGGCCATTTATTCTTAGACGCTTGAAATCGGATGTTATGCAGCAACTTGTTCCGAAGATACAACATGTATGTTGACCTAGCGTCCTAACCGTCATCATATGGTTTTCCTTGCCATGTTTCAACTTTCATTGATTTTATTTCACAGGTTAATTTTGTCACCATGGACTCAGAGCAGTTTCAAGCTTATAACCATGCCATAGATGAATGTCGTGCTGCTTGTCAAGCTCGTAGTGCAAGATCTTCATCCAAATTTTCTAATAATGTTGTTGGATTGATTCCAAAGCGACAAATATCAAACTATTTTATGCAGCTCCGTAAGGTGAACATACCATTTTTAAATTTCAGGGAAATGTCTATACCTGTCTCAAATGTTGTTCTTTTCTATTTCTTCAGATTGCGAACCATCCTTTGCTTATAAGGCGCATTTACAGCGACAAAGATATTGATAGAATTGCAAGGTTACTGTACCCAAAAGGTGCATTTGGTTTTGAATGTTCATTGGAAAAAGCAATCCAGGCACTTACAAGCTACAATGATTTTGCTATCCACCAAGTATTGTCCATCCTTCTGTTCTACCTGATCAGTTCTTTTCTACCTTATATTGTTTTTTCTGATTGAATTATACCAGTGCTTGGGGTCTTGCAATGTTGCATTGTTTGGTCATAACTGTTATCCTGCTTATTGCTAGTTAATTATTTCTTTGCACCAAATATTCAAGTGTAGCAGCAAGGTTAGGTCAAAGTATGCCTTTTTTGTTGTCGAGGATTATTTCCTGTGTCTAAATTTAGCTTGTTTTCAATCCTATCTGTGGTGAATTCTTACTGTTTGTTTCTCACTTCTTCAGCTATTAATTTCATATGGCGATTCTGGTACAAAGGGCGCCCTAACAGATGAGCATGTTCTTGGATCAGCAAAGTGTCAGGTGTGGTTTTCTCCCCTTATCTATTATGGAGTAATATATATATAATATACTGCTAGTTTTTATTTGACAAAAGTGGAATGGTACCATGAGGAATTTTTGATGGGCAGTAATATATTCAACAGAATTGGTGTTTAAGAGTTAACAATTCAATTTGTTGCCTTCATTTCTATGTTGTGTTCAGGCCTTAGCTGAGATTTTACCTTCCTTAGCAAATGATGGCCACAGAGTCCTCATATTCAGCCAATGGACGACAATGCTTGATATCCTTGAGTGGACACTGGAAGTAATAGGAGTTACATATAAACGTCTTGATGGGGGGTTAGTTTTTTATCAGTATTTTTTTTAATTGAATGAAATTGTTGTTCAATCTTAACCCACAAAGTGTGTTCTGTTTCAGCACCCCAGTAACTGAAAGGCAGACAATAGTGGACACTTTCAATAATGACCGGTCCATATTTGCGTGTTTGCTTTCCACAAGAGCTGGGGGGCAGGGTCTGAATTTAATAGGAGCTGACACAGTAATAATACATGATATGGATTTTAACCCCCAGATGGATCGGCAAGCTGAAGATCGCTGCCATCGCATTGGACAACAGAAACCTGTCACTATCTATAGGTAATAAATGCTAAGTTAATTATATAATTTGGATATTTTATCTGCTACTTTTTTTTTTGTGGTTCAGATTGTGAGGATATCACCATATATTTATATTGAATTGTACAGACATGATAACAGTGATGGTTCCATTTTCTTTCAGGCTAGTGACAAAGTGTTCGGTTGATGAAAACATATATGAGATAGCAAGGAGAAAGTTAGTATTAGATGCTGCAATTCTCCAATCTGGAGCAGAGTTAGAAGATAACACTGATGTACCTGAGAAAACTATGGGAGAGATTTTGTCATCTCTTCTCCTGGTGTGAAGTTCTTGCCATGGAATGCTCGAAGGTACATAATTTCACCTGAGGAGATGACCGCAACTGTCAATCTTATTCAGACTTCATTTAACCGAGACACTTTTGGTTGTCTGTTCTAATGTGCTTAGCTCAATGGTGACTATTTTGCACTGCATCTTGTTTTGTTGCTGTCTGCCTCATCTACTTTTGGTTTATGAATGGGCTTCTGTCAACCTTGCTGCAGAGTCATATTTTGTTTCGACTGTGATTCAGCAAAGTGACATCGTACAAGCTTGACATAGGTACAGGTAGGTGGTAAAAAATTATTGTAGAAAAGACCAAAATTAGTTTCTGAACAAAAATTATACATCTGTACTGCTGGGAAAGCTTGATGTTAATGAAATGGGCTTTATAATTGTAACTCATATTATGTCGGAGAGTTGCATCACTCGACCGCAGTTTTCGTATATTAGTTCTCTGCATGTCGGCACTACCATTTTGCTAATGTTTCCATTTTTGGTGTAGTTATTATCTCCCTTGTTTCTGTAAAAGGGATCTTAGTTATATGCACTGCCATTTCTGCTGCATCGTTGACCGTACAACACACAGAGATTGTCCTGTGTCCTGAATATTGTAGAATACGGGTGATATATTTTGTTTGTGGTCCTGCTAGCAATGAGATGATTTTTCATTGATTTGGCACATTTCAATAGCTGGCAAGCATGAAGCTTCACTATGTTATTTGCTGAATATCTTTACTGGTTGTTGTCTGATTGGACTACTCATCTAAGGGAATATGTTTACTGGTATTTTATCGGCCATCAATATTAGACCTAGAGTGATCTTACCCGCTAGCGGCACATGCTGTGAGCTAGCAGGTCCTGGGTTAGAGCCTCACCTCCTCCTTAGTACCATTGATACGAAAGCTTTTCATATCCAACCTTTTGTATTAAGGTCTTACACTTGCTACATGGATTAAGTTTGTTTCTTCTTTTCCTATGTAGAAAATTGCATTGAATATGGCCCTTGCTTGTTTAATATCGCATCATCTATTGCGGTGTGTTGTCAATGAATTGGATCAAACTGCTGCTCTTATTGTCTGTTTTCTCTTCTTTCTCGCACCTTTACTGAATATATTATGAATCTGGTGTAGTTGTTGTGTGTTGTTTCATCTGATATTTCAACTGTAGTAATAGCCTACTTAATAGACTTTTCAGTATTTGTTCGATGTACTGTGTTGGTTTGAAGAAATCATCCTTGTACCTATCTCTTTTCTGTAACTTGCTTAGTACTATTTATGAACACTACTCGAGTAGGCATACGCTGGCATTGTTCAAGTAGGCAGTTCTCTACTGCAGTTTGAGATTGCATGTAGCCACGTCCACTTACTCCTTATAAGCTATACCGTCTCGGATGCGAGAAATGTTTGCTTAATCTTAATAGGTTCACATTTGTTAGCTTTATTGCCTTAGTGTCATTCTACGGTGTGGCCAAAGGTATTTTGCTGAACAGTACAAGTGTGCAATATATTCTGCCATCAGTTATTATTGTCGATAGACGATAGTTTATGAACTATGATGCATTTGGCAGTTATACAAACGAGTCTCACGGGGAACTTTTCCTTAGTAGATTGCATTTTATTTGCTGCCATGCCCCTCAGAATGTAAACGTTTCGGTGGCATCAATAGGCCTGTGCAGGTTCACCTTTCCGATTCTAATGGAGTTACTGACCCTTAGCGGGATGTCAAATTTCGAACTAATTTTGACGTGTTTCAATTAAAATTTAGTCAAACTTACTGTATAATCTCAAAATCCATTTGAAATTTCACTCGAAATCTACTTTCGTTCTGTGTCGAAACACCGAAATTTTGCGGAATTTGACCGGATTTCGTAAAAAACGTGGACCCTTTGCCTGTGTGGAGCAGGTGTTGATCTGTTTTGAAGCCTTTTTATTTCTTATTGTTACATGGACCTTCCGATTGAAATGTTTGGAGATTTCGCACATAATCAGCCCAAATTTAGTTGTTGCCGTAGAAAATTGATTTGTGTGACCTGGCCTACCTCTTAGAATTTTGTTCATCAGAGCTATATGCCTCGTTAAAGTGGATGAATCATCTGTCATCCTCATCGAGTCGTTGTGCTCTGCCTTGTCAACATTTCAAGGCTTAGGGATAGTATATGGAGTGAAAAGGTGAACGGAAATGTTTTTTTTTAATATTTGTAAACGTTGGGGGCATTTGGTGTCCGGCGTGCCCCCTATTTTCCGTAAGATCAATGAATAGAAACAGAACAGCAATACCTGGCATTTGCCTGTGTCAGGTTTCATGATTTAAGCACTGATGCCTCTGATGTGAGAACAAGAGTATGCGTCCATTTGACCGGAATGTGCTCTGCAATTAGTATTACAAAAAAATGCGAAATGGCAGTAGCTTTTCACGCCATGTTCCCCCCTTGTGTTTCATTCATGTATTACGGAAAATGCGAAATGGCAGTAGCTTTTCACGACAAGATGGTTTTCCATCTCGGTGATCTCTGCATCAACTGCTCTACAGAGTCTCGAGGGATTCATCATTCAGTTCCGCTATTCATCTCGTCCATTATTGTCTCAACTAGACTCCAACGATGTTCAGTTCAGAGAAGCAATTCTGACAGGTACTGCTCCTGATGCCACACAGATGTACGGTAATACTACTGTACTAGTGCCTGGTTGTACGGTGTAGGAGTACTGGTAGTTCTGGCTTGATTGTGATTTTTGCAAATCAGGGAGAAGGACTGGCACCCCCTTTATCAGGACATCAATAGTCAGGAGCTACTGTATGCTTCGTACATTACGGAATGAGGGAATTGTCCATGGAAACGACTTCTGGTGGATTGATTTGATTTGTTTGTCCGTCAATGTTGGGTAAAGTGTGTTTATGGGCTCAGAGCTGGGCCATTTGTTGCTCTCTCTGCCCTGACCGCCCTCGTCCGGATGGATTTTCGTGTAGCCTGTTCTGTTCTGGCCTGTTTCCTTCGGCACTATTAGAGGCAAAGCGACACCGGGAAAATGGCCATGCCATACCGTCCAGTGTGATCAGAATAATCATCAGATAGAATTCAATCAGCTCCTCTTTCTCCCTGGGAGAAAGTATAGATAGGAAAAGATTTCAATTCAATCAGCTGCTAAAAGAGTTCAATTCAATCAGCTGCTCTGCTACATTCGGTCGCGTTTTTGTCCACGGTCCACCTCATCTGCCACTGCTCACTTCCCCCCTGAAATCGTTAGCCTGTTCGGCAGCATCTTCCTTCACGCACGTACAGTGAGACAGTGAGGGTACATCATGGGCTACCTTTTCCAGTACATCTTGGTCGTCTGTCCGGTCAACCGAAAAGCGACCGAGGAGAGAAGCTCCAATGAGGAGACGAAACGCGCGCGCCCCCGTCATTTGGAGATGCCGTCGTCTCTCCATGCAACTTGGTGCAAGCAAGCGAGGTACGCGTACCATTGCATTGCATCGCGTCGCGTGCCGGTGCGCCCGTGCTGCTTCTGGGCATCCGACTGCACGTATGATGTACGTACCCACCAACGTCCGCTCTCGTGAAAACTTTGCATGCATCGCATCGCATCGATCGGTCTTACCATGTACGTGTCCGTCTCGGCGCCTCGCTGCTTGTCGCGCTAAGCCTACCCGGCCCATGCATCAGCTGCTTGCCGCTCTAGCTTACGGCTTACCCATGCGTCCGCGCCGAGGGAATCTTTGCCGCTAGCGCCGCGCGCACAGTATATGTAGCGTGGTGTTCTAGTGTTTCTACGGAGTACTACCGTGTGTGGGGTCGAGACGAGAGCACGCACGCACGCACGCAGCCACGCGAGGCGCCCGTGAACTCTTCTTCACGCGCGCGGGCAACTAGCAGAAGGCGCTATACGCGGGCCGGCCGGCGGGGCACACACGCGTGACGAACGAAGGCGTCGGTGAAAACTATGTAGTACTCTCTATATGTGCGCCGTGTGCGTCGATCATATATACGTGCGTGTTTCTCGGATTCGTCCATGTCTCCCAGTCCCCTCGATCGGCGTCTTCATGCTCGATATGATCATGCGTTGTGCCGTTGTGCACGTGGTTATGCTGGCAATTGATCGAATCACTTTCACCTCGTCATATAATTGAAACCTGGAGTTAATTTCAGATCATACGCTAATAGACTTCTTTGAAAGAAGTTCTTTCACTGGGCCGGGCTGGGGTGTACTGAAAGTGAGCTGGCCAGTAGCTAGCTAGGCGGACAGGGAAAATGCGCAGGGCATATGTACATGCACACGTCGCTGTTTATATGCGCTGGCCGGCGGCATCTGCGCCGAGGTAAATTTCTTTGCCCATTCGTCCGCTCGGATCGCCCTTTATTGTATTATTTTCTGCGGTGTTTCTCTTTGTTTGATGCAGAAAGCTGCAAGCGTGAACACATGTACCGTTGAACTCTCTTTATTATAACGGAAAATACACGGACACGAGTTTTTGACATTCTACTCGTCGTTTCCCCCCACACGGCCACAGCCCACATGCACTCGCGTCGCTCTGCGCTGAATGGTGATGAACAGCTTTGCTGCTACGATGACGTTGCTTAAAGCGGTGTGTAAATGTCCGTGTCCGCGCGTGGCCGGCTGGGTGCCTAGGTTCGCGCCCCTATCAACACAAGTGCATTCCTCCTCCTCCTCCTATACATATGCCGTTGTCACTAGCTAGGGTGTAGGACTCCCAAAAGAGACTTCATGGTGTAAGTGCTTTAAGGTTTCTAACACACAAATTCAGTTTAAATTTTTGTAAAATTGAAACTTGTAGGTATATACTTAGTCATAATGATGCATTTAAAACCCATGGCTAGCAATAAAACATCTTAAATTCAAATATATTTGAGTATAACGATCACATACCTAAAATAATTATACGTATATATGGTGCATACCAAATACAAAATTTGACTAAATATGATATATAAGTTCAAATTTAATTCAAACTTGTTTGAACTAGTCAGTAAACGGGTTAATGTTCATACTCAAATAGTTTTAAAACTTTTCAAATTTATTTTAAAAATAATTTAAACTCAGTTTGAACCTTAAAGCCCATACACCATGAAGCATATAATAGTTTTACTATATATATGAGCTTTGCTCCGGTGCTCCCTGCTGTCAGTATAAAACAATATGGATCTAATAAATCTATAAACTTTGTTTAGTAGAAATTTGGAGGGTTCGATCATCTAAGAAAAAAAAAGACGTGGAGGAGTAAAACTGTAATTTTGCATCTCCATCCGAGTGATGCCCTCACCGGAATCGTGACCAATGCACCTCCACCATCGAAACCAACGTTTAATCGTGGCCGAATGATCCACCGTTCATTTCGATGGAATGAAGTCGATCGGATCCGGTGTCTTCTACTGTTTCATGAAGGAGATCGAAAACTCCTATAAATGACTAATATATCATTTCAAACGATCGATTTATATAATTTCTACTGGCAGTATAATACTGCCAGGGAGCACCAGAGCTCCTCTATATATATTGGTAACACCAATCAAGACTAAAAATGTTTTAGTTTCGGTTCTAATTTTGTCGGGGACTGAAACTTTAGATATAAAGTCCGTTCTTTACTAGTGGCACCAAAACCACTTCAAAATTGCTCCATGGGTGTTAAGTGCCCGTTACATGTAATATACCCTGTTTTGTACTTAATTAGGAAGTGTATTTTAGGAAAAAAAAACAAGTGTTGAAGGCGATAAAATGGACATATCCCGTATACAATATGTTCATTTCTTTTTTCTTCTTTTGCGTGGACTATTTACACCTGTTTACGAATCAGTTTTGTTGGCTATCCCATTACTCATTACTAGGGCTGAAAACAGAAAACGGACCAGATAGTTTCCGTTCGATCCAGAGAAAAACGAATACGGATACGAGTCGGAGCGGATATTTTTCGGATAATCCGGATTCAGATACAAATATGGATAGTTTTTCTCGGATGCGGATACGAATATGGTAACGCAGTTTCTGGCGGATTCGGATACGAATACGGATATCCGGACACTGTTGCTAACTTGCTATACGGATATCCGCAGAACACATAACATACCTCTTTCTCCTTTATTCTAGCCAACTTTCTCACCTCTTAAATGTTATTTTAGCTTAAATCACTAGTGCATTTTGATAATATTACTTTTAACTTGTAAATATCTATTAAAATTAGATATATAATGATATGACTTCACCAACTTAATTAGCATGTATTTACATCGGTTATGTCATATATGTTGAATTCAATCAATATTATTTATTTCATGATTGAAGTATTTATATCAAACAACTAATTATATTTGGGAGTTATTTATCTTACGAGCAATTTGAGTGGTTTAAATGTTCCGAGAAATATATGTTTTTGTATTCGTGCCCGGTCTTATTCGATCCTTATTCATATTCGAAATAATTCGTATTTGTTTCCGTATCCGAGTTATTCGTATTCGTTTTCATATCCGGCTAGAAATATGAAAACAAATACGGTATGGGCAATATCCGTCCGTATCCGCTCCGTTTTCACCCATGCTCTTTACTGGAAGTTCTGTATATCAACGTGTTTACGTTTCGGTCATTTACCCAAATGTAAGCCATACTTATACCAGGCAAAGAGTTCTGAACACATAGGCTTGTTTTGTTATATCCTAGGAATAGTAATCATTGATTTGAGAGTTATGTTAAGAGATAGCTAGCACGTACGATGGCAGATTGATTCTTCTTCTAGACATGGATGTAGCTAGCAATGTGGGGTTTTGTTGGATGACAATGCAAGTTCAACAAGAAAGACTACGACGACATTGCACATGCACGTAGCTGTCATATACGTCTAGAGGAGGAGCCATAGCTAGGGAAGAAAAATTCTAAGTTGTCCATCGATCACATCTTGAAATGCTTTGCTGCCTAGCATTTTTGTCCAAATGCCCTAGAAATAATATGACTTTTTGTGGCTATTTTCGTAGCATTGTGTGTCTACCCTGCAGGCGAGGGAAGATGAAAACGTGGTTCTGATCGGGACAGCTGACTGCACAAGAACTGCAACCAACGACGTTTCATGCTTGTACTCCATATAGATGATATATAAATTTTATTGTTGTTTGTTTCTTCAATTATAATACAATACTGAAATCATAAGAAAGTCTATAATAATATTTGGGAGATGTGGGAAAACGATAAAATGTCTGTCAAAGTCAATTGCATATTCCATTTATATTAAAAAAAAGAGGAGTCTCGCTGCGGTGGTCTCTACTGCCAGTATTATATTACCAGTAGAAATAATTTTAACCGTTCATATTAAAATATTCCTCTATATTTCTACTACCATTAATTAGTATGACAGCAGAAATCAATTTAATCTTTTAAATTAAAATAGATTTACGGTTTAGATTGATTTCTACTGTAAGTAGAGACCACAAGAGCGATGTCAAAAAAAGAGAGGATTATAGCGATAAATAAAATATTTTATGAAATAAATTTAATAATTAACTTAAAACAAGTAATCTAGTAATGCAGTTGCAGAAAATTTCTTTAGTATATGTGGTTTTTGAAGCGCGGAGTAAATAATCTGTTTCAATATTTTGGTGAATAAGCTAAAAAAAAGAGATAATATTGCAACCACCAGAAGGCCTTCGTAGCACTTTTCAGGTCCTGTTGTTGTCCTGGTTGTGTTAATTAGTCCCCGGTCATGTGCTCTTGTTGCCACTCACCGTAGATCTCACAAGAAACCAGGATGAAGATGAATGCACACTTTCGTTTTTTCGCCGTTTAAGTGGTTGCTACCACTTAAGCGGCGAAAAAACGAAGGTGTGCATTCATATCTTGTTTAAATGCCCTGTTGCTAGTTTCATGTGGTGCTTTCTTAGAGATGCTTTCAATTGGCCTGCTGCACCCACCTCTTTTGAGGAGTTTTTTCACATGATTGTGGGGAAAGCTGGTTCTAGAAAAGCCAAAGTCAGAATCTGTTTATTAGCTGCTGTTTGTTGGCAATTGTGGTCTGTTAGGGAATGATATGGTGTTTAGAGAGATTTTACTGTCTTCAGTGCTGACTATCCCTCTTCGGATTATTTATCTTCTCTCGCAGTGGAAGCCCCTGATGAAGCCTGATGATTTACCAACTATCGACGAATGGATAAGAAGGATGCAGGAGACGGTAGCACAGCTAAGGCCTCCCACTGGAGTTGGTTAGATTTTGTTTGCGTGCCCTTTTGCTATGTGGTTGTAGCTATGCTCCAAAAACTCTGAGTTGTGGTAGTGAGACTTGTTTTCTCAGGTCTGACGCCTGTGCCGCCTGCGAGTACTTCTATGGTTTTAGTTTGTTAGCCTAAAACAACTATGTAACTATATTGCTTTCTATAAAAAGCAGGGCCTTCAGCCTTTTGTCAAAAAAAAAAGTGGTTGCTACCATTTTCAGTGATCAATCACAATGAGTTTTTTTATTCAAGATAAGTTGTAGTACAGCTTGGTATTAATATCTTTCTTCAAATATATTATAAATCTTAGAGCAACTTAGATTAAACTATATCGCATACCATATTGTGTAAAATTTCAGGTGAACGCCAAATAGAATAGCTCACCATGCACATATGGAATATCGTGCAAGTTCGCATACCATATGCATGCAATTCGTTAGGGATCAGACACCATGTTCGCTCTTAAAGCTAAACATTATTACTCCTACCACGTTAGAAAAGATTGCGCCGTCTAATCCTGATAGTTTTAGATTACATATATACTTGTATATATAGCTCCATGTAATTAATTGTGAGGGAAGTCCCAACTCCCAACTAGTTTCCTGTGTCAGGATAATTGCATCAAGTAGCCTTATTTCTTGTTGTCACACAATGAACAATCTACTACTTTCTATAATAAATAAGTGTTGTTTAAAGAAAAAAAGCTAGACTAGCTTGTTTATTTAATTATATCAATTTTGTACTACGTTGAAATGCATTGACAAGTGTTTGAAACAGACTCATCGTTCCCCATCCACCCCCTCATTATTCTGTTGTTTGACCTGCTTCTGATGATCATATTCACTCGCGTGAGCTACACATGCCGGTGCCGTTCCAAAAAAATCCCTACGAGACCGAGTCACGCGCGTCCACGCCACGGCGCGCGCGCGCGCGTTACACATACGTGCAAACGCGTCGCTCCAAGCAGGTGTGGACAAGCAAAGGCAAAGCCCTCGATCCGAGCGGCCGGCCGGCTGCGGCGACCCTGCAGGCACGGCGCCGCGCGCGCTACTACCTCGCTGCTGCAGCATGTGTTTGCAGCAATAAAACGCCAGGTTTATGCTTTTGAGCCCGCCCGGGGCTTCGGTTTCGGTACAAGAGCCTGCCTGCCTGCCTGCCAGGTTTATGTGTGCATATGCACATGCATGATGGATGGCTGCACGGCGCGATGTGTCGACGGAAAGAAGCTAGGAGTATGGCGCCGGGCGCCGCAGCGGCTGCATCGTCCTGCTGCATGCTATACCGGGCCTTTGGATGTCTCTGTCTCCTCTCTTCCCTGCCTTCTTTTCCTTTCCCCTTTTGTGCCTTCCACATGACACAAGCCATGGCTTTTGCAGTGCAGCGCAGCCCTGTTCTCTTCTTTCTCCCCTCTCTCTCGGTATGCTCGCCGTGTATATGCATCCATGGGCACTGGAAAGAGAATGGCCATGCATAGCTAGGGGGGAGAGGAAAGAGAAATGGATTCGGAGAGAGATCATCAGTTGCAAAGGACCACTCAGTCACGGGAGGGATTGTACGGTGCTACTCTAGCTTACTCTCCCTCTCACTCATCTTTTACCCTCTTCTCTCACACACAAACACGCACAATTGCTTTTGTTTTATGGTCATTTCTTTATATTCCAGCAACTCCGCAAAGTGGAGTGTCAATCATCAGGGTCTTTTATATTACCGCAAGGGTTCAAGTCAGACTGACTTGTTACTGCATGGTGCAACTGTGCATTACTGCACCATATGCTGCCTTTGCAATTTCGCATGAGGCTGCGTGCACATGAACAATCGCGAGATCGCAGTCCTTACAGTAAATCCAGAGGGCAAAAGTATATTGGGGCCGGGGCGACCCTGTACAGTGATGATCAGTGCTCAGTGGTGTGTGTTCACAAGACAACAGAGCGAAGTGTTGGCCCTGTTGGATTAGCTGAATAGCCGCTAGGTGCTGTTAACTCAGGGGGAAAAGGACGGCGACCTCTCCCCTTCATGTGCGTCCGTGCAGTCTGGTCCAATGCAGGCATCTACCTTATCATCCTACCCCTCCTGGCGGCGTTCTGGAGTGCACATATGCGTGCTAGCTAGGCTGCGTCGACTGCCCAACAGCAGCCTATCGCAGCATTGCTGCACGCATCTTATCTCATGATCTCCCCCGATCGATCTCTCACTCTCAAGTGCCCTCTCCCGTGATCACGTAGTTAGGCCCAGAGAAGGAAGGGGTTCATAATTACTGCCTTGCATGCATATCCATCCCGTCTGGAACGTAACCATCAGGTGGATCAGTCGAGGAAATCTTATAATTTTATCTTGATCCAGCAATTCGTCTGTCCAAATTAATCACATGCCTCTCTCCCCGCTATCTCCTCCTATATGCGTTTGAGATATGCCATTAATAAATATAGGATTCGATTGAATGTCATCCCACAAATGGGTTTTGATAAATAGACTCTTTTAAACGAATGGTTTTCGATACAATGTTATTTGAGACAAAATTGTCTCTAGACTTGTCTTCTTCCTCCCTTCTGGCGACCTCGTCTTCAACTCACGCCGTCACCGCCGCCGCTCGTAGGCCGCCCACGCCAGACCTCGGCCGGCAGGTCCCCTTTATCCGACCACCATGCCACCATCTGCCCACGCAGGACCTCGCCCGGCTGGTCCCTTTCCCTCGGCCGCTGCCCTCAGCCCGCCGCCATCGCTCATCGTTTGCCTATGCTAGACCTCTGCCGCCAACTTGCCCTTGCGCTCACCTCCACCGCTGGCTCACCCTTGTGCTGGCACTCGGCAGCTGGATCACGTGGTGACGTCGGGGGAACGATGGATGGATGCGGTGCCAACGCTCCTAGTCAGGAGGGTGCAGCGACCAGCCTGGCCGATCGCCGGCAACGACGGCGTGCTAACATTTTGGGTGTCGGTGACGACATATATACAGTGGCAACGGGTATTTTGGTGATAACCATTTTATTTGAGGGGTGTTTTCATAAAATGGTAAGGGCGATTTTGTCTTAAATGACATTGTATCGAAGCCCACTCAGTTAAGAGTGACTATTTATCGAAGCCCATTTATGAGATAGCATTACATCAAATCCCATATTTATTGGTGTCATCATCTCAAATTTCTCCCTACATGGTGACCAACCGGTTCCAAACCGGAGTTTTCACGGTGCGACCACGCGCGAGACAACGTAAAGTCGGGCGCTCACAGGAGATTTCACCGTAGCAGACGCGCGCGCGCACACACGCCCCGCGTGCGCACGGGCGCACCACGTTACACGTACCGTCCGCCCGTCGCCACCGGTGCACTGTTCGGCAACCCACCTGGTGCGGCCAGCAACAGCGCCCGGCTTTGGACGCATATCCACCCGCGCGCGGCCGCGGCCCCCGCGCGGAGACGGGCGCGCGCACGCTACGCGCCCCGCGTCGTCTCTCTCAGGTTTCACGCGGCGCATGTAGCAGCGGCACGTACGTACGTACTACGAGACCGACCGGCCGCGTGCGCGCTGCGGTAGCTGTGTGCGGCGGGCGTTGGCGTCACGTATCCGTACGTACGCGCGCGCCGGTGCCGGGCGCGCGGGGTCCTGGGTGCCGCGGAACAGGGCGTCGCAAGGGAACAGCCGTTGCATGCCGCGCGCGCCGGGGGGGCCCCCGACGCGCGCGGCGGCAGCTTGCAACCCGTCCGTGCGTGGGGGCGGGCGGGGGACGCCACGACGAAACGATCGACGACGAGGGAGACGACGACGTCGCTGCCCTGCGTGTTCCCGCCCGGCTGTGACCACCGGCCGGCGGATGGTCCAGGGAGCCAGGCACGGCTAGCTGTGGCACGTAGTACGTCGTTGTGTGGTAGATGGACGGATCGCTGGATGGATGGATCGATGGGACGAGACACAGTCGGCTGCGGGTTAATTGGAGACGCGGGCGGGCGCTATCGTACGTAGCCCTCGCGGTCGCGCGCGCACGCATGTGACTTGCCGTTGCCGCGCAGACGGCCCCGACCGACAGGATGGATCTACTTTGCAGCTGTTAGGGAATTTGGCCGGGAACGAACGGTGGATCGATTTGTCCTGCTTGCGTTAAAGCTGTGTTATTCTGAATTTCTGACGGATCGATATATATGTCCACCCCGGTCGAGCTAGCATGTGAAACATGTAGTGCTTACTGTGCTATATCTCGAGCAAAATCTTCCCCTAGGACATTCAAATTATGAATAAATTAATTTGAAGTTGAACTTGTTTGGAATATAAAGTCAACCAAATTGAAGATATCGAATGGTTATAAATTTTTGGCTGGTTCAGAAATAATCTTGAATTTAGAAATAGTGAGATATTGTGAGTTATAGCCAAGAAGTTGAACATTGACAAGGATAATGCAGCACGGCGATATGAATCAATTAATTGTGCTATTTATCAGGGTCGTGTCAAGAATTCAAGGTGCCATTCCGAAACACAAAATAATACCATATGTATCAATATGGTAGGTGTATCAAAAAATTGTGTTCGTTGTGGGTACAAAATATAATTAATTGTTTAAAATGCAATTATTCAATTTTCTTTCTCAAGTGGAAAAATTGGAATGTTTAATGCCTAGAACACGTGTCGCATCATTTGTGATAAACTACAGTTCTTCGAGGCCATCATATATGATTATCATGGAATACTTATGGGAGCCGAAGAAAACAAGCCATTCTATCAAAAACAGTGGAGCAAGAAGAGGTGAACTTTTAAAATATTGAATGAGAAATCCATAAATGTGGAATCTTGGGGGCCCTGATATGAGGGTTTGCACCTAGATTAATTGACTATTATACAACACTCATATTTATTTAGTGCTATGTAAAATAGTCCCGATTCAATATTTTCTATGAAGATGGTTTAATTTTGTTCTTAAAATAAGGATTCCATACCCATGCTAGGCATATAATATGGGCCTGTTTGGTACAGCTCCAGTTCTAACTCCACCACTTTTAGAGCTGTAGCCCAACCAAACGATTTTAACTCCATAAAAAATGTGAGCGAAGCAGGTGGAGTGATACGAGAAAATGAACTAGAAAGGTGGAGCTGGGTTTAGGCCACTCCGCAACTCCACTCCACCCTCCACTCCTGAAGTTATTTTTAAGATTTAGAGCTCTGCCAAACAAGGCCATATATATACCTCTAGATCCTAGATTTATTGGGCCCGAGTGTACGCATGCACGTACGTACCTCTAAAATCCCGGAGCTGTAATTACATTATAACATTTGAATGATATAAACTTTTTGGAAAAATAAAATAAAATTTCAGGGCATTAGAATTCAACATACAATCAGCATGTGATTTACAACATTACCAATTTTATGGCTCGACACATAGGCCTTACTAAAAGTTTACTCTATACTTA
Source organism: Leersia perrieri (assembly GCA_000325765.3). Taxonomy (NCBI): domain Eukaryota; kingdom Viridiplantae; phylum Streptophyta; class Magnoliopsida; order Poales; family Poaceae; genus Leersia; species Leersia perrieri. The sequence continues at coordinate 17,284,852 of CM002482.1, forward strand.
ATTCAATTTGTCTATTACTCAGTTACGAGTTACTCTCTCTGTTCATAAATATTTGATGTTTGTGGAATTATTTGGTACTTTTAAATTTCAACTATTAGTAATTTGTCAACGCTAGTCGTAAAACTACTATCATAATATCGCAAACTTACTAAATTTTGTATACTCATTTAATACAAAAGTGATGGTTAGAATATCTGAAACTAGATAAAATTTTGCTCCAGACGTCAAATATTTCTAACTGACTAGAGTACTACATATACTCTTTCATCTTCTGCCGGTTCCAATAATATTTATTTGAGAGCGACAACATATGTACTAATATAAGTTTCGTTCTTGGTGCGTGGCTATCACTGATGTCACACAAAATGCAAAGAGAGACTGTACTTTTCATCCCTGTAGCGGCGTCTTTCTTAGCCGAAAAGGAAGAATACGCGGCCAACCACTACATTCCGTCGATTGGCAGCACCCTGCCGGCCTGACTGCCCCGAATAAACAAACCGATTGATCGATCTAACCACGCATCAGCGGGCCATTAATTCGCTGTTCCAATGATGGGTTATGTGGAAACGACGACGAGCGAGAAGTCATCAGATCAACGCTCGTATGATTTTTATCAACGCATCAGTGTTGAGAGAGCCAAATCAGCCAATATGGACGGAGACTTCAAAGTCCAAATTCGAGTCGTTTTCAAAGCCAGGAGCTAGGAAAACTGACGGGTTCGAGAGGAAGAGGAAAACGCATTGCTACTCAATTATAAACAACTTCGGTTAATTAATTATAGTATACTACAACCTCAAGTCACATCCAGTGAATTGAAAAAAAAAAATACATCATCCTTTTTCTCCTTTTTCACCTGGAATTCCTGTGGAGTATTTAAAAATATCCCCGTTTGCTGCACACGGATTACGCCGGTGAGATTTCCTCATCTCCGCAGCGTCACGCGTGTGGTAGGCGTACGCTTGAGAAACGGGTCTTAGCCGAGCACCTCCATTGCCTCTCCATCCACGACAAGTATACTCCCTCTTGAGATCACGTTAACATCGCCGGCGATTCCACTGAACTTCTCAAGGGCAAGATATCAGTAGTTGCGTAGAAACGTCAGAAATCACCATATATACACACTAGAGGAATCGTTATCAACGTTGCCCCCTAGATGATCAAACCGAAGAGAAACTAGTTATCGACTTATCGTTTGACAAAGGCATATGCAGAGATCTGGCAGTTAAACCTGTCCAAGACAGATACATCTGCATATATCTGAAATTCTGAATTCGAGGATAAACAGAGAGATCTGTGTAGAGAAGTACATGGAAACACGACGAGATGGACTTTGTGCACTGATGGAGACCCAGCTGACAGGCCATGTCACATCTAACGACAGTACGTGTGACATATTAGTTTCCACACGAAAAACGCGAACATACCAGGTAGGAGTGTCATGTATACTACTCTGACAGCACGACCGGTAAGGATGGTAAAAAACTACAGCTACTGTATATCTTCTACAGACGAGTTGCATATATATATATATATATAGACTATTGACATGGCCAGTAGTAAACACAAAGAGTAAGTGATTGACACTAAGCCAAAATCGTTTATTCCGGGTGCTTGGCAAGTATGATCGCAGGCGGCTCGGTTTGTGAGCCGCTTGCAAAAATCTCCAGCGGTCCGGCCGCTCATTCCCCGCCTGGAAAAATTGAGCATTGCAAGCGGCTGACCGGGTTAGCCGCCTACAAAAATCGACCGATTTTTTCGGACGGTGGACTAGCTCCACCACCCGAAAAAACCCGATTTTTGCAGGCGGCTGACGGGGTTAGCTGCCTGCAATGTGGGTAGTGGTCTCGTGCATGTTCCCGTCCTTATCCACGCGTTATCTCCTAAAAAAAATTCCCCAACTCTCTCTCCTCTTCCTCCCCTCCCTGGAGCCCCTTGGCGGGCGGGCGACGATGACAACAGGCGAGCGCTGCGTCCAAGACGACGACCAGCGGGGGACCGATGATGGGCGGCGAGCCCGAGAGCGGCTGGGGCGGGCAGCGGTGTCGGCGGTGGCAGATGCCGCCATCATCGGCGTCGCGGCAGCACCGACGGTGGATCTTATGCTGCCAGGCTCGGGAGCGACGGATCCATGGCGACGGCTAGCG
>CM002482.1:17287095-17342537 GCA_000325765.3 Leersia perrieri
CGGCCCAGGATGCGGTGACAGGCGATGACGGCGGCGGCGAGCGACGGCACAGCGATGATGGCGGCGGCGAGCGACGACACGGTGGCGACGGCGGTATGGCCACCGGCGACGATGATTTTTTGTAATTTTTTTTTCTTATTGCGGGCGGACCGCCGCGTCGCCTGGAATCCGGCCGCTCAATCAAGGCGATTCCGAGCAGGCGCGGTGGCCGCCCGCCGCGATGACCCGATCCCACCGCCTGGAACGTGCTAATCTGGTGTAGTGTGATCGATCCTTGGTTACTTACGGCACTGATCAGTACTCCTACATCTGTGTACACGTATACGTTTCAGAGAAGCAACGTACGTACGTACGTACATACGCACGGGCATACATAGCCTGCAACGCTTTACCTACCTACCTTTCAGAAAAAGAAAGGCATGTCTTCGATCGAGCACAAGAAACAAAAGGAGGAATCAGACACTGTACATGTGCATGGATCTTTATTCTGTTCGTCATTCCAATTGATGGATCGATGTGCGTGTGCAGGTCGTCATGAGCTCAGCCGATCGAGAGCCGAGCAGGGTGACGTGCGGCCATGAGAAAAGCTAGCTCTAGCTGATGAGCAGCTCTGCATACTATATATTCTGCATGCCTTCGTCCACAAGCTCCCGTCTCGAGCTGAAAGAGGAAAGAAAGGTTCTTTCACCCTTGTTATTCCTTCTTTCGGTTCCCCGTCCTTGCATCCCAAAGGTCATGGATGTGTTCAAGCTTTATGGAGAATGCCCGAGAATAACTCCGGGATAAGCTGCTGCTAGCCATGAAGTTGACATCTCACGCAGGGAGAGAGAGAGAGAGAGAGAGACGGGACCATGGCGTATACAGTACTGAGGTCACAAGTCTACAATAAGAGTCTCTCTCATCTCTCAGTTTTTTATTTTCATTTCATTTAATTTCTTATAGTATATAGTACTAGTAGTAGTATGTTGCTGTCCGGCTGGATTAGTTTATATTTTATATGATATAAACAAAATCAAGTTGTGCATATATTTTTGGCACAGATGGATATCATTTCCTGTGTACTAGTTTTTCCATAGCTTCATCTTGGGGCCTCCATGCATGTATGTGAATTTGGACTATTCAGGATTTATCCTACAGCTTAAAGCTTCCAAGGTAGGTGAATATTTAGCATGCAGCTAGAAAACCAAGTGTCCTGTAGCTTGGAATTAGCTAAAAAAAAATCTACTACTGCAAGGTACTCCATTCATCCCACAAAGACTATATTTTTACCACAATATCAAGTCAATCATTTTTAACTTTAACCCTTATTAATACTGAAAAAATAAAGAGGATTAATCATGTAAAAATAGTTTTACTAAATTTTTCATTAAACATGCTATTATAATATATAATTTTTATTAAAATACTTATTTTTTAATATCGTTGCTTAAAATATTGTACTATGTCGAAAATAAAAATACGTTCTTTCTGAGAGTACATAGGATTATAGACTACAAAGGTCACCCGGAAGACTCGAATGCATTTAATTTGTTCTAGACCAAGATTCAATTCTTTTTCTTTTTTTTTTTTCTTGGACATGTTCAAACATAGTGGCGACATGATACATTTTCCAGTTACAGGGCATGGAAAACTTCAGATAAGACATGAATAAATGGCTCCGGTTTAGTCAGGCCTTGTTTAGTTCCCAAAATATTTTATTTTTGTATCACATCAACGTTTGACAGGATATCGGAACGGGTTTTCGGACACGAATGATAAAATTAATTTTATGGCTAGCGAGATGAATCTTTTAAGCCTGATCGAGCTGTCATTAGCACATATGGGTTAATATAGCACATATGGCTAATCATGGCATAATTAGGCTCAAAAGATTCGTCCCGAGATTTCCATCCAAACTGTACAATTAGTTTTTTATTTATATTTAATGTTCTATTTATGTGTTCAAAGATTCGATATGATGTTTTTTTAAAAAAAAATTAGAAACTAAACGAGGCCTCGAAGTTATTCCTCAGTGTACCAGCAAACTAACCGGGTCTTTTCCACTGAGGTAGCCGTCAATTCCTGAAGTCGATAGGTAAATTCCTCCAAAGCTATATGAAACAAGCTGTATTGATATGAGTACTTATATACACCTGATAGCGTACGACTAGTCTGTACTCAGTACTTCATACTTTGTACTATATCAGCTATAGTAGCTAGCTAGCTAGCTCCAGATGCTGATATTTCTAGTTTTATTACTGCTCTGAAAACTGAAAGATACACAGTGACTCTCTATCTCTATACTGCAAGAGAGAGCTTGCGCCTAGCTAGCTCACATCTCCCCACCAAGAAAGCAACCAAACGGCCGGGGAGAATCTCAGGGGATGGAGGACCCACTTCTCTGAAACAGTGAAACCATATTCCTCTGCAACCACTGCCTTGCTCTCCTACAAAACCCCAAGCACATGAGCACACACTGCGCACACACAGATTTACTGTACAACTGCATGCATGATGCATCACTCTCTCACTCACTCGCTCGCTCACTCTCTCTCCTCTACAAATCGAAACAAAACAACCATATCATGGTGGAATTTATGTCCTTGGAACAGGCCATTCAGTTCGGCTTAAACTAATGCAATAAGGCAGCGAGAGAGCTCGGAAGGTGTGTGTTGATTTGATAAGCCTGATGCTTAAGCATGATTCGATCGGTGTGTATGCATGCGGGCGCGCAGAGGCAGGGGGCATCCTCTATCATCGATCAAGAATGTTTTGTTTAGGTTAAGTGAGGCCGTGAGTTATGAGACTTTTGTCGGCAAACAACCGCGTAATGCCACTCACCACTATGCACGGAATTCCCTCACCTAATGCGTACAAATAATCGCAACATTGTTTACTATTTTTTCTGCATCTAGCTCTAGGTTGTCCGTCTCGTTGGCTGCCGGGAGGTACAGTAGTTGTCACGCATAAAAAATACCTTAGAGGCTAGAGCGATTTAGATTTGGTGCCCTAAGGAAAACAAGATGTGATTCAGAGATCAGGTGTGTTTTTATATTGTTCAGGGACAGCCAGGTGGGAGGATTAAATAGGTTTTCGTGACGGCCACACCTTGACTTGTTTGACTAGCTAGGCTGTTACTACTACTACTTCGATTCCTCGAGATATCTATGGAGTATGTAGTTATCGGATGAGACCATGATTGACCCAGTGGCATGCATTAGTTGGTGCTGCTAGCGTAAAGTGTGGGTTAACAAGTTCATAAGCACCCTGTGATTTGACGCGTACATACATACTACTACTAGTATATTTATGTGTTGGATTTGGGGAACACCATGCCACCATGTGTATAGTGGACTGTAGTAGTTTGGAAATGAATATGAAATTTGTAAATTAAGCTGCAAACTGGACTGATGGAATTTTGGAATTTTTGTGACTTGCCACTTTTAATATCATGTTCTACCCAACTGTAGTCCTTTTTTTCATAAAAAAGTTGATGGAATAATTTTGCCTCTACACACCACATAGGATGAATTATACCATATGAGTCGAAGCCGAATTTCACCTGAGCGAGATATCCTAGAAATCCGTAATTGAGAGTAGGGGATACATGGACTCCAAAAAGATGGTTTCAACTCGATCCTTATGTTGTGCTCTTGGGAAATTTAGAAGGAGCACAATCAACATGTGTTCTAGGAGTACTCACCCAGTGTGGGTGCTAGGGGATCGATCCCCCTATCCTGTTGGATCCCACGGATAACGAGAAGAGAGGAGGGTAGAAGAAGAGAAAGATGAAGGAGAGTAGAGGGTTGAGAAGAAATTGCTCTCTCGACAATAATGGAAACAAAAGCTTTATCGACGTTATCCACGTAAGGTTTCTGATGGACTCGAGGCTCACCATGTCCAGTGTTTGCACATATAGTCGCCTTGGTGGGGCTTTGTAAACGGCTTCTAATCTTTCTGATATAGCTATATAAGGCTATCCAAGCAGCTGGATCTTTCAAAAGAAGAAAAACTACAAAAAAGAAAATTCAAATACATGAATGCGCACTAACATGTGATCAAAGTTCAAAGGAATGGAGATGGTGATTTCCTTGTAATTAAAGAGCGATGTGCTTCTTGTGTGTTATCATCCATGGCATATCCACACATGCTGACATGCCCACACACCTTATGGTCGAAGGGGGCTGCACAAGGCACATCATGGCCGCCTTTGTGATGTGTCAACGCAACAGATCATCATCGCCACGTGTACCCCCTCTGTAGGACACGTGCACCTTGCCACGTCGGCCACACGTAGGCACGGCCACGGCGGGAGCCACGCGCGACCCGGCCGATCGAGCCGAGTAGGAATTGCATGCTAGCTAGCTTGTTTAATTCCCTCAATTTCTGTTTCGTGTATTATAGCTGTTGCGCATACGTATACGGCCACACAGATGACTGAGATGAGTCATACTTTTCTTGGGAAAAATGCAAGAAAACTATAAGGCACATGTATATGTTTTTTTTTCTATGTATTTTTCTGAAGACAAATGTATATGTCATCAACACCCAGGTGTCCATAAACCGAGAGACATGCGTACATGCAAGCAGAAGGATGCTTATCTCTCCTGCTACCTCCAGCCAAGAAAAGTTTCCAAAGCAGTGAGCAAGTGTGTCATTGAAGGCCAAACATGACGCCACTACACTGCTAAGTAGGACCTTATTAGGACGCATGCACAGCAAACGTTCGATAGCGCTAGTCTCCAACGCTTACGTCTGGCTTCTCGGACTTTTTCTCCGCGGTATAGTAGCTAGTGTGGAATGCATGTTACTAACGCTGATGCATGCAGCTGGCGATCGACCGAAAACGTTTCATTTGGATTTGATGGCCGCTGTGCATGCGTTTTTGGACATCTTCTGCATGCTAGTTTAATTCTCCAGGTGATGACCGCTGATTACAAACTACATCGATCATGGAAAATGTAGCTGTCATATATACACACACGCTAGGTTGTCTCTTAGTTAAACATCATGGTTTATGGTACGTAGGTTGTTAACACTTCGTTTGGTATACTATGTATCAGGGTGAGATTGCAGTCAAAAAAAATTGTGAGAAGGAAGGTAGGACAAAAGTGAGTATGCTGCCTGCAAAAAGTTGGTGTCGGAACTGTTTTTGTTGTTGGGTTGTTTGCCCTGTTGCTATCAGCATAAACCGCTTTAGAGAATGTCCTATTTGATCGCACGAAAAGTAAAATGAGAAAAAAAAATGCACCAATACTTTTGGAACTATATACGTATACCTCTATTGGACGCATCTAGAGTACCATATGCTTGTCATGATATATAAAGCAAATACTATTGTTATTAATTGGTTTCATTAGTACTATTGTGAAGAATTAATAATACCAGGAGAGGTAGTTTCTAGAGTAGTAATTATATACAAGGACGAGATCAAACTAACTAATTAATTTAACAAATGTTTGTAAACAAAATTTTGATATGGCATTTCTGTCCCACATATAGAATTTCAACATATAACCTACATTTGAGAGAAAATTAAATGTACTGATGATCCTTGTCATATTTTGTTTTGTGTGTATCCCATATCCTCTGGTCACCCACACGGGCAATGGTGTACAGATGCAGTGTACGTAATACACGTATTGTTGTCAACACTATAAGATCAGTCCATCCTTTCTGTGTGTGCTTCTGCTAAAAAGGAAATAAAAAGGGGGATTAAAGTGGAAAGGAAATGGCTGCTTGCATGATTGGATCAGGATACTAATCCATGTGATCGTCTTTCAATCCCCAACAAAAACAGAACTAGTCATTCCAAATGAGTTGCTTTCTTTTGTGCTACATATCGATCGATCCAGCTCCAAGAATCGGTCAGGCTGTGGCTGGCTGCACCTCTAGGTAGACAACCCTGTGCTTCGGCCGGCCGGTCAACGTTGATACGAAACTGTTCTACATCTAAAAGTTAATTATGCATTTGTAATTTCAAACTCGAAAGGGCATCATATATGTGCGAAATTAATACCGTTCATCTATTGCTATTATTATCTTTTGTTATTTTAGTAATACCACTTACCAGCCAGTACACATGTTCCGAATGAACCCATAGAATGAAACAAATTAAAGGAGATGCAGTCCGTTACAATTATTTGAACCATCCATCGTGAAAGATTGCAAGTCATCCTTACGTTACCATTCCAGCTTGAAAAAAAAAATGTTAGTACAGTCTGTGATATAGCTGGCTATCTAATTAGAGCTGCATGTATAGATATTTGACAAGTTTACTACGCTTGCTACTGTTGCTTTCATGACCAGAGAAAACCTTCATTAATTAGCAGTCAAAAGAATGAAAATGACAATGTGTGTGGAATCAATATGATTCATCTATTATAGTTTATTTCTAAATCTAAACGTTCATTATAATTAACATGAATTACACAGTCATATTATTTCGCATATATCTTAGATGAGCCCATAAAATGAAACAATTAATGATTAAGAAAACCGTTAAAATTATTTGAACCATCGTCTTTATCGTGCCCATTTAATCAGTGTAACGATTGTGGTACAACTGCTTACTGTACAATCAAGAGCTATATAAATACCGAATCGCTCCCTTACTATGTTTATTTTTTAGGCTAAATTAAATCTTTAATCTATTTTTAGTCACATGTAGAATGTAAGATAGTTTGAAGTTTGAGCCATCTATTGTGAATTCATTTTTATGTCACCCACTCAACAAGTATAATAGTACTACATTCGGTGGCATAATGTGTACAACTTAGAGCTGAATAAATACGGAATCACTCCCTTACTAAATTTTCACAAAGTAAATCTTTTATTTATTTGTAGTCAAAAGAAGAATTTAAGGATTGTTTTAACCATCCATTGTGAAATAAAATTTATGTCACCAGTTTGCCCAGTGTAATGATCGGTACAATCTATGGCATATTATGAATTAAGAGTCGTGTAAATACATATTTACTATCTTATGATTTTTTTTGGCAAAAGCAAATCTTTAATTTATTTGTATCCACAAGAAGAATGTTGATTGTTTGAACCATACATCGTGAATTCGTCTTTACGTTCCCAACACAAATAGTATAATGATTGGTACAGTCTCTATCATACTGTACAATTACGAATCTTATATACACATAGTTACTCCCTTGCTATATTTTTTAAATTTAGTGATTAAAGAAAATCTTTGATTTGTTTGTAGTCATGAGAAGAATGTAAGATTGAATCGTCCATTGCGGATCATCTTTACAACGCCAGTTCATCCAGTGTAATGGTTGGTACAATCTATGGTATGCACTCCATTACTACAATTATTTTGCGGAAAATATAAACCATTAATTTATTTGTAGCGACAAGAAAAATGTCGATTTTTTGAACCATACATCGTGAAATCGTCTTTACGTTCCCAACACAAATAGTATAATGATCGGTACAGTCTATGTCATATTGTACAAGTACGAGTCATATATACACAGAGTTACTCCCTTGTTATATTTGTTTAATTTAGTGATTAATGAAAATCTTTAGTTTGTTCGTAGTCCTGACAAGAATGTAAGATTGAAACGTCCATCGAGAATTATCTTTACGTCGCCAGCTTACCTAGTGTAATGATTGGTACAATATATGGTATGCTATGCGATGCGATTAAGAGCCGTATAAATACGGATGAACTCCATTACTACAAATATTTTGCAGGAAAAAGTAAATATTTAATTTATTTTCAGCCACAAGTAGAATGTCAATTGTTTGAACCATACATCGTGAAATCGTCTTTACGGTCCCAACACAAACAATATAATGGTTGGTATAGTTTGTGTCTTACTGTACAATTAGGATTCATATATACACGGAGTTACTCACTTGCTATTTTTTAATTTAGTGATTAAAGAAAAAATTTAATTTGATTGTAGTCACGAGAAGAATGTAAGGTTGAACTGTCCATCGCGGATCATATTTACGTCGCCAGTTCACCCGGTATAATGGTTGGTACAATCTATGGTATGCTATGTGATTAAGAGTCATATAAATACAGATATACTCTATTACTATAATTATTTTGCGGAAAAAATAAATCTTTAATTTATTTGTAGCCACAAGAAGAATGTCGATTGTTTGAACCATACATCGCGAAATCGTCTTTACGTTCCCAACACAAATAGTATAATGATCGGTAGAGTCTATGTCATACTGTACAATTACGAGTCATATATACACGGAGTTACTCTCTTGCTATATATTTCTAATTTAGTGATTAAAGAAAATCTTTAATTTGTTTGTAGTCATGAGAAGAATGTAAGATTGTCCATCGTGAATCATTTTTACGTCGCTAGCTCACCCAGTATAACATTTGGTACAATCTATGGTATGTTATGCAATTAAGAGCCGTATAAATATAGATGTACTCCATTACTACAATTATTTTGCAGAAAATGTAAATATTTAATTTATTTGTAACAAAAAAGAATGTCGATTGTTTGAACCATACATTGTGAAATCGTCTTTACGTTTCCAACACAAACAGTATAATGATTGATATAGCCCGTGTCGTATTGTACAATTACGAGCCATATATACACGGAGTTACTCCCTTGCTATATTTTTTTAATTAAGTGATTAAGGAAAATCTTTAATTTGTTTGTTGTCATGAGAAGAATGTAAGATTGAACCGTCCATCGTGAATCATCTTACGTCATCAGCTCACCCAGTGTAATGGTTGGTACAATCTATGGCATGCTATGTGATTAAGAGCCATATAAATACGGATTTACTCCGTTACTACAATTATTTTGCAGCAAAAGTAAATCTTTAATTTATTCGTACTCACATGATTTTGTTTAAGTCACCAGCTCAACCAGGTGTACTAATTCTCTTTAAGGCGCCAGCTCAACCAGTATAGTCATACTGTACAACTAAGAGCCGTATAAATACGGATTTATTACTACATTACTATATTCTCTTGTGATTAAAGTAATTAAAAATTAATTTTTCCATGTCACGTATGGAAAATGTGTTATACATATCGACAAGATTCTGATACAAAATTTTACATTTGCACGTATATATATGTGTGCGAACAAATACCACCAAAAGAGGTTAACAGAAGTTTGTACGTATAATGATTGAAATCCAACCTTTAAAACAGTATAATGATTGGTATAGTCTGTGTCGTATTGTACAATTACAAGTCATATATACACGGAGTTACTCCCTTGCTATTTTTTAATTTAGTGATTAAATAAAATCTTTAATTTGTTTGTAGTCACGAGAAGAATGTAAGATTGAACCGTCCATCGTGAATCATCTTTATGTTGTCAGCTCATCTAGTGTAATGGTTGGTACAATTGGTATGCGATTAAGAGCCGTATAAATACGGATTTACTCCATTACTGCAATTATTTTGCGGCAAAAGTGAATCTTCAATTTATTCATAATCACACGATTCTCTTTAAGTCGCCAGCTCAACCAGGTGTACTGATTCTCTTTAAGGCACCAGCTCAACCAGTAAAGTTTGTGGCATAATGTACAACTAAAAGCCGTATAAATACGGATTTATTACTACATTACTATATTCTCTTGTGATTAAAGTAAAAATTAATTTGTTCCAAGTCACGTATGAAAAATGTGTTATACATATGACATGGTTCCGATACAATCTTTTACATTTACACATATACATATGTTCGTGTGAACAAATACCACCAAAAGGGGTTAACAGAAGTAAATCTTTAATTTATTTGTAGCCACAAGAAGAATGTCGATTGTTTGAACTTTGAACCATACATTGTGAAATCGTCTTTACGTTCCTAACACAAATAGTATAATGGTTGGTATGGTCTGTGTCGTACCGTACAATCGCGAATCATATATACATGGAGTTACTCCCTTGCTATATTTTTTTAATTTAGTGATTGAAGAAAATCTTTAAGTTGTTTGTAGTCATGAGAAGAATGTAAGATCAAACCGTACATCATGAATCATCTTTACGTCACCATCTCACCCATTGTAATGATTGGTTCAGTCTATGGTATGCTATGGAATTAAGAGAAGTATAAATACTGATTTACTTCATTACTATAATTATTTTGCGGCAAAAGTGAATCTTAAATTTATTCGTACTCACATGATTTTCTTTAAGTCGCCAGCTCAACCAGTACACATGATTGTCTTTAAGGCGCCAGCTCAACCTGTACAGTTTGTGGCATACTGTATAACTAAAACCTGTATAAATACGGATTTACTACCTTACTATATTCTCTTGTGATTATAGTAAAAATTAATTTATTCCAAGTCACGCATGGAAAATGTGTTATACATATCGACAAGGTTCCGATACAATCTTTTACATTTACACGTATACATTTGTTTGTGTGAACAAATACCACCAAAAGGGGTTAACAGAAGTTTGGTACGTATAATGATTGAAATCCAACCTTGAAGGCATTAGCATAGACACGGAAGGCACATACAAGTGCACGTAAATAGACGCTATGGGAAAAAGCATAAACCTCTAAAAAACCGAAAACAAACCCATGGGGAAGCTTGTGCATGTGTGCGTACGCGTGTGAGCGATGGATGGTGAGGGGTAAGGGTGAGCCCCACGCAGTCGGTGGGCCCCAATGCTCAGACGCTTCACGACACCGGTGCGGCGTGAGTTTGCCCCCCGCTCCATCACCCGCCCCAGCCCCATCTCTCTTGCTCTGAGTTGTATATAAAAACTGACCCTTTTATATATTTTCCCTGGTGTGTGCATAGGCCTTGGAAAGAGGTCAGGGAAAATCTCATAAAATATTTTAGGAGAGAGGGGCCATATAAGAGTGTGGAAGGAAAGGAGCAAGAGAAGAGAGAGGGATAGATAGAAAGAAAAGTATGACAAGGAAATGAAAGAAATGAGACAACAACCTTGTTAGCCTCCTCTCCATCCTCTCCTCTCCACTTCTAGTTCTATCTTCTCAGAGAGCTAGGAAGCAGGAGCAAGCAGGAGGGAGAGAGTGAGGTTGCATCTCTGTTTTTGCTCATGGTTTCTTTTGTGAATTTTATAATATGTTTCTGTGTATGTTTGTGTCATATATGAGTTTGTGGGTGTGGGTGTTTGCGAGCTTTTGTTCGTTTGCTTTTTTACTTGTTTGGAGTGCAACTGTTTGTTTGGATTTCCCTGTCCACTTTGTTCTTTTGTTAATCTGCGGAAGAGTCCTAAGCGGCCGAGGCCTTGGAGTTTTTCTCGGCTTCTTGTCGATTTGTTTGTTGTTTCAGATCAATTCATTCCAAGCACAAACATATGAGATAGATAGGTATAGCGCCATTACTCCTCTTGGATTTTTGGAGGCCTCTCCTTTCGCTCTTTCCCTTTGGTTCTTTCGTCCTCCCTCCTTAATTTGTCCTCGGGGGAGCAGAAATCTTTCCTGATCTTTCTCCCATGGTTGCTTGCTTTGCCTTTGCTTGTTGCTTGTGTGTTGTGACTGTGAAGCAGTGGGAACTCTTGCTTCCTGTTGCTGCTGTGTTCTTAATTGTTCCCATGTCTCACTTGGAAAGTATTTTGCCTGTTCGTTTCAGTCAGGGAAAAGCAGGAGGAAGAAGAACTGTACTGCCAATCCAGGAAACAATCCAACGGGGGCAACAGAAAAGGAAAATTTTCTGTCCCTGTGATTGAGTTGGTGATAAATTTGGGAAGTGATGGCATCGAATTCATCGGCTGCTGCGGCGGCGGCGTTCTTCGGGATTAGCAGGGATGGGGACCAGCAAGACCAGATGAAGCCGCTGATATCACATCAGCAGCATCAGCAGCAGCAGCAGCAGCTGGCATCTGCGCTGCCCGGCGTGGCAACATCGGCGGCTACTGCTGCGTCCAGCCAAGGCGCACCGCCGGCGGCGCCACCGGCCAAGAAGAAGAGGAATCTACCAGGCAATCCATCCATCCAACACCAAGTACCCTTTAAGATTTCAGCCATGCATGCATCCATACATATCTGTTCCTCGAGATCTTGTCTCGATTGATTGGAGTCTTATCATTTGGTTTCTGACAGTGAAAGCATCTTCTCGATCTCACAGGCTGCACTTGATTTTCTTTCTCTCTCTACCTCTCTATCTATCTAGCTATCTCTATAGCTTGTATACTTTTTGCATCCGTTTTTTAGTTTTTGCTTCCTCCGTGCTGACTAGCCTGAATTGCGTGTTCTTTATGTAGACTGAATTTTATGAACAGGTTGTCTTTTTTTACTTATTTCTTACTTTGTAATCTCTATCTTTTCCCTATTCCAGATTTCCAGTACTCTTCAGTCTGGAATCTGGATCCCTTCTCTACCATGCATGATGTATCTATGCGTCTAGCTGTTCTATTAAAGCGGGTAGACATGAACAACTTTGCTTCCAGTTTGTTCCTAGTACTTCATTTAAGTCTCTCTGTACTGTCACCTGAAAGAAAGAGAATTAATTCAGGCGAAGAATAGAAAGTACTCCTTCTTTCATGGTACTATTCTGTTTTTTTTTCCTTGTCTAGAAGTATATATCGATCTTGTGTTTTGGTTAGATCAACCCCGTTTCAGAATTCTTGTTCTTCTATTAACAGTTTTTAAAGGCATGGGCATATATAGCTCCATATATTTCTCAAGATAAAACAAAATCAGTTCATTTTTCAAGATTCCATGCATGTAGATGAGCTGTTATCCTCTTCAGTATAGATCATTCTTTTTCCCCCTACAATTATGAGAAGCAAATAGGGGCCATGGCACACAATCCATGTATATTCCTTTGTTCTCTATATCTCTTCCAGCAAAGTTCTTTTTTCCTAAAATCTCATGCAAATATTCTCTTCTCCATGGCCTAGTTTGTCTCTAGCTCAGCCCCACCAGCAGCAGAAGGAAAAAACATCTTCCCAAAATTAATCCATCATCAGTACTTGCTCCCACCACCATTAGTTAATCATGCATGCCTAACTTATAAGCAAACAGATCCAATAGAGATAATTCTCAAGAGATAATTAAGACTCATACCCCTACTAAGAAACCTGTGTGTTTTCTTTTCATCACCACTGTACCATCTATCTTGTGAATTCCTACTTCCTTCCTAATCCACACAAAATGTTGATCGACGTTTTCAAAGGGTACACAATCCCTCATCATGCATCATTTCCGCATTTGTTATTACCTCATTTCATTAATGCAAAGTGTCACGTACATACATATCTGAAGATGCATGTACACACACTTGAATACTCGATCGTATCATACCCAATCAACGATAATTAATGTGCCAATTAACTGAACTTTGTTTTTCCTTGTGCTGGTCATGAATTGATTGGGCTATGAATGTTTCATCAGCAGACCCGGACGCGGAGGTGATAGCGCTGTCGCCCAAGACGCTGCTGGCGACGAACAGGTTCGTGTGCGAGGTGTGCAATAAGGGGTTCCAGCGTGAGCAGAACCTGCAGCTGCACCGTCGCGGGCACAACCTGCCGTGGAAGCTGAAGCAGAAGAACCCCCTGCAGGCGCAGCGCCGCCGCGTGTACCTGTGCCCGGAGCCGACGTGCGTCCACCACGACCCGGCACGCGCGCTCGGCGACCTGACGGGGATCAAGAAGCACTTCTGCCGCAAGCACGGCGAGAAGAAGTGGAAGTGCGAGAAGTGCTCCAAGCGCTACGCCGTCCAGTCTGATTGGAAGGCTCACTCCAAGATCTGCGGCACCCGCGAGTATCGCTGCGACTGCGGCACCCTCTTCTCCAGGTATATATTGTTATCTGTCGATCGATCGATCTATCTAATCCCCAATTCTGAATTCGGTCGGTCTCCATGTGTGTACATGCGTGCGTGCAGCGTGCGTTCGTGCGTCAGTGAAGAGTCGCCATATATAGGCTTGTGCGGTAGTTGAGATCGATCGATGAGACTGTGAGGGGGGAACGAGTAAAGTAACAAGGCTGCGGTTGTTGCGTAGTGGTGTTTTCCTTTGTTTTCTTTAGGGTTAGGGTTTTTGTTTGGGCGTGCACAGTGAGTGACATGGATGTTAGCTCGTTCGAGGTAGTGGCCGGCCGTCTAGCCTGAGGAAGATGGAGGAGGGAGAGGAAGATGGCCTGGTGTGGGTGTGTGCACCGGCGCCGGAGGGAGAACTGCTCGCACGTGAAATGGCTTCTTCAGGAAAAAAAAAATCCCCTTTTTTTCTTTTCTTTTCTTCTCTCTTCTCTTTTTGTCCTTTTGGCATTTGCTCACAAGACCCTCATAGTTGGATTCTCTCTCTCCCTTGGGAAGCTGGAACCAGCAACTCTTTCGTCTCTCTGTAGCGAAAAGCTTAGCTACGCAGAACATGTGTGTGTGCGTTCTGTTACACTGTCATGTGGGCCCACATTTATCATGGGTCACCTTGTCAGTACTCAGTAACAGTCCAGTAGCAGGCTGGAGAGGCTTTCACTCTCTCTCCTCCTGCTTGGCTGCCATGTAAGCCTGGCTTGTTCTCATGTGAGTTGGCTGGCTTGCTCGATGTGGCAGAACCGTTCTTTGGCCGTGACAGTGAGCCAGGCTTGGCCATATAGCCCAGGTCCACAACTTTTCATGGATACGTTGCACAATGCCCGGCCCTCACATATCTCATCACTCGGCAGTCACCAACTAGGTGTAACTTTTAGGAACTCTTCATTTATTGATGGAATTAAACATGCGTGAGTGTTCAATGCGCGGGCTATAGTGGTCACTCCTATCTTTCATAAGTTTGGCTAAAAATTCTCCAATAGGGAGTTGGCATATTTAGGAGCATCAACAGGAGTTGCATTGATGAGCCTTCGTGTTGAGTTTGTTCACTGTTTCTGCATAAAGGAATCCATTCATGTGATTTTGGGTTCCTTGCTAGCTGTTTATAGTATTTGTTTGTAGGATCGATCTATTAATATGATATTATGCAAGTTAGAAAAAAATTATCAACATCTTGCATCTATCATATCTTCAAATTCTTATAAAATTTCTGTGAAGCAACCAAACACTGCCTTGAACCATATACACAGTTTCATAACACATTTCTCAATATTTTTTTATTGTCATATGTTTATCAACTTGCAAGCGATCAGGCCTCAAGCTTTTTCTTTTTATTGTGTCTTGGTTTCTGGGGAAGTGAGCTTACCAGCCCACAAAGTTTTCTGCTCTCCTTGGTGTGTGTGTTGGTATGCATGACAATGTCTGATGTCTACGTCTTCCTGGCTTTCTCTTTTGAAGCTTCCTTCTAGTGGGAACCTATGAGAGGCATATCACGGCAAGCTAGGATGAGATTTACCCCCTTTTTTACCCTCCTTGATTGACATGAGTTTCTGGGATCTTGAGCTAGCTTTTGCGCGTGGGCTGCACAATATATATCTGCATGCATGGATACCTAACACCATTGACAAAAATAGCACTAGTTGCAAGCATACTAATTGAACAAGTCTTGTTTCTAATTTTCAAACATCATCCTTTACAAGCATCACTAATTTCTACTACTATGTGAAGTAGTAGTAATATGACAGTGTGTGTGAAACACTTTTACCAGTAGCTACAGAAGGTGGGGAGCTAGGGAACGCATGAACAGACCGTAGAAAGTGAAGTTACTGTTCAGGTTCATGAAAACAAGCTGCAAACACAACATTCAGCGGCACAGCCGCACAGGCCACAGGCACAGTCGCTGTAGCGCAACGCTCACATGCTGACCAGAAACAACGATAGGTTAACCCGAGATGCCGCTCGTCATCCTCGGAGTGCGCGCCGCCCATGCACCTCTCACATCAACTTTTTACTGTTCCTTTTACTGCACACACTTGGGCCATGCATGGCAATGGCAATGGCGATGTCAGCTGCACTCTAACCTAAGTTTTTTTTTTTTTTTGTGTGTGTGTGTGCAGGAGGGACAGCTTCATCACGCACAGGGCGTTCTGCGACGCGCTGGCGCAGGAGAGCTCGAGGCTGCCGCCGCCGACGAGCCTGAGCAGCCTCACCGGCCACCTCTACGGCGCCGCCGCAGGCGGCGCCAACGCCGGCAACATGTCGCTTAGCCTCTCCCAGGTGGGGTCCCACCTCACCACCTCCCTCCACGACGCGCACCACCACCACCACCCGTCCCCCGAGCTTCTCCGCCTCGGCGGCGCCGGCGCCGGCGGCGGGAGCAGCATCGCCGCCCGCCTCGACCACCTCCTCTCGCCGTCCGCCGGCGGCGCGTCCGCGTTCCGTCCCCCGCAGCCGGCGTTCTTCCTCAACGCCGCCGCCGCCGCAGCGGCGACAGCTGGGCACGCCGATTTCGGCGATGACGGCGCCGGCAATGGGCAGCACTCATTCCTTCAAGCCAAGCCATTCCATGGCCTGATGCAGCTGCCCGATCTCCAGGGCAATGGCGCCGGTGGTGGCGGCGCGGCGGGGGGGAATTTCTTCAACCATCTTGGGTTCTTCGCCAACAATGGGAATAGCTCCGGGTCTAGCCATGAGCATGCCAGCCAGGGGATAATGAGCAACGACCAGTTCAGCGGCGGTGGTGGAGGTGGAGGTTCTGACGCGTCGGCGGCGGGGATTTTTGGGGGTAATTTTGTTGGTGGCGAGCATGTTTCTGCTGCAGGGCTTTATGGTGATCAGGCGGCGGCGATGCTGCCGCAGATGTCGGCGACGGCGCTGCTACAGAAGGCGGCGCAGATGGGCGCCACGTCGAGCGCCGCCAACGGCGCGGCGGCATCCGTGTTCCGTGGCTTCGTCACCTCGTCGCCGCACATGCGGCCGGCGTCGGCGGCGCAGCAGCACATGGACCAGAGCGAGGCGCACCTCAACGACCTGATGAACTCGCTCGCCGGCGGTGGCGGCGGCGGTGGTGGCATCAACGCTGCCGCCGCGATGTTCGCCGGCGTCAACGGCGGCCCTGGCGCGGGGATGTTCGACATTGATCAGCACGAGGTGAAGTTCAGCCAGGGAGGCGGTGGCGTTGGCGCCGGCGCCGGCGACATGACGCGGGACTTCCTCGGCGTCGGCGGCGGCGGCATTGTGATGTCGACGCCGAGAGGAGGAGGAGGAGGAGGAGAACACCACCAGAGCAGCAGCGACATGAGCTCATTGGAGGCCGAGATGAAGTCCGCATCGTCCTTCAACGGGAGAAGGATGCCATGATCGATCGTCACAATGTTCATCATCGATCGAGCTTACACAAGCCGTATTGCTCCGATCGATCGGTACTAGTACCAAAGTGAGTCTGAGACTTTGAAGCAAAGAAACCTGGGGATTAACGCATGCATGCATGGGGGAGGAAGAGCAAGAACTAAGGGTTATAGTAGCCTAATGTCGAGTTAGCGAAAACTAAGTTTGATCGGTCGCATCATGAGTTGGTACTGTGCATGCATGCATGAGATAAAGGTAGCTAGCTCTTCTTCAGCATACCATGACGTACCTGGAAAACTTGGGGTTTAGTCAGGAAGAGAGGCGTCCTCTCTGACTAATTAAGTAATTAAGCTAGTGCGAGAGTGGACGCATGTGATGACCCTTGCTCTCGGTGGAGTTGGTGTTAATGCCGTTGTTCTTGTTCGCATGTTGTTTTGTTTTCCCCTCCTTGTAGTTGGATCTTTGTTGGGTTAAGTATAGTTCCATAGAGCCAATAAGAATGTTCAATTTGTAGCTAGCTCAATAGGAAGATGGTGGGTTTAATTGCCCCCAATTTCTTCCCTTTTTACAATTTCTTGTTATTTATTAATTAATTACCCTTCCTTGTAGCAAAAACTATATTGCCCTGCAAAATGCAGTTAATCATGTTGGCTCAAATGCATGGGTTTTTTTAAAGTATTTATGATTTTTCATGATTGGAGTATAGAGTATGTAAAAATACATTAGACAGTAATTAATTTATTAATATCCATATGATTGTACCTTGCTGCACCATGCATGGCTAGATTATACGATCAGCCCAAGGACAAAAAAAAATACTAGAAATTAAAATTAAAGCACGTATAAGGGTCCAATATATTCTTGGTTGGGGGTTATATAAAGCTGGATATATGATTTTGATTGTTTAATGAAATGTACATTCTTGAGAAAAAATCTATACGGCGTATGCTTAGTTCTGTTTATGCCGTTAATTTGATGAGTCCTAAAATATTGATTCTATATATATATATATATATATATATATATATATATATATATATATATATATATATATATATATATATATATATGACTTTACATGTTAGTTATAAGTGCTATTAATTATATAGAAATGAAAAAAGTATGAAGTACCAGATTCAATTGGTTAATACTTTGATTTTTTAAAAAAATTCAGCAGCAGCTATATCCTAATATAACGAGTCCACACTTGTAGTTATTGTTCATTAATATATATAACAGTCGCACATAATTAATCACAAACAAATTAATTTATTAATTAGATTTTTAAACATTTTTTAACCGGATATACATTGGCATGCTAATTGCTGGTTTAATTTGTATATATGCATTTGAATTCTGTTATTTGTCAACCAAACAAACTAGACCAGTCAATGTGTACTCATCCAACTTGCATCCTCCATATAAGGCAGGTCCAGATTCAATTCATTTCTGATCATTCTGTTTTGTCACATTATACCAACTTTCTCAAAAAAAAAATTCTGAAGACATGTCAACATATTGTATTAGCTAGTACACATGACAAACGTGTAGTGCAACACATTTTCATATATAGATGAGCCACACATTTTGCTGAACCTCTCTTGGACTGCCTTCCTGAATTCACTTGATCTCTTAATCCAAGTGTTCTATATGTCTTATGCCGACGAGGCTCATATACTTAACTTCTAATTAGTGTATATTAAAGGATGTGATTGAAGAAGCATGACAATAAGGTTGCTTTGCTTTTATTCTAGAAGAGCATCTTAAATGGAAGAAAAAGAAAAAGAAAGTTTGCGGTTAGCACATGGTGAGTGACTAAAAATCATTGTCAATGGATGGAAAATAAATAAAATCTATATTGTTTGATCATGATCATGCTTATGATATTCTGGATCGATCAATATACCTATCTATAGAAAATATAAGTAAGATCTATATATATATTATATATAACACAATTGTACTTTTTGTTAAACTATAGTCGCTCTGTCAGACCTATGGTTATTTGGTGGTGACACCAATGATTTTCTTTTCAAAATAGCATGCCAATGCGGGTGTTTTGCACAAAGCCAAGGACGGATTTAGCCTATGAAACCATTGGTGTCATGCCTCTAATACTCTTATTTTGCGGGGGTGACACCTCTAATTAATACTTGATAGGACCATTTCATATAGAAGTAGTAAAAACCATCAATTTGCAAAGAAAACTGTGCGACTGTTATATGATTTTTAAACATTTCATAGGCTAAATCCGTCCTTGGCTTTGTGCAAAACTACGTACTTACTCCATCTTAAAATATAAGAACCTAGTACCAAAGGTTATGTCCAAATTCATAGTATTAGGATGTATCACATCTAATACTAGGTATTTGTATTTTAAGATGGATGGAGTAGCAATTTGCACATATATCATGTATTTGGTAGTAGTATGTTGATGTCTTCACTGTTATATAAGAATGAAATTTTTCTGTAATAAAAATGTTAAAAATTGTGCAAGCTTTGATATTACTTATTAGGAGAATTGCGGAAGCTCTGATACCACTAGCTAGAAATTCTAGAAGCTCTGAGATCAATATCGAAAAATTGATACAAATGCGGGAATACATTGAGCTGTCGCACCCTTTCCGTGCGGCTTAATTACAAGAGATAAAGGATTAAAGGGGGAACTTAAGAGTCCTGTTAAGACAAGACTTAATTGGAGTCATAATGTGAAACTAATCCAACTATTAGGAATATAATCCAAATACATGATATATAAATTTTGGGTCATATCTATAAAAAAGAATTGCAGAATTATTTTACTTGGTATTCAACTTGTTCCTAATAATTGTCCTTCTTCTCAAGAAGGAAATATAAGTGCATCAAGGAGAAACTGGTATCCAAATAATAGTAGGAAAAAAGTGTCCAACTGTTTCTTAGACAAAGTTAACAGAAACGGTTTACACATGGCCCAGTTTCATATTTGTTACGAAATTAATTAATTCATAATAACAATCTTTTTATATAATACTTCCAATTACAAGGTCTTCACTTCGAGTATTGCAATGTAGGACTGTAGTAGAGGTGTCTAGGCCGGGCAGAATATGCCCGAGTATAGCCCGTGACACGACCACACCTAGCCCTTGGCTTATATGCACAGTACACTGTGTGGCTTAGCTTCTCGATTGCTATGCTCGTGCTTGCTGCTGCTTGGTTGTGCTGCCTCACATAGCTGGACAGATCGATGTGTATCGATCGAGAGATAGGATGTAGCTTTCTTCTTGTGCATGCACCCTTGTCGTGGTGCACCACGGTATGGGCACTACTCTGAATTATCGCATTCGGCTGATTTGTACATAAATCATTCTTATATTGGATATACTGTCTCTGTGCAAAATTACCCCGCTTCTTTTTTTTCTAAAGTACGTGAATGATTGACACCAACAAACATGCTTTTTTATATATAAAAAAGGAAACACACATGCTTTTTCCTCCTGCAATATATATAGACAGTTCAATTGTCTTGTATAATTCAGTACTAAAACGAAGCTTCTGTTGGAAATAATATATGTGAGTTTGTAGATGTAGGACGGAGATTTCTTGTGGAAGGACAAGGTTTGGTGGTTGGTACACATACCTCTCAGCAAAGGAATGTTTAGGTTGAACTGTTAGATTCGCCAGCAAGCTAGCTAGTTAGCCGTATACGAGAAAAGTTTTGGCTTTCTCCGTTGGTCGCCTTCCGGTCGAGGCGTTTGTTTGCGCAGTTGCTCACGGTTCACTTTTAATTATTATTGATTCTAGTCGAAACTCTCCGCGTACGGCTGCAGCTAGGTAGCGTCATGTGTTCACCATCAACGGAGACAAGGACAGACGCCGTGTAAAAAGGCTTCAAGATTGTCCACAAAAGTGGCTGCGATTTTCCAATGATTTATGATTCTCCGATGGGGAAAAGGGAGCTGATTATGCATGGAGGGTATATGCAGGCATCAGCGAGGGAAAGGGCACTCATGCTCTCGCCATCAGCCTCTCGCCATCAGCCTTTATTTTTGTCTCTGTTTGCTGTCACCCGATGATGATGCATCCAGTGACAGATAAAGATTAGCCCCAAAAGTACGGTTGTTTCATGGAAAGCCAAACACACGAAAAGGAGATGATCATGCGTGATCGAGAGAGCAATCAATCAGCAAGGTTAAAAAGGAGAATTCGGTGACTGTAGCATGCAGCAGTGTTGCTAAAGCACAGGGAATCTTGTGGTGGATCAGATCGCGTCAGAGGTACTTAACCTAGCCATGGGATACAGTGATCGAACAGATGGCCCACTGCGTCGAGTTACGTAATGTTTGTTTGTCTCTCTGTTGTCTGAACATTTCAAATTTTTTTTTTAAGTTTCCACATGGCTGCCGAGCAAGGTTTACGGGTTAGCCTAGAATTGGAAATGAACAAGGTTGGCGATTATTCGATCGCCGTGCTAGGCGCTAACCTAGGAATATATGACCCGAAGGATATGTAATGTACGTACGATCGAGACATGCATGTGATCTCTCTCTTTCTCGATCAGCCCTGAAGAGCGCGCGCTATCTGAAACCCTGAATGTTTATTGGTGGCTCTCCAAGAACCCTGAGAGAATCTTTGCAATTTCCTAATCTCCCCCCCAAGTTGATCGATCGTCAAACGTGGGAAGCAGCATCTCGCAAAGGCCGATCAATCATTTTTATGTGCGACACCTGGGAATTCCTCCCAGCCCCTCTCTCTGATCTGCAGCAGGTACACCTCCCGAGACCAAACGACAGGACAGTTGAGTATTTTTCTTATGACCGGCACAGTGACAGTGTCCTGCTGCGCATGCAGTCGCAATAGATAAACAAACAGAGGATGAGTGTGATTAATCTGGATTAATTAAGCAGGATCAGTGTGTGTTCAGAGACTGGGCGGGGAGGCGCGATCGATGCATGGCGCCTGTCGTTAGCGTCGTCGCGGCTTGTTTGGCCCTCGCGGGGACGGGAGAGAACCTTCGCCCACGGGGGTGGTGGTGTCGTGCCCACGGTCACGGGCGCCAGCGTTTTTCCGGCCGGGCGGGGAGAGAATCCGATGCGTGCCGTGCCGTGGCACGCCAATGCGGGCCGAGCCTCTTGTGATGCGTGTGCGTTTGGATGGTAGTCGC
Organism: Leersia perrieri; assembly: GCA_000325765.3. NCBI lineage: Eukaryota > Viridiplantae > Streptophyta > Magnoliopsida > Poales > Poaceae > Leersia > Leersia perrieri. The sequence continues at coordinate 17,309,309 of CM002482.1, forward strand.
AGCCTTTTGGGTCGCAATCATGTGTTGTCGTAGGAGGGGAGGGCGGGCGTACGTGGTGGCGTTGGCGGCCGGCGGAATCGAGCGTTTTCACCGTGGGCGCGGGGTGGATTGGTTTGGAGAGGCCACGGCACGTACGCACGCACGAGAGTTGCGCGGCGCGTGGGGTTGTGGATCCGGGCCGGGGGTGTGTGCTCGTGAAAATATCATGGACGGTTGTCTGTTTGTTGGGGGGTACGACGATGCACTTGATAGCTAGTTTGGCACTTGGCTGTCGGTCTGTTATTACTGTTTAGTGCGGGAACCAGCGGATTGTTGTCCCGAGTAGCTTTGTGCGTGGCTCTCTTTTAAGTTTTGATACTGCTCCTTAACATTTTGAAAGTCAAATTTGATTTGATATGCAACTCTCTCTTTTTTTTTCATTGGTACAAATTCTAGTTGTTATACAGCAGTTTTTTTTGGGCGTATGGTTTGATTCCATATACAACTTGTCACTAAAAGCTGCAGTCAACTGCTCAGAGCACCCTGCTTAAGTTGACCATTCTGTAGATTGTACTTCACTGGCAGGGCATCTGTTGAAGTCAGTTCCTCTTTTGCATCGAAACGCAGCAGAAACGGGCCGCGGCCCAACCTGTTCGGCCTGCCAGTGTTTAAATCGCTGGTAGCCTCCAGGGCTGCAGCGTCCTCGCTGAGTTGTTGTTGTTGTTTTTTTTACTCAGGGGATACAGAGGCTGAGAGCCTGAGACGCTGTCTACTGGTCAAGTGCTAGCTCTTTTGCAGTTTGCAGCCAAGACATCAGTGTTTTAACACTTTTAGAGCATAGTACTTATGCTGTGTAAGACTCTTGCCTTCAAACTTTCGTTGGGTTTTAGCTGTTGTGCATCCTCAGAAAATTCTGAAGGCTTGTGTAAGCAGGTGTACGATCGACTCGATAATCCAATCAGATTAAGACAAAAAGGGCGTGGTGCTTGGTACATTCTTGCCAGAGAAAGGCGAGGTGCACAAGTGCAAGTCTGAAATCCTAAACTTCGCCGATGAATACACATGACAACAGGTTAGTGGATTATTCTTTTGAAAAACTAAACCGGCAGAAGAGCTGCCAATTGTATTTCAGTAAACAGTAGTAAAACAGTACAATTGTATTTCTGCCGGTTTAGTATTTGAAAAGAAAAGAGAAAACCACCTCTCTTTTAAGCAAAGCACGTCAACCTCGTGGTCGGCTCAACGACCACTGACCCGGCCACGGAACAACACTACGCCAACACAAAAACTAAACAACGGAACTCAACATGAAGCATTGTTGCCGAATTTAAAATAAAATCAACACAATAACTCTCTATCATTGTTGCACGGTGCCGACCCGGTGATTTTCAGATTAAATCCTTGATCATGGTTGGATGGTTTCTCTGTCCACTTGAGCACCGAACCAAACCAGTGTTGCTGGGGACCTGCAATGTCAAAACCAAGATTGTGCAGAAGGAAGCTAACAGCAGTCATTTCTTCGTCCTCATTTGTAAAGATGATCAATTGCTCGTGCTCTCAAGGCACTTGCAGAAAAATACAGTAAGCAAGCAGTATAGTCCAAGAATCATGCATTCAATAAGCATAAACAGTTCAGAGTGATGCAAATTATTTGTGTGCCCTAGTTATAGCTGTTTTGCCCTTGCATGCAATATTTGGATGAGATCTTTGCCAGGTTGTTTGTATCGTCTAGCCATCCACTGTGAAATCAGAGCTGTTGTGTTGCTAGGCAGCAAGCTCCGGCTGCTCTCTGGCCGTCACCAAGTTGAGACTAACCTCGCTCGTTTCACTTTTAGCCAGGAACTCGTACGTCTGTTAGTTCAATCCTATTCACCTGATAGAGTGAACGGTTACGAACTTACAATACACCGTCAACTTCAGGTTGTACCTTTTTCTTTTTTGAGGAACAGGTTGTACCTTTTTCTAAAAACACTTTTCAAGATGATTGTAAAGTTCTGCTGGTAAGAACTTGGCATATCAACGTGTTGGATGTAGCTATACCAACGACTAATACTGCCATGATAAAAAAAACGACTAATACTGCCTGAATCTTAGTCTGATCAACTGCATTTATAATTAAATTTTGAGCTAGAGGATTAGAAGAATTTTGATATGTGTCAAAGCAGTTAATTTATTTCAGGATCACTCACATCATTGAGAAACAGTGATGTACCATCAGGCATCTTGGTCTCCACTCTTTCGGGTAGGAAGTTAGGAACCTGAAAACGAAAGAAGACAGCATTATGTACATGTACAGTTCTATTCAATGATCAGAAAATTGCATATTGTTTTGTTATAACGCAAAGCAAACTCACATTCCATCCCTAATCAATGCTCTCTGTGGGAAGGATTGTGGCCGGCACCTGCTACAATGCAACTGCAACTTGCAGTTTAGTCATGTGGAATTCAAGCAAATGCCCATTTCTTCTGCTGCTGGAAGCAGCTATGCAAATGTCCACAGATTCAGTAGCAGATTCTGCTGCTGGACCATTTCTCTCCACTTCTTGGTGTGGGCATTTCTGCAAATGGAACGACGAACCATGCCTTCTACGTCGTCCAACAAATAACCACATGTCTGTCATTCTCAAGCCATTGTCCCACTTCTCGTTGTTCTTGCACGTTGTCAAAACTCACCAGTGTAATTGATTGGTGTCTATATGTCGGCCATGTGATGGATCACCAAATGCAGACTGATCAAGGAACCTGTCGGCAGCAAAGTGATAGGAATGGAGCAAAGGCTTCTAAAATGAAGTACATATCGGACGCGCAGGCACCACATAGTACACATCTCGCATTCATGCCCACGTCCATGTGCATCTTAACATATCAAAATTAGCAAGACAGCATGTCAGGATTTGCCTTGCCATTGAAGACCATGCAATGCAGGTAATAATGGTAGCGACGAGGTAATTGAGCATATGAAACTTGGCAATGGGAAAAATGTAATTCAGGTAATAATGATCTCACCATCACTAAAACGTAGAACGATATCATTACCTGGCAATCGCACACAGTGATCCCAATTCTCATACAGCTAGACAACGGCCATGACAAACATTTGGTAACCCATTGCAAATGACTGAAGCTAAGCTATACAAGGGATGGCAAAGCAAGCTGGTGGGATCATTTAACAAATCAAGTTCTTCGAGCATAGCATAGGTTCACCAAGATTTAGGTTCACACAAACATAATACCATACCTCATGTTGTCATTCACGCTTCGCAGCGTCGCAGATACAATACAACACAATACCCTGAATAGTCGAATTGCTTTTGGTAGCATTAACTGTTTTCACGGTGTCACCGATAGTGTGCAAGGTACTTTAAATAACATAGGATATTCCTTGGTGCAGACAGCCCGCGATCTAGCAGTAAAACATGACACGCTTCACGTTTTCCTTCAGAGCAGGTAGAGGCCTAACAGCAACATTTCCAGTAAGCCTGGCGCTGCGAGCACCACCTGGAGGAAGGCCACGACTCGTTGCAGCCCCACTCGCCATTGATCCACTGTCAGATGTATCTGGCTCCATGTAAAAGCGAGCTCGGAAGGCTGCCAGATGAGCATAGTACGCAGGAGGCACTGCAAGCAACCAACAAGAAGGTTAAATTATGATTTACAAGAGTAGCACTATACTGGATTTAAGATAGCCAGGAAACTGAAGGGAATGATTTCAAGTTGGCTTACCGATTGATACAGAGCGAGTGCATCTTGCATACCTGAAACAGTATAAATATCATTTAATTAACCTGTTAAAGGTGCATATAAAGGACGAAGCGATGGAGTAGCAAATTATTACGTGTAGCACAAGTTGTTTGTGAGGGTTTGCAACTCGTCGGCAGTAAATTTGTTCTCATCCCAAAGAACATGATAATGAGCAGGTCGGCTTGTTCCCTAAAAAAAGAAATAAAATTCAAGTCAGGAATCAGACCACCTATCAAGTGGAGGAATTACAAACAAATTAAACCAACCTGTATTCCAGCATGACTACACAGGTAGAAATCAAACTCGGTTGGATGGCAAATCTTCGAATCAACAACAGTTCCTATAAAGTAGGCAAAAAGCAATAATTCCATTAAATATAGTAAAAATAGACTGCCTAAGCCCAAAATAAAATGTATGTGCCCCAACAACTAACCAGGCAGAATGTTTCCACTTCTATCGACAGTACGCTGATCGTTATGATTATTTGCAAACAACCTAGTGTGATGCCGCTTCTGGACCACCACAAAGGTAACTGGAGGCTGATAATTGGGTTCCAGGGATGCGCATGCCTTCATCCAGAAATTACCATAGGTTATCAAAGGGAAGAATGTTGAAGAAAAGTCCAGGTAAAATTGTCTACCTTTCTAATGGCATCAAGCTCATACAGCAACACTTGATAGAACTGCCCCTCGCTGACACCATCCCTGAAACAACAGGTGGAATTATGATAGGAAGATGTTACAGGGATAAGAACCTGTAAAAGGCTATCATCATCTAAGGTAGAAGGATACGTACCTGTAAAATATTATCCTCTGTGGTTTCTGTCCAGTAGCCCTCTTGAAAGAAATGAGAAGCTCCCTGCATATTTAATATATTTTATACGCAGTACAAAATAGAACCAGAGAAGTAAATGTGTCGTCTCAATAAGTCCATACTTGATCATGCCACCAGTAACAGTTCCTCTATGCGGATCTTGCCATACTTTGAAAAGATCCTGTATCAATTCTTGACGATGTGCTTGAGCACTCACTAATCCTGCATACTTAGTGACCTCAGGCCAGTCTTGAGAAGCAACCACCTGAAAGGGAAAAACAATTACATACTTGCCACCCTTCCATGATAACTTAGTAGAATTTCTGCCCCATCTTCATCGCAATTGCACTTACAGCAGCAATGGAAGGACTGGAATCTTCTCCAGGATGAGGATGAGTAACATCCGCACCAAATATAATAGTTGGTCTGTCACTGACAAGGGGAATCCTCCTTGTCAAAGCATCCACAAGTACAGTATTCCTTCCCCCTACCTGAAAAGCAGGACCAATGTAAGTTCGAAATAGTATTCAGGTCAAAAGTCAAGAAAGCATAGTTGGAGTGCAACAAATACCTTAACGTTTATTTTAAGGGCAACATTTGCGAGATACTGCTTGCTCATTTTAAAAACATGTTTTGTCAAACAACATTGGGAGACCAATCCAAGATCAGTCTCGCAGATCCTTTTGAGATCCCCTGCGGGATGAAAGGAATTATGTTAAAAAAAGGTAGCCACTAAATAACGTTTAAGCATCTTTGGAAGACAGCATACCATAAAGAGAACCATTATTGTCAGGCAGTATTACAATCAGCAAGTCAAGCTCCCTGCCCTGAGGTCTGATTATGTTCATTGCATCTTGATAGCGTGCCTTCAGTGCTCTTTCCACATGTTCAGGTCTAGCCGTAAGTGGGGGCAGCACAGGTTCAAGTGCAAAATCCTACAGAAAGAAAAGGATTAATAAGGGTGAAGCATTAATTAGATAATTTCTCTGATAAATGAACTGCTACTGAGATGACTTGTGAATACCATTCCAGATATTTGGCACATGATAGCCAGCTCATGACAGAAGCCCCTGGCAGCACTATCTTGCACATTTCTAGAGAAGTTAATACATGCCCAGTTGTTGACTCTCCCACCATTGACCATTTTCTACAAAACAAACAAAGAAAACACATATGTTAACAAGTTGCTACGTCAAATCACACAAAAAAAAGGCAGGGAGAAAGTGTCAGCTACAGGTGAAAGATTATGTCTAGATTTGTAACCCATCCAGAATGACAATCGGTCCTATCCAGCTACCACGTGGAGATGGCCAGATGGGAGTATAGAAGCAAGAAAAATGGTAGAGAAGTGCGTGACAACTGCACGGTTTATAAAGGATCCTCAATTTAAAAACTGCAAATCCCATCAAAACTGTTTCTATATGTACAGGTACATGCCTCTGAATTCTAACATGAGAATGAAATTTCATAACAGTAGTGAAATTCTAACACTATCAATAGTAATGACGTTTGCAAAACTTATAAACAATTAGTCTTGTTACTATATTGATCATGTGATGAGCAAAAGAACAGCTTCAAAATTATATTATCCCCTGCCGTCGCCGCTATTTTTTATAAATCAGGTCAACAGCACATTACTATCCTCTTCGTTTGAAAATAGACATGTCCAATATTAATACCTAAAGGAACTAAGAGGAAGAGCCATTTCACAATGATGTTCTAATGAAATGTGTACCTTATTCATCATGTTCCACTGGCCAACTCTTGGCAACACATCCTTCTCTCTCCCACTATCATGGTATTTAAGCTAACAAAGAGAGGGGAAAACAATCAATAGCTGTGAATAACATCTTTCCAGGTATGGAAACCAACTGCTTTCAGACTGTCAAACTACATCTGAAAATTAATTTTACCCTAGGGGGAGGCAGAACACGAGCTTCAACCGATGCAAGATGTTCATCAATTTTTATGCCAAACTCCTGTGCATACTGATCTTCATGGTATGCATTGTGAGTCACAGTCTGATAAAAAAAGGCAAAACAAACATTTAGAACCCCTGAATTCAGTATCTCAGTGAAAAGAATAATTTGAATTAAAAAAAACACTCAAATCATTCCGTTCAGCGTATTAATTCTATATTCCTATATAATTGAAACCAAAAAGCTCAACACAAATTTAGCCACATCACCTGCAAAACATTAACCACTGAATCTCTCCTGACTTTAATATAAACCATTATTCATCTCTTCAGCTTTGTTTATTTCATTTATTGATGACATACACAATCATGACAGATACCACTACACTGACATATAGATTGACCAATAGAAGCAACATTATATTAAAATATGTTTCCTATTGTAATTAACCGTAATATATAACACTACTCTGATAGATTGACAAAATATACAGAGAAAAAACGATTTTGCGTTGAAACATAAAAATCTAGTCATGGACCAAAAACATAAAATGTTAAGTACTTTAAGAGCCCCCTATAAAGCTAAGGGTATAGCCAAGGATTTTACTTTTCAAATGCACAAGTAAACGCGAAGGTACGGATTGCAGAAATTTTTTAAAAAAAACTAAAGATTGTCTTACAAGCTTTAATTACAGAAACATATTCATAGGCATGAAGAATACAACTCATGGTTTGATGAGATTATGCAATACAATACTATCAAACAAATGTCATCACAAATATGATCAACAATTACCCGCAAAATATCCCGCTCACGCTCTTGAGGTCGCTGACAAGTCACTTTCAGTAGGGCAGTTATCTGTTTCTCGTTAAGCCGTTTCGAGTAACGCTGCCCCTCAACGATCTTACAAACCTGAATGCAATCCAATAGACAATGTAAATACTTGATAACAGGCTGAAGCTGGATTTAGAATAATGCATCAATGTGACTGGGCACAGCAAATGTTCTGACCTCCATAGGCAGATAATTAGGTCTTTGCTGATTGCCCACCTGAAGGCAAGGTAAAGTGGTGTGTTGAATACTAAAACCATACGTCTCCAGGAAATATTGCACCACAGTCTTCACAGTACCACGATCATCGACAGGGAATCTACAACAGGAGAACAGACCAAATCATACCAGCACAATCCTTTCAGATACCCATTGGCAGTAGTGTAATAGAATCCCATGCAAGCTAGGGAAGTAGTACATACGATAACTCTCTTGTTGCCTGTGAAGTGAGTCCAGATATACGGTACTTTCTACGCATGTTTCCTCGGTGTGTCACCTCAACCTTCACGCCTCTTAGGGCTTTCTTTATCTGAGAGGAAAATAATAATAACAGTAAAGAAAAGCTATCTTCAGCATATAGATTAGTCATTATCAATAAATGGTTTGCGTGATAAATCAAACCTTCACACGATCAGAATCAGATAATGGTCTAACTGAGATGTCTCTGTTCAGAAGCTGAGCAACAAAATCAATCACAGGTAGAGGCTCAATAAATGCAGTGGATGACATATCTGAAAGAAGAATTAAGCAACATTAGTGAACCAGATGACACCAATGGTGAACCTTAGCATACACCAAAACACTTTTGCAACTATATAGACAATGACAAATCAAGATATGTGCAACAATATCTAACCAATATTCAGTGAAAGACCCATCTGGGTAGGCCTTATGCTTTGGTAAAAACCACGCCAACTTTCCAAACCCTCGCCAAGTGGCTGGCGTCTCCCTAAATCGCGATGATAAAATGATCGACCAACTGGTGAATACCTAAACAACAAAATACAAAGAAAATGAAGCCCTTGTCACAGGAAAGCCAATAAACTATTGAATAGCTCAAATATTACCTTTTGGTAGGCAATTCACGTAGCACAATGTCAAGGACTTGAAGTGCTTCTTGAGGAGCATCTGCTTGCCTACCAGCTAGAAACATAGCCAAATGGTGGAGATCAGCACGGGCAGCAAACTTGATCACCACCCTAAATATTCTCTCTCGCCTAAAAATAGAAGAAACATCAATAACACGTTTTTGATAGATATTTAACTAAAGATAAGATAACAATACCATACCTTTGGTTGCCTTGGCTACCACCAAGACTATCCTCCTCATCTTGAAGAGTAATTTCAAAAGTCCTAGATGCAAATGGCAATGGTCCAGCTGTGTAAAGACTCTTCCTTCCATCATAAGCAGGTAGACGCCCGCCCAAATTGGAATATCTATGCAGTGTTACTAGCTCAGACATAACAGCACGATTCACGCCACGTGAAGTCACCTCAGGAGTAATAGATACCTGATGGAACAAGATTGGTGATCAAAATCACAAAGTGAAAGCCACAGCAAAGAAATAAGACTAACAAGGTCTTACATCGTATTGGTGAAGGTCTTTATCCGGAAGTTCAGCAAAGAAATGGTTTGCCTTCACAATGCACCTATCCCCATATGTACCCTTTCCAGGGCGCAAGGGAAATCTAACTGATTTGCTTGATGGAGGTGCTATTTGAATGGCTTGGCTGGTCGAACTCTGACCACGGCTGGTAAGTTGCTGAAACTGTTGTTCAACTTGTCCAGTGCTCACCTCCGCCACAGGCTGTGAGGATGAGCCAGCTCCCGATGGGGTTGATGAAACCACCGGGGCTTGATATTGGACATGTGGGGCTTGGTGCAGCTCGGGAACTGTTCTTGATGGACCTGAAGGAACATTGCGTCCACCACTACCTCCCCTAGGTCCGCCATAGTATTGCTGTGGCATTCCACCTCTGGGGCGTGGACCACCACGTCCCTGATAGTCACGCGGTTGATACTCAGGAGGCCCACCACCTGGGTGGTGTGAACCTGATCCTCCACGGCCCTGATACTCAGGAGGCCCACCACCTGGGTGATGTGAACCTGATCCTCCACGGCTCTGATATTCAGGAGGCCCACCACCTTGATAATGTGAACCTGGCCCTCCACGACCCTGATACTCGGGAGGCCCTCCCCCTGGATGATGCAAGCCTTGCCCTCCACGGCCCTGATAATGTCCACCACGACCCTGGTATTGACCACCACCTCGGCCACCCTGCTGAGGCACCCAACCACGTCCTCCCCCATGCTGTTGAGGAGCTCTCTCAACTCGCTGTGAAGAAGCCTGTCCAGGAGCTCCTGTAGCCTCTCCGGAACTCTCACCAGAGCTGCCAGACCCAGTTCTTTTCTTCCTCACCATGATGGGCACTAGAAAGAAGAACAAAGAACTGTAAGATCACAAATATAACATGTATCAAAACCTGAAAAGAAAACTGTAAAATAAATAATATGATAAGGAATAAAGAAATAGCATTGTGCCTCAGTGCAAACTTAAAGGCCAACAGTCAACAAAATTGCAAGATCCACAAAGGATCGTAACATCCTTAACTTGTTGTGGGGTATGATTAATGATGCTTTTAAACTAAAGCATCACCATCAGGGAGAAAAGCTTGCTAAAGAAAGACACGGTTGAAACTAGTTCAATTCAGCCATGTGAAGATATATGTAAAGAAGACGAACGATTCAGAGGGGTCTAACGCACACACACAGAGAGACAAGAGGTCAGCATAGCACAAAAGCAAACAGGGAAAAAGAACTGCAAAGAAAATAATAATAAAACCAGTGGCTAACAGCTCAGGACTCTCACATCTGCACACACAGAATTAGGAAAAACGCCATGTTTCGTTGTAAATTGAAATTTTAATAAGTTGCATCAAGGTAGTTTTAGTGAAGCATGATCCTATCCTAAGAGTAACAGAGCTCACAAAAAACGAGAACTACACCATTACACAAATTTCTGCAATAAGAAAAAGAAACACTGGTACAAAGCAAACAAATGCTCAAATTGTTTCCAAATGTCAGAAATAAATTGTAACAGCTAACAACTTTTAAGAAGGGATTGATAAGCACATCTGTAAGCATCATTTATGAAGAGCTAATGTGTATTTTTCAAACGATGATTGTCTCACTTTCCTGTAGTGACCTAAAACTCTTTAATGCGATTGCATGGCAGCCTAAATGTAAGACATGAACTCTTAGAGTAAGTTTGGATGTTTAGCTAGATTGAGCTCAAATGGGCAAATTAGCTAGTTTCAGTTGTCACTCTTGCCCAAGCACCATATTTCGTTCCCTCACTTTTAGCCCATGTTGAGGAGAGAGAGCAAATTCAGCTCTCCTGTCTGTGCAAGATTTTTTAGCATATCAAGGCTAGTTTGCCCCTGAAAGTTAGGATATTTCACTGGTTACAAAATACAAACACCAGGCCAGGCTAGTATAGACAAGAATTTTTTAGCGGAGCTTTCAAACATACTCTTAATACGCAATCACCATGTATGAGGGATGGCTGACTCATTTCTTAGCAAACAAAAATGATGTCATAAGCTTTCACGTCATAGCCTTAAAGAGCATAAGTTGACAAGCAATCTCTTAGGGACCAGAAAGAGGGTATAGTCATATAGATATATAAGCTCAGTAGCTACCAAAAGGAAGGTACACACAATGAAACCCTACTACGGACCCCTCTTGTTCCGTATCCCACCATTTGTCGATTACAATGTGGGGCCCACATGGCAGGATACAGGATTCACAGGCTCGGTCGGTTGTAACTCTTGTAGTTTGATATCTTAGCGTGTGATTAATCTGTGTTTAGGGGCTACTTTTCCTGTTGTCTACTAGCTAATAAACAAGTACATGATGTTTGTTTAAAGACATTATGGAACCTGGAGTGAAATTGGATTCCCACTCAAGAATGAGCTTGAGCTCTATCTTCCAGAGTTATGATTGAGCTTAATGTTTGCCAATTAGCTAGGAATATATAATACTAACTTTCGCAAAATAAAATAACACGATTTTGGTCAATATGTAATAATGACTTCTGCAAAATAAAACAATTTGTTGTCCATAGTGTCTAGTTTCCAAGCTCTTCATACCTGCTTATGTAATAGGGTTTCATTGTGTATACTTTTGTTTTGGTAGCTTCTGAGCTTATATATCGATACCCTCTTTCAAACTAGTCTCAGTTGAGGGTAATGTTATCGTCAAATTTCACAGCTCACTAACAGCATATTATACCTCCTTAAGCATCTACTAATAGTTTCAATTGACCAATTAAAGGAGTGTTGCATAGCTCTAAATTTATGATTGTGGTCTACAAGGCTACAAGAAGGAGAAACATGGCAACTTGTTCTTCCACCGAGCATGTATACTGTCCCGCAACAACACTCTTTCTCGGAACAAGTTACACAGCTGAAAAAAAGGGGTATCTCCATTCTGAGCTGATTCAAGCAATTGACATCATCTGAATGATGGATGAAACGAAGGTTTGACTGCCTATCTATGTATGTTTCCAACATTGGGCCATAGGAGATCCTTAGGGATACGTTGACTAGCTCTTCGTGTAATGAAAATCATAAGCATACATTACTGCACCTAACCCGGATGCTTTAGCAATCAGGGACTGCCGAATACAGAGCAAGTCATATTTCTTCCATCTATGCAAATAAAATATATAATACAGTCAATACAGAATTAAAAAGGATGGCGTTGTATGCATGAATGCCACGGTTACCACATCCAAGTGATGCTACATGGATAATTTCTCTCACAAAACACAATAGCATCAGCGTGCACAACAAAAGCGTAGCATAATCAACCTGAGCACAGCAGGAAGAACAAATAAGCACCAAAATTTGCTCTGACAGTGAACAAAACCTACTAGACAACAAATCCAACTAATATCTACGCGTAGCAAACTTAAAAAGTGAGTAGATCTGAGGAAAACAATACCAAATAAACAGTTACTCCACAAATTAAGTACGCCAACAGTACAATGTTTCAACAGTAAAATCCACCCCAATCAACCAAGAGAATGCATAAGATTTTAGTAGATCCAGAAGATCTTATGATGGGCAAATGCACCATTCCACACAAATGAGATGAAATCAGCCAAACAGACGAGAAGGGGCCGAGGAAGGGGGAAAGGTAAGAGAGATGCCCACTCTTGCACTTACCGGAGGAGCGGAAGGGAAGGGTGCGCCGCGAAGAGAGTGAGGCGACCGGCGGAGGAGAAGGGAGCCGGCGCTCACGCCCGGCGAGGAGAGCCGCAGCACGGCAAGACGCGACGAGCCCAAACCCTAGCTTAGCTTTCTTAGCTCAGGTTAGATTTTCTTCGGGTGGGGGAGGAAATGAGGGGGAGAAGTGAGAAGCGAGGAAGGCGGTGGTGACCCGGCCGTCGGCTTGCCGCTTCTGCACGCGCGGGTGCGGCGCGAGGCGAGAGCATGCGTAGCATTAATCGGATCGGACGGGTCGGGGGCGGGGGCGGGAGTGGGGCCCGGATGTCAGAGATTGGTAACTGTGCCTCGCGCGCTCTCCGTTGCTCCCCCCAGGGCCCAGGGACGTTTCGGCTGCTGATTGGATCGCTTGCCTGGCTTTCTTTTCTTTTTTTTTTCTCTTCCCGTGTGCGTCAGTTGGATCACCTCACCGTGTGTCCTGTGCACACCACGCGATCAAGCGGAACTGCCTGCCTTTCTGCTGCTGCTGCTCACGCTTTAGCACAACCAAATGCAGATCAGCAAGTGTAATTAGATCAAAATCCGATGCAATCAGATCAAAATCCAGCATCCAAGAACGTGGAGTAGTAGGGAACTACGGTGCAAGCCGTGCAGGGTGCAGGTGGGCGTAATAATGGCGCAAGATGAGGATGAGGATGGCGGGTGGGTCCGGGTTGGGGTCGCTGTCGCCTCCGTCCCGTTTTGGTTAGGCCACGCAGGCCCGTAAAAAGAATAGGAACGGGTCAATGGCGCCGCTCGATGCAGCCAGCGTCCGTCACAGCAGCAGGGACGCAGCGGGTGCAGCACAGCACAGCGCTCGCAGTTTCACCAACGGGTGGGTACACGGCTACACGCACGGTCGCACACAGCCACCCTACCGGAATCGATGGCTCAGATTGATTCCGCTCATGGGGCGCACGCGCCAGTGCGTGGGACAGGCACCAACAGTTCCCTCGTGCCACCACACGGCCAAACCTCTACTCCCACATACACACTCGCGAATGACACTTGGGCCCCACGTGAATCTAGGGCCCATGTATCAGCGACGGTGTACGTCCGCACGGCCGTCCCGGATGTACTAATAGTACAAAACAGTGAACAGCCACAGAGGGCCCACCTGGAGGGCCGTCCCGAGAACGCGGCCAGGAGTCGCTCTGCTGGGCCCGCGGCCCGAGGTCTGTGCCTGGTGGGGCCCATGAGGGCAGGTGGAGGAGAGTGGGGTGTGGGGGCCCTTCTCGCGCTTATCGCGGACGGGGTCGGGTCAGTGGGCTGCCTCGGGCCTCCCCCGGCTAGAATCCCAGGGCCTTCACCAAAGCAAAGCCTCCCTTTCGGCCATCGATGCAGCTACCGGCTATCGCTCTCGCTTGCAGAATACAGATGCAGTCGCAGAGCTGCAGCCTGCAGCCAATAATATTGGAGGTGTGTGCGATGAGCCAACTGTACAATGCTACTGCTGGTATTCTGGTATGCTACATGAGTACGTTGGAAAATAGGAGTAAATATCTTTTTCGTGTAAAATAGGAGTAAATATAAATAGTAGGACCAGTAGTAGTGTAGAATTTTGTTTGATAAAAGTGCTGGATGTAAACCTACCCTTAATAAGCTTTGGCGGGATAACGATGTGCGGGATCACAAATCGCTAGCCAGCAGCCTACACTGTCCGGAAGGGCTGGATCATTCTGCTACTCCTATGAAAGAAGACCCGTAGGGCACCTTTGTTAACCCTGAATAATGCCGTTGCGAAATGAAGCAGAGGCTAGGACTGCGTTCGGAACCCACAGAAAAAAAAACAGTGATCTTAACTTAAAGTGTTTTTCCTCTTTTCTATATGTACGTTTCCCAAACTAAGTGCTAAACGGAGCGCTTTTAAAAAAAAAGATATAGACAACTTAAAAGGCTAAACAATCCATTTTTCAAGTATAAAATAGCTTATAGTCAATTAATCACGGGCTAATAATATTTCTCGTTTTACGTGCACTATTTGTTTTCTCTCTTCAGCCAAATATGGGCATTCGGACGCACCCTAGATGATGGCTCTTTTGGATCAATGGAAAATAGTAAAAAAATTTAATTGCATAATTATTTCCATGAGATCCATTGGAAAATGAATAAAGTTTCAAAAAAAACACAGGAAGTACAGGAAGGAAGCACAGGGTCCTTTGGCCAATTGGCAGCATCGCAATGCAACAGATAAAGCAAGCAAAATATATCCAACATGCTCATACATTGCTACAAGATTAGGTTGTTCGTTTCTAGCGAAGGAAAACGGTGCCAGCAACTTCAACAATGTTTTTCTTTTTTTCGTGTGCACGCTTCCCGAACAATTAAACGGTTTATGTTTTAGAAAAGCGTTCTACATGAAAAGTTGTTTAAAAACAAATTAATCTATTTGTTATTTAAAAATAGCTAATACTTATTTAATCACGTGTTAACAGCTTTTTTCTTTTTCGCTACTGTTGCAATTCGCCAAACCACCACAGACAAACAAACACGCCCTTAGTTATTATGACTATTTTAGGCATATATCATCTATTAACCTCCATCAGTCTTCTCTTGTTAACTTAGTTAAATGTTCATGCTTCGCTACAAATAAAACATATATTTATCAATATTTGCTAAAACAAATATTTTTATATTATGGTTATCAAACTCACTTATAAGAAACAGTCAACTTAACTTAAGTTTGTTTATGGATATCCATCATATTTAATTTATTTTAATATCAAGAACTCTGTGGGGGTGATTTATAAAATTACGATGAGAGTAAGTGGGTTGGTAGATTCACCATTCTCACACGAAAGATGATCATCTAACTTAAAGTTAAAGGGGTTCTTTTATTTATTTGTCTGTCCGAGTCAACTTTAAGTTAGATGAACATCATTCGTCCCACACTACCACTACTTCCTATAGGAATATAGAAAAGCAAGAAATTGGTGGTGCGGGTGATCCGTAGATAGTCCATATTTTTATATTGTAATTTTTCTTTTCCCATAAATAGAGTTTGTTGTGGTGGCAACAGTCTCACTGCTCACCGGCACAACACTAGCCTTTTATAAAGAGGCAATTTGCAATCATGTTATTACAATTTTGTAAAGTTAGAGATATGTCAATGGTATCTCACTGGCATGTAGAGCCTACTTGAGTCAATAACACGTGGGCCAAGATGACATATCTTTAATTTAGCAAAATTGTAATGCTATAGTTGTAATTTTCCCTATATAAAGGAACATATAAAAATTAGGATGTAATCATATGGATTTCTTTCTTTTCTATAAACCAAGGATCCCTCGAAAAAAAGTTCTTACGAAGTTGAATCTCTAGAATTCTTTTGGTGGACTGTGGACGTCAATTCAAGCGGTGCCTTATGGGTTGAGTTCCTGTCTCCTCGTTTTTTAGAAACAAACAAACATGTGAGATACTAGCTGATGTTTTTATTTCTCTCGAGAAATCGCATGCTCTCTTGTTTGTCTGAAAGGTTTAAATATTCCCCTTCGTCTCTGTTCACGATTTTTTTTCAAATAGTGTATTACAAATAATATTTAAATGGATTATTAGTACCATGCATGGAATACGACATCCCTTACGGTTAAGGTACTCCCTTATCCATTAATATAAGAATGCAGGGATAAATTTGGACCGAGAAGTAACATTTTTGCAAGTACAACAAAGGAAAAGGTTTTAGGGATAAGGCCAATGCGAAAGGACTCAAGCAAATGTAGGCCACGTTTAGATGGCAAATTTTTTTTGCCCAAATATGTCACATCAATCTTTAAACACACATTTAAAGTATTAAACGTAGACTAATAACAAAACAAATTACATATTCCGACTATACACTGCGAGACGAATCTTTTGAGCCTAATTACGTCATAATTAGCCATAAGTGCTACAGTAACCAACATGTGCTAATGACGGATTAATTAGGCTCAAAAGATTCGTCTCGCAGTGTAGAATCCGAATATGTAATTTATTTTGTTATTAGTCTACGTCTAATACTTCAAATATATGTGCAAACATTGATGTGACACATTTGGAAAAAAAAATTGCCATCTAAACGTAGCCGTAGTACGCATCCCTGGAGCGCAGTTGCAAATTTGCAACTTGCATCGGTTGAGGTTACACAAAAGCCCAGCTCAATGTGGGGAGGATTTGCTTATCTACAATGCCGGGAGAAAGTATTCAAGGGCCATTTTGTACTGATACCAAAATATATCCCACCAATACATTGGTGGTTTAAATAGTAGTTGCAATTGTTTGGTTTGATACCCAATGGTTGGTAATGCCTATGTTTTTTTACCACAATTATAGAATGCTTTCACTCTATTATAAATTTTGGCATCATATTTACCCCAATCCAAACATAGCCAATATTAACTTTATTCTAACAATTTATTGGTAGTGCTAAAATTTATAAAATATTTGGCACTACCAAATCAAATATTGATAGGATAGAGAACCAAACAAGTCCAAAGTATTCAACTCCCATTATGTTCTAAGCCAAAATAAAAGTGCCTTTCCATTCTACCAGAATGATGTCCACTGTCCGTTCCACCAAAAGAGCAACCACTGCCCGTTCCACCAAAGGAGCAACAAGCACAATTGCAAAAATAGATAATGAAAAATCTAATCAACTGCTTTTTACCTTTTTAGATTTATATTTTTTTTTCATGGAGTAAATTTGTAGCTCATCAGCACATTTACTCTTTCAACGGTATGCAACATATCCGTTGAGCGATATGTCCATAATGACTGTCAAGTGTCAACCACAAGATAACGTCCTAGTGTGCAAATGTGTTTATAGAGGTACGGTGTACGTGTACGATGTTTAAATGATGAGTGCATATGTATTTGTGGACAATTGTTTTGTATTGCATTCTTCAAATAAAAAAATAGCTCGTCGGATTAGTTCATTTTCCCAGTGACGTAAAGCAACTCCATAATTCCAAATGGTATTTATAAAATAAAATTCTGCCGAATTGAGTTAAGCCCGGGAAAAAAATTGGGCGTTGGAAATGAGTCTGCAAGGGAGAGATGACAGTACAACACTGTAGTATAGATGGACCCAGCCCACGGTCTCCTCGACGTGACCATTCGTGCACACGCGCCCAAACGCATCAGCGAGAGAGCCCAACGCCGCCGCCGTCCCCGCCTCCAACGCGCGGGCCCGTAACCTCCGCAGGCCGCGAGTCCACCAAAGCACCCGTGAATCTGCAGGCGGGCCAAGGTTTTCCGGTAGCCTCGTGCCCTCGTCCTCCCCACCACGCGTCGGCCGCCGGGAACGGCGACCGGGCGACCGGGCCCGCGATCGATCGCGCCCGCCCTACGACGGACGACGTGTGCCGGGCCGGTGCTATCTCGAAACGTGTCCCGCTACGACTGGCGCGGTGGCGCCGGGATCCACGCCTCCTCCCCTCCACGAGGCGCATCGCACACTGTGGTGCACGCATCGTGCCGTGCCGCGTGCCGGCGCCTAGCGCCTCATCCACGTCGTCGTGGAGTACTGTGAGATGCACGCTTGCACATGGTTTTTGCCTGCCCAATTCTATGGCCCCCACCCATGGTGCCCCCTAATCTAGCCCGCTGTGGCCCGTGGTTGGCTGCTGCTGCTGCTTGTATGATCATCGGCTGAATGCTTGAGCGCTCACGTTCTCTCTCTCAGACGGAGAAAAACTGGCTTCGTCTACATGTGCTCTGCGAACGTCCATGTTCCTACGTACACGTAATAAGCGCCCAAACAAGGTGAAATCGATGGCAGGAAGATGAAGATGAGAGACCGTTGTGTTTTTCCTACCACTCCTTGTGGCATCTGCCGTGTAGCCACAGCATACAGCACCAGAACGGTGATCAAGGCAAGCAGTGAAGCACTGCAATCGCGGCAGCATATCGATCGCCCGTGGCGTGACTCCAGACTGACGGATCGAGCACACAATATTTAACAAAGCCGTGGACGCATCGTCCTGGTCTCTACGCCTAGTCTGGCTAACGATCCAGTTGACTCTCTTTACAGCAATGGCATGCGTCCGTAAAAAAAAAACAGTATTTCTAGATTTCTTCTTATTTAATTTTTTATAATTAATATTTTTGTTGTTATTAAATGGTAACATGAATAAGTACTTATGTATAAGAGTAAATTTTACTAAACTACATGTTTTATGATCTAAATTATAAAAAAACACATATATTTTGATAGTTGCTACTTAACTACATATATCATGGTATTAATGTTTCACAAAATTAAACTAAGTTTTACAAAACCACACTACTATATACTTTTTAATAGTTTTGTAAAACATTAATACCATGATATGTGTAGTTAAGTGACAAGTGTAAAAATATATGTAGTTTTTTGCAACTCAAACCATAAAATATATAGTTTTGTTGAATTTACTCTATGTATAATTTTTTTTAATTTATTTATAATTTTTTTGGAATAAAGAAAAATATAAAAAATAATGTCTTTTTGGACGGGAAGAATACTAGTCAAACCATAAATTGATCGGGACTCGAGGAGACAAACTAAACCCCTGTAGGCTGTCACTCTGTCAGCTAAACACAACGCCGAGGCCCGATCGCGGCACACCGCATGGCGACAGCCAAACACACAGGTTCGACGAGAGAACTCGCCAAGCAGGAGGTCAAGCACATGCGTTGAACAAATAATCGCAGGCACCAACAGCTAAAAACCCGCACAATCGGTCACGAAGGGTGTGTTTGGTTAGCTGGTTTTTCCAGCCAGGCTCGCCAGATACCGCTTGATTGGTTGTCTGGAGTCACGAATGGGCCGGGCTCGAGCGGTGCAAAAGGAGCTTTCCAGCCTGGCTCATGAGATACGCACATTTTCTCCGTTTCCTCACGGCCTGGCTGACGCGGTGCACGGGCGAGCGCATGCAAGAGGGCAAAAGCTGCTGGCGCATGCACCATCTAGGCAACCAATCATATTCTTTCACAGGCCAGGCCGGATGAGAACGGAAACCAAACACAGCCTTGTAGCATCTGATCGACCTGGCTAGTTAGGGCCTGTATCCCACAAGCGAGCCAGGGTACGCCGGCCATGGGACCAAGCAAACCCGAAGTCACGCGTGCGTGGCCGGTCTCGACCAACTGTATGTCCTGACAGGACAATACGAAGAGAAGGGAGAACAAATGGCAAATGGTTGCCGAAAACGGGAGAGCCGAGGACGAGGAGAGGGGAACGACGACATGGGCGGGCGCCATACCTTGATGGTGATGATGGGGACGGCCATTCTCCAGCTGCAGCGCCATGTCAAGATCACAGATCACTCATGCATGCGGAAATGGAGCAAAATTACCGACCCGGCCGGCTGGTGGTCACCTAGCTAGGGGAAGAAAAGGATGAGACGACGAGTGGAAGCGGCCGGAGCAGTGTAGCGTGATGGGGAGATGTGAGGAGAGAGCGCGTGGTCTTATCGTGTAGCAACAGCTACCTCTCTGCCTATTGCTACTGCACACCACAGCAACAGCCACAGCAAGCGATTGGGATATAGAGAGGGGAGTAGTGGGTGGGACTGATCACGTAAGCGAAAGATATTGCTGATGTGTGCAACAAGATATGCCCAATTATTGTAGCTGGTGAGTTATGGCGATAGATCATAGATGCGGTACGGACATGATTAATAGTGCATGCCAATGGTGGTGCCATGTATACCTGTGTTTGTGGAATATGATAGCAGTAGGTCGTCCCCTCCCTCCCAATGGTATGATGATATTATATCCGTGATTCAACGATTAACAGAAGCTTGGTTGTTATACGTGCTACTTATGTGATGTGTATTGAAAATTTGAAATGCCAAAAGCAGTTAGATTAGATCCCCCGTAGTGCAAATTGTTATCTAGCTAGTACGCTGTATAACATGTGAGGTGGCATCTATCTACCCTGCCTAAATAACCAATGTTGATTATCCGATCGATCGACATGGTTCGTAGATTACCAAACTGATGACCTAGTGGAAAGGGACGAACAGTAGCTGATTGTTTCCAAGCTCATCCGTTTTGTCGCCATTGATTGGTCCGATTTGGAGTCTGACACCCCAATGGAGATTTATGTATGCCGGCGGTGGTTGGGCCTTCTACTATGTAGAACTGCAGACGTGTCATCCACTTAAAAAATGGACAGACTGGTCGTGCATTACCTTCTCTATTTACGTCGTCAGCAATTGAAGAAGCGGACTTGATCTCCTCGTTCTTTCTTCTCCTCTCTCCTGTTTGGCATTTTGCCGCTACTGTGGGAGCTTGAAGGAAACTGTCCATAGTAGTACAGTGAGCTCACCGATTGTTTCAAAAGAGTGACCATTTGTAAAGCCCACCGGATTGAGAATTCAGCCCACAAGAACTAAATTCACTGCTCCGCAAACAAAGGCCCGAAAGTGCGTGCGGCAATGTTAGCTGGAAAAAGTCCATTTTGACTCCCTACCTTATACGGAGTAATTCTGGTTTAATTTGCGGTAAATGTCTTTTCAATTAACCCTCATGGTTTCTAAATCCTGAGAAAGACTTGGTCCTAAACAACCTTATCGTTGCAACTCAAAGTTTTCTCCACTAATTTTATAATTAAATCTCTTAATTTTAATTAATGGATTATGACACTCCATTTATTTTTTCCATGTTGCGTTCTACCTCCTCGTATTTGCGTCATGATATGCACCAGGCACATATTATGCATGTTCTCGATCCCTCCCGTTTGGTTGATTTGTTCTCGCTGTGCGCTGTGCGATGCTTGCCTTGCAAAACAAAACTGTTGTCCGTGCCTGTGCTGAAGAGAAGTAGTAAATAAAAAGCAAATTTTCTAGATAAATAAACAAAAAAAAGCAACATGAACCGTTTGACAAAGCAAAAAGAATCATACATACAGTACTACAACTAACATAGAAATTTACGAGCTAGTGGCGATGATCTCAGTAATCTATGGTAAATTATTTGTTCGTCTGAAATTGTTACTAATTGCAAATTTAAAAACTGTATTTCAATGTGACATGTGCACTTTTTTCACTGAAAATTCTTCCATTCATAAAATTAAAAGGAACAGCAGGACCCACATGACATGTATGCTTCCTTCCTCCTTCAATCATTCTCCATCATGCTCTTCATGGTCTTCAAAGCACTACTGGAGAAAGGCTCTTTGTCCCCGGTTTGCAACCTTTTTTTTAGTCCTGGTTAGCAAATCAGGGCTAACCATCCGGGACTAAAAATAGTCGAAATAACCAGGACTAAAAAAAATCCCTGATCCGGACAAGCTCACTCGCCGGCAGCGTCGGCATCGCACGGCCCGCCGCCGCCCGGCCACCTCCCCTCCTAGATCCGGTGGAGGGGAGGCCACCGCCCATGCGTGGGCTGCTGCAGCCCGCGCGAGACCTCCGCCGCCGTCTGTCCTTCGCCCGTCGGTCAGCGGGGGACCGGCGGTCGTCGCCGACATCCAGACCGAGAGAGAGAGGGGCAGCTAGCTAGCGAACACTTAGAAAAAATGCACCATCTCGGCTTTCGCGTGAACAGATAAGAACTAAATATCTTTAGGGCCCTGACATAGTCCATCATAAATACAACCGGGACTACATATAATATGGTCTCACTGCACTTTTAAACCGGGACTAAAAATCATTTTTAGTCTTGGATTTTAGTTAAACTGTGGCTAATGTGAAATTTGACCTATCCGCCAAAAATTGTTACTCCAGTAGTGAAGGGCAGCCATCGACGCATCACACATCTCATGTAATGGCCCATATCCTTCTGCTCCTCGCCCCTCCCCGCCTCTTATGACTTGACTCCGGGAGAGAGAGTGTGTGTATGGGAAGAGCAACCAACGTCCTCTTTGCCTCCGAGTCCAACTCATTGCCGCTTTCATTGTCCCAACCCCTCTGCCGCCGCTATAGGATGTGAGATGAGAGAGTGAGAGGTAACAGAGGAAAGAGGATAGCAGGGTGAGATGACCAAGAAGATGATGAGTAGTTACATTCAAGTATCATATTTTCCCTAAAATTTCACATAAACGGCACGCCGTACATTAGATAAATATCATATTTGAGAAGTGCTTCCATGCTTCTCAAATAAAAACCTGCACAAAAATTAAAGCATATGGATGGTGGGGATTAAAAGTTGATTAGTAGGATAATCCCAAATAGCAAGGGATAATTTTGTCCTTAGGAAAAGCTGAGCATACCCCAACCATGAATGATTGATCGATTTGCCGCGGCGGTACTTTGCTACTGCGCAATGGGTGCAAGCTCTGGTTAGCAGGGTCGTCCCCTCCTCTAGGGAGCAATGCCACCGCCTCTTCCTTCATCCGGCTCCTTCCATCTCTGCACCAGGCGTGGGGTGCCGCTGCTACATTTGGCATGTTGCCAAGTTGCTACCTTGGTCTGCGCTGTGAAGAAAGCAGGACAAGAGGAGTTGTTGAATCAGATCACGATGGGAACGACGGCATGCGGTGGCCTTCTCGCCGGAGAAGAAGGTGCTGCTCATGCGGAGGTTTAGAACTGCCGCTGCAACCTCCAGTCTCCAAATCGTGCGGACAAAATTGTCCGATGGAAATTATCCTCTTAATTAACTTTTAGATTTAGTGCAGTTTTTTTATTTGAGAGGCATGGAAGCACATCTCATCATATTTACATGCCATGTAGTCGACACATTGGATGAGACTGCCGTTCAAACCTCCTGAGGAGGCAAATTGAACCAATGTTGATAATCCAAGAAGGCGGCATCTGATTTTATGGTTCAAGGACAACATTCGGACTTGGAGTAGTTATAGCACAGTGGACTTTTGCCTTACGACTTTACGAGCCTATTCAGAATTGCTTGAGTTTCAGTACTGGCCGTCCCGTTTGCCAGAAATCTGAGGCACTCACTATTTCAGCCTCATGCTGGGCTGCTTCTTTGCTGGCCCATCGGTCCCCATGAAACAAGCCGTTGCTTCTTGTTCATCTTCTAAATCCTGCCAAAATAAACATGAGTATATTATATATCTCAGTTAAGGAAACAAAATGTTTTGTATCTTTTCAGCGTAGAACAATTGGCTGCAGTTGCTAACCTCGGAATTTTGGCCTATGCTACAAGACTACGATCCACTTTTTTTGAAGTTTGTAACCCTCCGTGTCGACCCAACATAAGTGGGCACTATCAAGTATCAACTAAACTATCCACCGGCCAGCCTGACCGATGGCGAGCAACGCATGCCGTACGCCCGTACTAGCCAAAGCTTGATAGACAGATATTTGCATCGAGCTTTGTCTTGAAACAGTTCATATTGAGCTACCCTAGCTGTCACATGATTCACATGTGCTCCATTAGTTGACACGAGAACAGCGACGGTTCGACGTCAAGCCAACTCGAATCGATCGGCCCGTTCGATTCCGATACTGTCGAGTGATTTGGCCGTGTTAGGCTCTTAGGGCCAGTTTGTTTTTAGCCAAACTTTGGCCTACCAATATTTGGTAATTTAAATAGTATTTATTTATGTTTGGATTGAGGTCAAATATTGACATGCTTTTAAAAATTAAACCAGCTCAATACTAAAATAGTCTGTTTTGTCTTCAATCCAAACACAGCTTGGCCTTACCAAATATTAAAAATACTAAAAATTTGTAAGGCCAATTTTAGCCACAAACCAGCCCTTAATGAGCTTTTGCTCTCATCAGCTAGCGGTTGTCGTACCAATTATTTGACAGTCACGAAATCAGCAATGTTTCCATGGTTTTCGACGTGACACCGATTCTGTCTGTCCCTCTAGCCCTTCGGCGGGGTTTTAAACCCTTTTTCGCGCCTTTGCCCAGCCTTTGGCGCTCATCTGTTCGAGAATGATCAACTTCATAAGCGCCAGAATATATAGCAAGCTACTAGCTAGGAGTAGTAAGCTACCAGTGCGTCAATGCCACTGCACGCGCCATCATTTTTATATGTAAAATTATCAGATCTAAGCCTGCCGTTTCCTCGTGCAAGTTGTGATAAGCGCCGTACATATTTAGTAGTTACACACTGTTCCGTAAAAATTGTTATATATGCATCGAAAGTGAATTGATGCTTAAAATATTTGCCACATTAGCAAGACTAAGAAAACTCTGTCAAATTTTTTTAGTCATTGACACATGGAATTTAATTTGTTGGAAAGTTATCTTTGCTGCAACCATGCTTACAACCAAAAAGTTGTCTGGTCAAACTTATCTAACATTTTGTATAAATTGAGGTCGCCAACCAAACTGAGTCACCTAATATACTCGTCTTGATGTAAAATCTAAGCGAGACCTATAAAACATCTAAGGTAAATATATGTGTTAAGCGGCAAGACCCTTTTTGGTACCGGTTGGAACGATTGCCACATACAATTCCGTCGCTAAAACTGTACACCTAACACATCAAGCACTGCTCCATTCCGGTCATTATCCCGGTTATTTCGGTTCATCATTCCGGTCATAGTGATATCGATCAAATTTTAAGTCACCACTCGTTTGAAATGACAACGTAAAACTTGTTTTTGATGACGCTCTCTCGTGGCCCGATCTTTTGGTGAGGAGGATAATTCTCTCTTTGCTCGAATGCAACATTGACAACGTGGCTACCAACCAGAACAACTCCAGTACGTCGTGCAATCGCTACACCACGTGAGATGTCGTACCAACCATGACGCACAGTTGATTATGTCCATACAAACGAAAGAACACTAAAAAACAAGACATGACACAATATAAATACTGTGAATAGGTAATTAAGCACACCGTAATAGTTGCGATTGAAGTGGTAGATCTAATTGACCTGCAAATCAACACATCAACTATCAGGGTCCTGAATCTATAGTCGACGACTAAACGACCAAAAAGTAGAGACAAGATAAACGGCACTTGGTAAAATTCAACTAAATAAAACCCAATTATTTTAGGTGTATATAGTTATTTATAGATTAAAATAAAGTTAGGGATGAGTTCTGGTTTGTGGAGTTGGAGAGATCCACTTCCGAGATGGGTCTAATCTATTACAAGGCCTAGTGTCCAACTTTAGTTCGGAATTCAGTAACAACGCCATCTTGTTTTGACGATTCCTGTTGACTCTACGAATTTTAATATGGGGCTAGATGTGTTGGAAAGGTGATTAGATACGCTTTCCAAAATATCCAAGATCATTAAAATCAAATTTAGCATAAATAAATGGAAACCGTTTAAAATCAGGGTTGTCTCGGAAGGCCGTCTGGGTTCCATAAATAATCGGACTTGAATGTTGGCATGTCGTGGGTAGTTGAGGAAGTTTTTTTTTAAGAAATAGTTGAGGAAGTTTTTTTTTTTAGAAATAGTTGAGGAAGGTATTTGAATGATTTATATCTCTCGTGTTTGGTTATATGCATATATTTGATGGTTACGTCAGCTTTCTAAAAAGGAAAAACAGAAAACTTCAACTAAACTTGTGAATAATAAACAGAAAAACCTCAACTAGGTTTATCGCCTTCTATTGAAAGAATAATAAACTGTAAATATAAGCACGGAGATTAGGATTTGAATCTGTTGAGCAGGTCTCATGCGAAGAAACCTAATAGCAGAGCTACAAATCGCTACAGTGTATAATTTGATGTTTTATTTACCTACATACAATCAACCGCAAAACGGCAAAAGTATATTTTGATATCTTGGTTAGGTTTGATAACCGATGCCTGGTGGTCTCCGTTTATATTGCAAGAGATGGATGGGAATAAACCTAGCTCAACAAACAACAATTGAATTGTGTTTCGGCGAGTGAAAAAGGAAAAGGTGATTAGCGGACGAATGATGGCACGTACGTACGATGCCGGGGTGTGCTAGAGTTTCCACTCCAAAGTCATCAGGCTTTTTGCCCGTCCATCTGCGTTGGAATGAGAGGGTGAAAACGCCGCGACACAATGATGAAGCGATCAGAGTAGTCCGGACACGACGCTCTGCGCGGTGGTGCGGTGCAGTGTGTTTGTTTGCATGGGGATGGACGGATGGTGCCATGGTGGAGCAAGTGCATGTCCGATCTCCCTCCCTTTCTGCTCTGTTTCTGCTCTGAAGAAGGGTTGAGCGCGTGTGGGGGCCGTTGTCCCGCACGTACGTACCTTTTCCGTCTCGAAATTGTTTGGCGCACACAGTGATGTCTCGTGGTAAAACAGGCAAGTGTTACTATTTAAACTAACCGGTGGTGAGAGAGGAGGATTATTGGTCCAGAGATTCGGCTGTTATATTGGTACTAACTCTGTTTTATGACATAAAAGTTTTGTTTTTTAAAAATTTGGTCATCTGTCTTATTTAAAAATTCAGTATAAATATAAAAAATAAGTCGTGTTTAAAGTACTTTCAACTATTTATAAAGTAAGTCACAAACAAATTTAACGGAAACACTCTATATTTCTTTTGAATAAGGCAAATGTCTAAATTATTATAAGAAAAGGTCAAAACTCTTACACTATAAACAAGAAACAAGAGTAAGTAGCATGCTTAAATAAGATAATCCATTCAATACTATAATTTACCTCATCGTTTTACGGATCAAATCGATAGATCTCATTCAACTGGTGAGCGCTGTTAGTTGTTGATTAAATAGTCTGAACAATGCCTTCTACTTCTAGCCATATTTTTGGAAGAGAGGTAAATGGCGAGGTCCTATCCTATACAGCCAGCGACTAGCTTGACAAGTAAAGTGAATATAGAAACTATTATGTTGGTATATATATAGTGTATCTACCAGTGTCATACTGTCAGGGTTACCGATAAAGGATACCCTCGTTACCCGAGAAGTCATATCCAATAATACTCGATTAGCACTCGGCTAGACCACCATCTAACATATCTTGTATGGAATCATACCTCATATATAAAAAGTGTTCCGGATAAGTAAGGGCTAGAAGAGTCCTATATAAAAACTATAGGACTACTCGGATAGTATTCATATTGGTTTCCTTAATCCTACTTGGACAAAGAGACTTTTATGGGTATAAATATAAGACCCCTAGAGGAAGAAGGGGACAAGTGGGAAGAGAAGAAGAAGACTACCCTGTTGTCGACTACGTGTTGGTACTCCAGGCCGCCAAGTCGACAACTTATATAGGGTACCATATATTTGTACATGTATGATGATGATGAATATAGATGAAGACCGGCTTCGACCAACAGGAGTAGAGCTATTACCCGTCAGATAGGGACCCGAACCTGTATAAAAATCTTTGCATCTCTTTCTGTGATTGTCTCCATCTCTTTTACTACGATCTCGCATAACCCTGGTTCCGACATACCCCATACCATAAAAAACCATGTCGCGGATACCAGCCGTTGACACATACTATGTTAATTTTGTTTATAACATTGTGTTATACCATGCATTTAAACATTTTATCTATATAGGGTTAACCGAAAATCGTCGTCGCGTTGGACGGTGTCGGACGCCGACAAAAATAACGTCTGCAGCTCCAAACTCCATGAGGCAGAAGATTACATAATTCAGTCGATCAGCCGATTGTGAATGCGATATAGGAGAACATGAGGCAAATAAAAATATTTGGTTTATAAATGTGCACACATTTCACAGAAATATGAACCGTCTAAAATTTGATAGATAAGTTAAACAATATCGTGAAAATGATACTAGGCAATACTATAATTTGCATCTGTGGACGAAATATCACATCACGACTCCAGTCCTGCCTGCGTCCTGCTGCTGCGTTCAGCCCGATCGATCCAACATCTGGTCAAAATGGCAAGCGGCGTGCTCCTTACATTTTCAGGATCGTATGCACTCTGCACGTCCTGTTTGTTTTTCCCGGCACGACGGTAAACGAATGACGCGCTAAGTAATCTATGCTCCTTCGCCGTCGCCGGCGATAGGAGCACTTTCGCTGTAGGCACACGTGACAACCCCACGTACGGCGCCAGATTGGGCCACCCCGGCCGCACATTAGCCGTGTAGAGAGGCCCATCTGTATTAGCTTGGCCCCCCTTCGCTGTTTGTGCAGGCAGCTGCCATGATGCTGTGTCCCGCCCGCGGCCTAATCACTTCGGGAATCTTTCGATTTGCCAGAGTTAGCGAGTGTTCTACTAGGGTTGCGTTTAGTTTTAAAAAATATTTGGCAAAGCATATCACATTAATATTTAGACAAACATTCGAAGTATTAAATGTAGACTAATAACGAAACAAATTACATATTCCGACTGTACACTATGGGACGAATTTTTTTAGCCTAATTAATCCGTCATTAGCATATGTTGGTTATTGTAGCACTTATGGCTAATCATGGTATAATTAGGCTCAAAAGATTCGTCTCGCAGTTTACAGTCGGAATATGTAATTTGTTTTGTTATTAGTCTATGTTTAATACTTCAAATATGTGTTCAAATATTGATGTGACATGTTTGGGAAAAAAAACTTTGAAACTAAACGCGTCCTAGACCGTTGTTCTATGTCCTGTCTCGTCTCACTTCGTCCCCAAATATAACTACATAAACAATTTAAATTTATCTTAAAATATAACTACTCTCTCAGTCTCATATATTATAAGAGATTTGGGTTTTTTATAATCTTTGACCGTTCATCCTATCAAAATAATAGTATAAATATATAAATAATAAGTTATGCTTATTGTATTTTTGATTTTTGATAATAAAGTAAATCGTAAGTAAAACAAAAAATATTTTTAAAAAAATTCGAATAAGATAAAGGTCAAATATTATAGAAAACCTCCTCAAATCTCTTATAATATGAAACGGAGGAGACAATTTACTACACCTATCTATCTCATTCTCATCGATCAAACCATTTTTCATTTAATTTTTCTAAATATTTTCTACTCTTATCAATCATAACACTCTCTTATTTATATCTTAATTTTTTTAAAGAATATATAAATAGATATATATTGAGATGGCAAAGGAGTAATCCCTCCGTCCCAATAAAACGTATTTCTGGATTTAAATCTAGATTTAAATCTAGAAATACGTTTATTTTGGAACGGAGGGGTATATCGTAAACGAACGGAAGAAGTAGTATGATCATCGTCGTGTAGTAGTAGTATTGAAAAACGAAAAAAGAACTATCCTCGCCGTGGTGGCGTGCGTGCATCCGAGCGTGCGCATGGGCGTGACACCGAATATTCTTGCCAATTTCTTTACTCGCGGGCTGTCCTGTCTGTCCGATTTGCCGCATTAAGTGAGACCAGATCGCAGTATCTTACCTACTCACTCGATTGCTCCCATTTTACCTTCAATTCTCAGCAGTGTGTATATATATTTTTTCTGGTACTTACAAAAGTCGTGGGCGTATTTTGCACGGAATGGAACTGCTTGTTCTTGCTCGGTTTTGAACTTTTGGTCGAGCTGTGTGCCTGTGTATTACATGAAGCTAGGAGCACGCTAGCCTGTCGTTTCAACCGATAATTGTTTCACCGGCGAGACGCGAGAAAGCGAAAGTGAACGATCGTGCATGCCTGGTCGATATGACAAAAATGTGCGTGGGGCACCCGGTCAATTGCTGCTTGTAAGTGGTGAACAGGGCCTGCAGCGTGGGCAGTCCAAACGTGTGCAGTGTGTGCATATGTAGACATGCATCTAGTGCGGTTCTGGCGAGAAACAGGCCATCATTGCACGGGAAAATAGAACACGTTCGGCTCTGCTCCGCGCTATGATTTGATATGATACTACTACAACGTGCAACAACTTAATGACAGCTAGCGTGGGAGGCTATTAGAGGGCCAAACTGCCGAATACTATACGTATACCTTCAAAAAATTCTCCGGTAAAAAGAAAACTATGGGTATAAAAAGAAAAGTCAATGGTATTTTCTTTATTTCATAATGTAAAATATTTTAACTTTCCATTTATTTATTTTTTGATAACTTTAATTGGGACAGACTTCTCATTTATACCACTTGACTGTTCGTCTTATTTAAAGATTTTTTTTATAATTATACAGTACAACGTAGACACTCACAACACATACACTCATCCTATGAACACGCGCACGCAAACCCTACCCCTATGAGCATCTTCGAAGACCGGGTCGACAAATTCTTGAGATTGACGAAGTCACCACGGGCCTGTCGACGGGTATGTCGCTTTTCACTGAAAGCACAAAGCAACCTCAGATGTTACTGAGGCTCTTGTAACCATTAGACTACAGGTCCGCTCACGTCTTATTTAACGATTGTGGATGCATCATTCACTTTATAAAGTTATAGACAAAAAAGATCAGGTCGTCTTATGTTAGGCAATAGATGTAGTAGTGGTACTACTAGATGATAAGCAATCAAAACCGACCGTGACACAAGCGTTCATACAACAAGATCCATATAACCTCACGTCCTGAAGATAGCTCGCCGACTAGAGCTTGTAACCTCGGAATCCCCGACGAGGCATCAGATTAGAACTACAAGGTTCCCCTGTACATCCTCGTGACCATACAATTTCCATATTAGATACAAGAGTAATTTTGTAGTACCGACGAGGTACTTCTTTTATAGGGTAAATTTAGTATCTCTCGCACCTATTTAAGTACCGTAAAGTTGCTCTAGATACAATCGGATGACAGGAGTTAGGGATGTTACTTTAAGAAGGACGTGAACATGTATAAAAAGATCTTCCTCTTCCTCTTACAACATGCATCTCACCCGACATATAGATACAACAAGCAAACAAAACACACATATACAAAACCAATGTTGTTAATTAAGATCTCAATATATTATATACTCCATCCGTTCCAATGTATAGCTTCTTTACAGCGGAGGAGACATTTTCTAATATATCTGGACTAAGGTTTCGTCCGGATACATTAGACTAGAAAATATTACATCTAGTTTAAGGTAGCTATATTTTGGAACGAATATAGTAGCCTCCAAATTCCAAACTGAGTGCAATTCTATATTACTTACAAATGTTAATTTTGAAAATCATCAAATTACGAAATATACTTAAATTGAAATTCCAACACAAATCTAACAAGTAGATAGTACTTATTAGTTCCAAAACAATTAAGTATAATTAAACCTGGCAACAACAAAATACAGTATACATATTAGAATGTATTTTGATTTTTTTTATTTTATTTTAATTATTAAAATGAATAATAAATAAATGGTAATTAATTTGGGTTCTTTTTTAGTTGATCGATATATTTGAATATAACCAACATTACGATATATGATTATAATTTTAATACTTGTATTACCAATGCAAATAATTATCTGCCTTGTATGCTGTTTTTTTTTTTGCTGGGAACCTTGTATGCAGAATTATTGTACATATATTTCATCACATTACTATCTATTGATAAAATATTTTTATTTCTTGATTCCAATTAAGGCATGGGAATATCAATTGATTATTTAAATTTATACGTGGCAATTCGGTTGTATACAAAGTCCAGCGCGGTCCGGCTCACATGCACCCAAACAGAGAAGTGCAGAATACAGGAGAGCTGGTGGAGATCGTGTTCATCCTGTCATTCTCTGGGCCCTCCTGAACAACCACACGATCATTCCTTTGCCGTACTGTAGCCCTCATCGATCCATTGTTTTACTGTTTTCTGCACGTGCCAATGTACCATCTCCATCAGCATGCCAACTCTCTCATCCCACAAAGAACAGTATAAGAAAGGAACCAACTTTTTTTTTCTTCGTATACTCCTTTTCTTTTTAGTAGGATGGGTGTGTTTGGTGCTAGCCACATATTGTCACTACTAGTCAATAAAAATTGTCATATTTGTCTAAGTTGAGATGAATAAATTCTCCACCATACTTTGGCTAGCCTAAGAAAATCTTGCCATACTTTTTCATATCACTGACGCATAGGACCAAATAAATCTTACCACAAACTGTGGCAACAACCAAACAGTTGCCAAATTAATCAAATTTGTCTAACCTTATACGTAGTAATTTATGATAAAGTGTAGCTTATAACCAAACTTTCTTAACATTATGATGGCATTCCTTTTCGTCGAAGCAAGAGATGTTTTGGGTCCGACTGAAGCCTGGAAGTTGGCGTCTCCAATTGACAAGTGTTACGTCTTGTCTCCTTGCTTCCATGCATGTCGTGCCCCCTCGCCATGGATAAATTCCGGCGGCTTCTCCGCATTTCCGTTCACGGGCAAGGCTTGCATACACCGTCAGCGTAGAGTGGTACTGCATGCCAATAGTAAGGGCATAACTTGTGGTGTCGAATGTACAGTGCATTTTTACTGTTTGAAATCCCTGTGCTAAACGTAGCATGTGTAGTCGTATTCTTCCTTCATTCACGTAGTACAACCTGGTTAGTAGGAATAGGAATATTAGAGCGTTCGCAGCGGTCCGACGTGTCATTTTCTCTCGTTGTTGTACCGAGCTATCTTTCCTCCACGTCGGTCTTCTGATCTTCTCTACGCGGTTGCTCATAACCTACAGAGGAAACAGGTAGCTTCGCCAAAACTGTTAAAGAAGGGGACACGGAGACACGTATGGAGAGAGAAGACGAGAAGCGGTGCCGCTCGGAGGGACCTGTCCAAATCGGTCATGGACAGGGGAAATGAGTAGTGTCTGCTGTAGAACGATAGGCATAAACAAGATGAAAAATAAATATGAAGAGGACACGAGATTTTAAAGTGAAAAATCCTCCTATGATGAAAAAGAAAAAAACAACGAACGCCAGCTAGTAAATATCGTCACTATATTAGGGTGAGGTTACAACGCCAAACAATGGCTTACAATATAT
>CM002482.1:17342637-17428400 GCA_000325765.3 Leersia perrieri
TATATATATATCGGTAAAACCATAGAAGGGTACTGATCCGTACCCCAAACCTCCCAATGACGACCCAAGTCGGCCTCTTGTCAAATAACTGTAACTGGATTTAAATCACAATTCAATAGTCTTCGCACCGCCGTGCCCCGCTCATCGCCGCTGTTCACGTGCACCGTCTTGGTCGTCCTTGTTGCCGGACCTGCGCCCTGGTCGTGGCTGCCACCGACCACAGATTTAGTGGCTGACCAAGGAGAGAGAACATATTTCATCGGCCGTGCTAGCTTATCGTCGCCACCACTGATCTGCAGTGGCGGATCTAGCTCCCGGGCAGGTCGGGCGACCACCCGCTCCGCCACTGCCGTTTCCACTATAAAATATCGTCGATATCCGAAAAAAATGGATCGATCACGGATGAACTCTAGTCGCCCAGGCTCAATGGCGTCACTGGCTCCGCCACTGCTGATCTGGGGGTGGGGGAGATGAAGAAGAGCTCGTCTCTGCCACCTGTCACTTTGCCCGACTGGTCGCCTGGTCCTCCCCGTCACTAGTTTGGATCTGCGAGAGAGGATGGTGGATGGAAATTATTTTACGAGTCTTGGGTCTTTAATATAAGATCATAGATTTATATATAAATTTAATAAATAAGATAACTGAAGCACAATTATAGGTTGATAGGAAATAAAACACGAAAGTACTAGTATTTGAGTGACTATTATTGTGAGGGTCGTAGCTCTAAAATATCTCATCCTAGGTCAATTAGGGCAACAACTTTGTATTGACCCCTTGTGAATGCCTATTGGTCATAAGCTGTAGCTGCTAGTAGCCGTTTGTTAATTACTCTGTCCGTCTCAAAATACAAGATCCTAGTATCTAATATAACACATCGTAGTATAGATTTGTAGTATTATATCCGGTACTAGATTATTGTATTTTAAGATGAACGGAGTACGCGTGGAACTAACGGAGGTTTAACGGAGAGAGACCAGTAAATGCAGACAAGCAATTCACTTTTGCAACTCTGCACAAGCTTCCTCCTGGCTACAAATGGAAGCCAGCTACACGCACTGCAAATTCTCTCCTTTGGACAGGCATGCATGCATGCATGCAGAGGCAGAAGCATCTCTCAACCCGCTTGTCCACAGCCAATATGCCGGTGCTTGCAGGCAGGAGTGGCCCAAGACGGCAGCAGCTGAGCTACTCCATCTAGGCACGCAGACGATTGCTAGGGAAGAGGAGGAGGATATACTCCACTGTGCTCCACCGAGTTGCCGCTGCATCGGTCGAGTTTTCGCGCTGCTTGCTGCACCTCGCTGGCCTACATGCCACTCCACTGTGACTCTGGCTTGCCTACTACTGGCTGTACTACTGTGTGCTCGCTGCGAATAGCACTGCTGCTACTTGTACGTAGGCGTACGTACTATACCCAGCCCTCTCTACTCTGAACAAGACAAGGAAGGCGCTGCTTCTGCACAGGGAGTAAAAAGGGGCAGCCGGGATACATGCAGCAAGCGAACCCGCATCCCATCTGAAAAGACGTGATATTGCATGCCAGCGCAGATGAAATTCTACGTATACACTCATGTACGGTATAAGTACTGTACGTATATATACACTCATATATACGGCGGCTAGCTAGGGGCCAGCCAATGACACGTTTAGGAGTAGCTAGCTTGGCCCGTCGCGCTACGAGTTACTAAGAGAAGAGTTACGGCAGCATGGCGGATTCGGTTTTCATTCGCAGGGTGGAATGGAGATACGCTCGTCAGAATCTGGCCGCTCGCCGCAGAAGCCTAGCCTGGCAGCTGCGCGCGGCGCGAGACTGCGGCGAGAGCGAGAGAGAGAGAGAGAGAATACGCGCCTTTTGGTATGTGTACAGTAGTCCTGATCTATAGCTGGATTTCATACTTGTGGTGGTTGTCCGAGAATGATTTCATCAAATCTGCAGGATTTCTGCCTCATTAATACGGGAGATTTCACTGTTTTGTCTTGCCAAGGAGGAGCAGTTTGTTGAAGGCTAGAGATCAGGCGTACGTAGGTCTGCAGGATCGCAATTACGCATGCCGTTCAACTGTATTCTTCAGAGGGGGTTGTACAGTGCAAAAACAAGAGCTAAGCAAGTTGACGTTGGTTTATGTAGAGGGATTGAGATCAGTTGAAGTTAGAACCTCACATCCTGAAAAACAAAACTGATGTTATTTGTACTGCTGAAACCCCTCCAAATAAATTATGCTGACTGTACTCCTTAAAAATAACTGATGCTAATTAATACTGGAAATGCTTAAGTACGGGCGTTCGGACTTTTGTTTCAATGCATACTGAAAGATGTTTCACCGTGCAGTAAAAAAGAATTTTTCAATGCACAAAAAAATATTTCAACTGTACCATTGAAATTTATCTTCTAAACGATGAAATAATTTTCTACATGCATTTAAATATAATCGCGGGTGTCCGATGTTTTGCTTCTTATTGGACATCCATGGGCTAGTTGAGAGTACTTCCTCGGTCCAAGTCCAACAATACACTTAAAAAAAAACTGTTTCTAAGCGCACTCTCTTAGGGCTTTGTGGCTGGTTTGGATAAAAAAAAAGAGTTTAATTTCTAAGCATTGATTTTTATGAGTGCCTTTCTGTTTATATGTATGAAACATTGAATTTTTTTTTATTTTTCTTACAAGTCGTAAAGATAAATTATACTAGAAAATTTTTCATCCACTCAAACTTCATAATCATATGGATTAGCATGTACATGCATTTTGATTTCTTACTTCTATGTGGAAACTTCCACCAAACCAAACAAGCCTTCGATACAAGTATTGATTAAATAAGTATTAACTGTTGTAAACTTGAAAAATAGATTAATTTGATATTTTTAACAACTTTCGTGCAGATTTTTCCCCCCCAAAACACAACATTTGTTAGTTCAGGAAGCCTATGCACGAAAATAAAAAAAAGAAAAGACACTGTTTAAAGTTGACAGCACTGTATTTTTTTAGGTATATTCAAACAAACATGCCCAAAATGACGCTAATAATTATCAAAAAATTTTTGTTATCATTATAACCTTCCATACTGGTAAATAAGCTCACAAACTCTTAGGCCTCGTTTGAAACAACTGGTGAGTGGATTATTTTGGACACGTAAAACGAGAAAAATCATTAGCGCATGATTAATTAAGTATTAACTATTAAAAATTAGAAAAATAGATTCATATGTATTTTTAAAGAAACTTTTATATAAACTTCATTTGCAAAAAAACACACGAATCATCATTTTGGGAAGCGTGCTAACGGAAAACGAGAAAAAAAAATCCCCTCCTATGCTGAATCAAACGAGGCCTTAAACTGGTTTATACTAGGCTACCAACTACTCCGCTCTTGGTACTGGACGCTAGTATGAGGTTGAAGGGTAGTCTTTTCACACTGAGTATGAGGCCATGACACACTAAAGTGAATCAATTTGAACAAAAGAAACCCTAAATTTCCAAATAACTCGAACGGTAAGGAGACGAACCCAAGGCAGTGAGGAGGGGTTGAACTTCTTCAACCCTATCATCATTGGAGGTGGTGGATCAAGGAATTGGCGGCGTACGCATTTAAACAGTATATAACATTTAATTTAGGTTTTTTTTTACAGATTTTTCTAGGGATGTCTCTTAAACTATTAAAAATACATTTGTAAAAGTTTCACATATAAATTATTTTTATTAGTGAATACGCAATTTAAACCATTTGACCAATATGTCAAAGGATGAGGCCCTAATAAAAGGGAGGAAAGGAAGAAAATCTTGAGAACCCGGTCGGAAGGTGACCTTGCGCCATTGTTTCTCCTTTCCCATATCCATCTGAGGCTCTGGGCTGAGCTGCGGCATCCTACTTTGCTATACAGCCCCACACAACTTTTATGGCAACTTTGCTTCTACTGGTAGGCAAACCAAAGGGAAGGATGCAATGCAAGAGGGGGCAGGTACAAGTAAAGCGACTAGCCTGCTCCATAGGCTTCGGTCAGTGCCTCAGCTGCTTACCTCTTTGAGTTCATACTGCTGCGTTCCTCGAGAGGTATTCTGCCGCATGCATGCCCTTGCAGAACAAAAACTTGCTGAAAAGAACTCCCGCTAGATAGCCTCTATCGATGTCTGATCTGCAATGCGTGGAAAGCTGGTGTTTTGGAGGAATTTCCGGCCAAATCTTGTGAATCTTGCTGTTGTCTGTCTCTAGCCGTTTTGAGAGCACAGAAAGTGGCATTGTTGTTGTTGCTTAGGCCTTGTTTAGCTGCGGCGACATTTTTTTCTCTAGTGGAGCTGTAGTATGTAGTAGGAGTACCACAAAACAGATGGGGTACATTTTCCCGTGATCACTTGAGGGAATTCTTATGCGCACACGTATACGAATTACTGACCGCATTCAGAAGGAGTACGCTTGAGGGCACAGTAGGAAATAATAACGTTTTGTTTTCATCTAATTAGACTGTTGCATCGGGCGAAAATTCCTTCCTCCCTGAACGCAATGCTCCTGCAAGGCTCCAACACCGCAAAATAAAATCCCTCTTGTTGCCTAGTGAGACCTGCTTGAAGAAATGGGGACAGGGCCACAGGCCACAGAAGGTGGACAGTGGACTCATTCCTGCATGCCCATCTCTGCTGCTGCTGGTGGTGCGGCCATTTTACTCGTCTACTACTACTACTGCTGCTGCTGGTACAAGTTGAGACGAGATTTCATTCTTCGACGGTGAGTTGCAATATAGGAGTACAGGAGTACTGTAGTACGTAGTGCACTGGGTACTGTGTGTTTGATTCGACAGGAGAGTATGACCAACTCCTTCCTGACGAGCTGGTAGCCCTGGTCAAATCTAGGCGATTTGATTCGGTGAGTACTGTAGTAATTTACTGCTCCCAAAGATCGAACTCTCTCAGCTCTGACCT
The DNA here is from genome assembly GCA_000325765.3 of Leersia perrieri. Lineage (NCBI taxonomy): Eukaryota > Viridiplantae > Streptophyta > Magnoliopsida > Poales > Poaceae > Leersia > Leersia perrieri. Next base: position 17,347,546 of record CM002482.1, read on the forward strand.
GGAGTATAGTAGGCGTAGACCTGGAGTATAGTAGGCGTATAGCTAGCTCCTTGCATAGATTTTTCTTTAGGAACCCCGGGGGAATGTCAGGTTGAATTCAAAGTCAGATGATCTCCGTTCCGGGGAAATACTCCAGTGCTCATCGCTGCTTACTGATCACTTCATACACATCCAAGGGCCGTTTTGAATTGGAGGAAAAGCTAAACAAAAAACCATGAAAAATAAAATCCTATAGGAAATACCACTATTGGTGCGTTCGATTTCTAGGAACGAGCAAAAGGAGAAATTAAGAAACACTACTCGCTAACCCGTGCGTTGCACAGATATCATCCGTTGGAATAATAAAATAGTATAAATTTAAACATATGTTTTTTTTTCAAATTTATATGTAGATTACTGTAATGGTTGTATAGAAAAATAATACATTTATTTAAATTTCAAAAATGAAATTAAAAATTAAAATATGCAACTCATTTACACTCATGTCGCAATCAAAGAAATTCATCTTTTAAAGTCGACTGAGATTCTCAATCATATCATTTTAATACAATATTATTTCTTTTATGGGTATTTAAAATATCAAGTTTGCATTTGGTTTGAGTCTTAGTATAGCTTCTTCGAGGTTTAATAATGGTGAAATTTGATGCTATTAGGTGTAAAAAACTACATCGGATTCGTATAGATCTCATAGTCTTAATTCACATAGCATCGACATATATACCTGTTTAGATGAACGAAGGATGACGATTTGGATCGAAGCAGCCACCAGGGGAAAATCAAATTAATCGATTGTGGTCTCGCTACGTTTCCGCTGGCGACGCTAGGGTTTGGCGACGCAGGGGCGACGTGAGCTGTTTGGGCATGGGAATTTCCCAGCCGTCTCCGGTTGGGTCTCCAATCGAGGAGGAAAGAATCAAGATCGTGTATGATTTGGACTCTGCCAAACAGGGTTATCCGAGGATTGATCGGGAAGGTTTTAGCAACAGGGCTCTCTTTCTTCGAAAAAAAAAATTAATCGATTATGCATGTTGCGCTGGCCAAGAGACATCCCAGTTGCATGCGGCCAAAACACTCATATCGATTGGTTTATCACAGTTGCATGCATGGGTGTTTTTTCATCCTCCGAATGCCTCAACTGAGCCGTCTTAGCGCAGACTCACTGCCATCTGGATGACGACCACGAAGGAGGTTTGATTGCTTGGCCAGAAGGGCAACCTGGTGATTCTTATCGCTAGGAAAATCCCACGGTCATTAGAAAAATAAACTTGGTTAATTATATCCATATATATCTCGTTAGGAGATGGAGTAGAAATCTCGGCTGACAGAGCGAGTTCATTTTAGATGTACGTATGTGCTATGCTGATTTTATGGGGACAGTTAAAGAGATGGGTTTGAACGTGGCCCACAACTCTTAATGATGATTGGATTTTACAATCTACGGTTATTATAAATCGATCTTTCTAATTAACGTGGGAGCTGGTAGAAAATATCTAATTAGTATAATTAGTATAGGTATAGATATAAAATCTTTCTTTTTCCCAGTAATTCAAGAGAAAAAACACAGAAAATTTAACATCTATGGAGACTAAAAACAACATCCATCCATTCGCTGAATCTTCAGTTCAAACAGAACAAGAGCTCCTGTGATTGCCTTGACGCCCCTCGCAAAGAAAATAAAACAAGAGCCCAGTCGAATGGGGAACTACCTACATTTTTTTCCCCAGAATCAATACCAAAGAAACTATTCCTTTGGTTTCCCTATGGGTAATTTCTGTAATCCAAGGTTTCTACAATATATTAAAACTTCACTCCTTTTTTTTCTAAGCATATTTGAATGGCCTAAGACAAATTTGGGCATATTATATGGAAACGAATTTGGGCATACATCTGTTTAGATTTATTGTTATAGGATGTGTCACATCCATATAAAAATAACCATGTTTTAATTGGAACGAATATAGTAGGCAGTAGCGCCTTACAATTTACAACCGGATCAATTAAGGGCTCGTTTGATTCACGGGATATTCAGAACATATCATTAGAAAAAAAAACATATGAATGCATCTGTAAACCAATGTACTAAGAATCACCGGAAATTTTCCTATAGGTGTCGAACAAGCCAACCAAAAAATTCAAACATTGGGTTGGAGTAGGTTATATTTTTCCTATGCTTTTTCCTTAAAGCTTGAGGAGCAAAAAAAATTTCTATGATTTTTCTTTGAGATAATATATCCTATGCTAATGAGTCTATTCAGGTTCAATAATTTATCATTAACATTGTACTTCTCCATAATATACTGGCCACTTACCTATTTTTCAAAAATATGACATTGAGCGGAACAATTTTTTCAAGAATGCCCAGGATACCGTTATAAGAATAGAAGATTAATCGTTGATTTCTTCCTTTAGAAGTATCAATAAAATACAAAAATTTTAATGTACCATTCTTACACAATACAGAAGCATGTGTGTTATTTTTATAAGTTTTTTACATTTCTATTCCGTGTATAAAGAGATGGGTACAATAAATTTTGAAATGCAAACAATAATAAAACTTATAGACAAAGTTTCATATAATGTATGGATGATATAATAAAATTTATAATTTTTTATAATTCTAATGAGAATATCACGATTAACCTTAGATGTTTACAAGGGTAATTTTGAAAAATATGATCAGTACAACAATAGGTAAAGTGATTGGGTATATTATGGAGAGTGGTAATGTCAATAATAAATTGTTGTACCAGATAAACTCGATGGCATAAAATATATTTTCTTTTTTACGCATTCTTCTAAAACAAATGACAGTTTTACCGTCAATTCCTTTGAAACGAAGGAAGAAAACCATAGTAAACAAAGAAGTAATATATGAATGTATGTGTAAAATAGAATATTGAAAAACATAGAAATTTTGTAAAAAATGTGCGTTTGCTAGTGGTAAGAAAAACAAAGTATTCCATTTGGGTTATTGGAGTACATTGTACATTGTTTGTCTTGTATGCTTAAACCGTTAAACGTACCTAACCTACATTAAGTCAATGAACAAGTTCTGACTACAATGAGATTTGCTTTGATCCTACGCAAACCGGCAATACAATGTGCTAGGAGTAGTTGTTAGATTTCTGTGTTTTTTCTCTTGAATTACAGGGAAAAAATATTTTATATGTTTCTTTCTCCTTTTGCTCGTTCCTAGAAATCGAAAGATCTGAGTGAAGTTTTAATATACTGTAGATACCTTGGATTACAGAAATTACCCATAGGGAAACCAAAGGAATAGTTTCTTTGGTATTGATTCTGGGGAAAAAAATTGTAGGTAGTTCCCCATTCGACTGGGCTCTTGTTTTATTTTCTTTGCGAGGGGCGTCGAGGCAATCACAGGAGCTCTTGTCCTGTTTGAACTGAAGATTCAGCAAACGGATGGATGTTGTTTTTAGTACTCCATAGATTACATGAACTCGTGTTTTATTGTTTGTTGATTTTTTATATATATGGTACAATTCTTCTCCGGTTTTCATACGATTCATCCAAATGGCTATTCCTATAAAATTTCTATATTTTATAATCCTCTAATTTATAGAAGGATTCCTATCATATTATTACGTTTTTTCTAGTCCTCTGATCATACGTTACAAAGAGCCTATAATTATCTACTGCCATTGTGAAAGCAACTGGCTAGAGATTCTACTCTATCTACTCCATTGTGCATCCAACTTGCTGGTGGTCAGTGGTCACTGATACGTGGGTGCGTGACATGGCATAACTCATATGTACTGATCCCTCTGTCTTGGAAGGAGTTTATTTTTGCCCCTCGATACGGTTGTCATCCAAAAAAAAAATTTCCAAATAAAGAAAAATATATATTATAATAGTATGTTTAATGATAAATCTAGTAACACTATTTTACATGATTGATTTTTTTTAATATTATGGATCAAAGCAAAAAATATTTAACTTAACATTGTTGTAAAAATAAAGCCTTCATGGAACGAGGAAGTATTAGCAGTATTCAGACCATGCGTATATATATAGTTAGATACACTCTTCATTACTCCTACCTGCAGCACCAGCATACTCTACCTAGATATGCATATCAACTTGTCTATGAGAGACTGATGTGTATGACTTGCTTTCGCTACCAGTCAACCCTTAGGGTCTATTCGTTTCAAAGGAATTGCAAAGGAAAAGCATAGAAATAGAAATCGATGCTAAACTTTCATTCGTTTCGTAGGAATGCACAAAAGGAAAAATATAGAAAAATTTCCTATTCCTCCATTTTTGGAGAAAAAGCATAGGAAAAAATAATCCACTCCAACCTCATGTTTGCAATTCTTTCGTTGGTTTGCACAACAACCATAGGAAAAATTCATGTGGTTTTCAATCCATAGGATTGCACTTGCATTCCTGTAATATTACTACGTTTTTTCTATTCCTGTGTTTTAAAAATCCTGTGAAACGAATAAGCCATTAGTATGTAAAAAGTGACAGTTCATAATTATACTGTATGCTCGGACGTACCGTTGCTATACCATCACACAACAAGAGTGGTAATGAGCACAGAGCACTTAAAAACATCGACATCAAGACGTTAGCTAGCTAGGGCTAAGCTACGCACGTATAGCACTCCTATACACAAGTGTGATGATAAATACTTCCTCCATCCTTAAATACAGAGATATTTTTATTTGAACGTGATATTTACTACTACTATAAATTTAAATAAAAATTTTCTAGAGAATTTAAACAGAAATACTTATATTTGTGGAGGGTGAGTATACATAGAGACTTGCCACTAGGGCCTCGTTTGAATCTAACGAAGGAAGGTGGATTATTTCAGGCACATAAAACAAAAAATATTATTAGTGTATGATTAATTAAGTATTTACTATTGTGAACTTTAAAAATGAATTTATTTGATTTTTTAAAAGAAGTTTTATATAAAAAATGTTTTAAAAAAATATAAGATCTAGCAGCTTAAGAAGCGTGCACGTGATAATCCGATAAGCAAAAATCCTAAATTAGCTGAAAAGAACTCGGCCTAGGTGCATGTTCAAACTAGGAAAAAAAAAAGCCATGGACGCCAAGTGAGTAATTGGAGCAGTAAGAATTTTTTTTTTTTGCGGTGGAGCAGTAACAATGCCATGGTGTGTATCATGGTCAATGTTGGTGATCCTCCATTCGTCCTGTACTCATGTTCATCGTTCTTGCAGCGGCAGTAAAAAAAATTGCTGTGGCCATGCCGCCATGGGGGAGGCCCATGACAATATTCGGTAAAAGAATCCTACGCGCAGAGATCCTCTCCCTGTGTGCGTAGTTAGCCGTTTTCTTGTGCCCACTGAGGAGGCCAGGCCGGCAGCGGCTGAGCGGCATACTCGTACATCTTGACAGTAGATACAGAGATAATATATGTATGTGTTCATTGCTTAGCTAGCCCCTGGACTATGACTGGTGAGAGTGTCCGGCCATGCATTGCATGCAATGTCGTCGTCGTGTCCCCGGCGGCCAGTAGTGGAGTCAAAGGCTTTGGCCGGAGCCGTGGCGTTTCTCATAATGGCTTTCTCTGCCTCTGCTGATCTATTTTTTTTTTAACCGGTGGTCTTGCCACCTTTCTGAATGTTTTTGTAAGGTTTTGCTCAGGTGGTGAAATACTGAGGGTGAGGAGGGGGTGCCTTAATGTGGGCTGGATCTGCTGATGAGGTGGTTGGACCAGTGCATCCAGTTTGTCCCCTTCCATTTGTTCACTCTTGCATGCACTTCAGTGAACTGTTGTGTGCTTTTAAACAGTGTATCCACTGTTGGATTGGGTGTAATGGCTCTTTTTGTGTAGTACAATGGAAATATCGTCCACAAAAGCACCATATTCACTTTGTGCTACCGGTTCGATGACTTCTGATAGCACCATCATTATTCTCACCCCTCCGTTCTAAATTACTTATCATTTTAGGCGAGTCAAGTAAAAAAAATCATCTTTAACCATTAATACCTATAATCTCATATAGTTTAACATAGTATAATTATTATTTTCATATTCATCGTGAGAAATGGCCATTCACATGTTGTTTAGTTGCATAAAATTCTAAAAATTAATGCTCGAAGATACACATATTTAAATTAGATAAAAATAAAACATTAAGTAATTTAAAATAGATGTAGTACTTATATTTTTATTATTAAGGCTTGATTCTTCGAGGAATCATTTATGTGTCATACAAGACGAACACACATAACTGAGGAAAAAATATGGGAAATATTTTGTTCTAAAGCCATATTTGAGATGATAGTAACAACATAAAAACTCCCACTAAAATAAGTCTAAATTGTAGTCTACAGCCAAAGTTGATGCTTCGGTGTCTACATTGTCAGCTTCATCATCTCTAAGGGAATAGCCATATGCTCTTCATGCTAAATTCTACTTCATCCGTTTCAAAATACAAAATATCTAGTATCGGGTATGACACATCTTAGTATTAGGAATCTAGATATAAAACTTGTCATGCCATCTCAATAGCCAAATTTACTTTCTAGGTGGTTAAATTTGGCTAATCTTTCTCCCCCACCCCCAACCGGATCATCTACGGAACCATGAGGCTAGATCCATCCCCAGTTCCTCATTGGTCGAGCATGTAGGAGAGACTTACCTATATGTCCACTATCAGGTGTCCAACCAGTAATTGGATATATAGGGCATACATGGCCTAGCTCAAACAATCAAGCACGGGTCCGCCAATGAGTACTAGATTAAACACCTCTGCTATTTACTTGTTTCAGTAATTCAGTTATAGTTATAAAACTCCTAAAAACATGTTAGGAAAGTATATATGCTTTGCACATGATAAGTCCACCAATGTCATTTTCATGTGACAAATTCTGTAGTTGAAGTTTTGACTTTTGACTGCATTTGTCCTAAACTCGTACCATATCTGGAATTTTAGAAGCATAATATTATACGTCGAAGGCAGACTGGAAAAATTCCACAACTATTTCTCGAGAGATCCACGTTGTAAGGCGCCATAACTATTGACCAGAGGGATTGACATTACGCTCGCTGTCTAGCTTTTCGCTCGTAAAGAAACTTTGCAAAAAGCACGACATGGTTTTAGAATAACATTATTCCAAGTATACCAAGTATAGCATGCAGAATTGCAGATACTGTACTCCTACGTACACTGTACAAAAACAGGTTCTCCTTGATTCTCTCTCTGCTCGCGCGCTGTGTTCTGAACTCATTAAATTCTTCTAATGATGGCCGTATCTCGTGACCGTAGGGTCGCTCAAACCAGTGCTCCGCTAATCCTAGACAGCCCCAACGATGTTCCGTAGTATAAACCTACACCGGTACACCCTCTATCGTTGTGTGTGTGTGAGAGAGAGAGAAATAGATACTCCAGCTTTAATTTTGCATTCTCTCTAGTGATAGAGAGAGAGAGAGAGACAGCTTTGCCTTGGTGGTGGTGCAGCTAGCTATAGCTTCAGCGTCCAGCATCCAGGCTTACATAAGTCAGAGGGAGGGAGGACCGGAGGAGGAGGGGAGGAGGAGAAAAAGCGAAACTTTGGTTCTTTCTTTTGCGTTGCGCCGGCCGTCTCCGTCGATCTCCTCTCTTCTCCCTCAGGAGCTACCCGTTGCTTCCATTGGAGATTGATCGATGGGCGGCGACGGTGTGGGCAGGAACGGAGGTGTGAGGCAGTACGTCAGGTCCAAGGTGCCGAGGCTGAGGTGGACGGCCGAGCTCAACTCCAGCTTCGTGCAAGCCATCGAATTCCTCGGTGGCCAACACAGTGAGTTTCATCATCATCATCTTCTTCTTCTTCCTTTGCTCATGGGCTCATGGCTAGTAGCTTTCAATTCCCAAGTGCTGCTCATGCATGGTGTTTATGCATGCTTGTGCTGTGTATGCTTGGCGCCTTCTTTCTTTGGTCATTTCACCCTCTCTTGTTTTTTTTATCTCTGTGCATTCATTGGTATAGATTACTTTTTCAGCCTCTCCAGGTCTCCGACACTAATTTATTTCAAGGGCTTGCTTCCTCTTTCTGTGTAATATTGCCACAAGCCCACAACCATGCTTTCTGTTGCCCTCAGTTGTTTGTTGCTTTGATTGGTTGATAATTTTGTGTGTTTGTCTTCTTCGTCTTGATTGATCTTTCTCACGCTACCTTGAATCTTTTCTGTCTTTCTGTTCTTTATAAGTTGTCCTTTAGGATTTTTAGTTAGCCTGATTGATTGTGTTTCTAGTGATCTCTTCGTCAGGCTAACTGTAATTAACCTTGTTGGTTGCTGGTCCGAATCGCAGAGGCTACACCTAAGCTCATTCTTCAGCTCATGGGGGTGAAGGGGCTGACCATATCTCATGTCAAGAGTCACCTCCAGGTTCTTTTCTTCAGTCTCTTGCACACTGCAGACTAGCTTGTTTTTTTCCTCCTCTCTATTCTTTCCTGAATAACATGCATATATACAAAATTTGATTTTGTCCATGTCCATTTATCCTTTTGAACAGATGTACCGATGCTCCAGGGGGGTTGGCTCGCATGGCGCGGGAAGGAGATCAGGTGAGTGATGATTGTTTTCTTTCATCATTACGTAATTTGCTTCATCATCCCGAAGTCAGAGGTTCTAATTTGCCTCCTTGTTTCCTGGGGATACGAGATACTAGCAGTAGCAGCAGTTTCTTAGTGTCATTGTGTCAACGCTTTTTGTTGTTTAGTACTCTACATCGCTTATAATATAATATTCAGAAAAAAAAACTCGCACTTCCACAGTAGAACGAGCATTCCTAATCACAAAAAGAATGAAAATCTCAGTTTAATGTTATTCTAAAACAGAGATTACATGTCTTGTTGTTTGTGTGAACTGTTTTTCGGTGTTAACAGTTCACAGAAACAACAAGAGTATGTGAGGATCTCTAAACTCCCCTTGCCACATGCCTTCTGCACTTGGCAACTAACCAGCGTACCCTCTCATGGGGTACCTTCATCATGCAAATCCTCTGTTCAAAAAGATAGGAAGAAAGTTAGAGATATGAGAAAAAATGTTGTTGCACACTTTAGATGTTGCTAATGGAAAGCCAAACTCCTTTTTTTCATGGTACCATCAGAGATGCAACCACAATTGCAAAGGAAGCACTCATGTGCTGCTGATGAGCAAGTCCCCAAAGAATTCCTGTGCCCCTCTCTGAAAAGGTTTGAGCTGCAACTTTTCCAACTTTGAATTGTGTTCAAGTTAAAGACAATCTTTTTGGGGGCCTAATCTTGACACAAAGTCGCCTTTTTTCCTTGGATGTCCATTTGCTCTTTTTTGGGGGTCTTTGGATGAACAGGACCAGGATGGGGACAGAAGCCACATACAAAGGCATGCAAGGAAGCCAAGGAATCAGTGAGATGAGGACTACTGGCACCCAGTACTGCATTGATGATTACATGCAAGCCATGGCAATGGAGAGGAGAATAAAGGAGGGGGGGCTCAGATGGCAGAGGGATGCTGCAGCTGCAGATGGTGGTGCTGCTGCTTCCAACCTCCAAACCGTGGGATGTTTGGTGCAAGAATCTGACTCCTTTAAGGTACATCAACACAAAAGAAAAGTTCAAAGAAACACTGGAAAAAACTTGATCAAAAGAAGAGATAGTATATCATCTTCTCTTGGAGTATTAACTGGTTTCACACGCTGACCAATACTCCTTGCCCCTTTTATTCAACCGTCAGTATACATGTTGCATTTAGCTAAGCTCCTACTGCTACGTACACATTTGCATTAGTCAATTTGCCATGCAGCATACTAGATTTTTTTTTATTGGGCTGCCTGTTTATTGTCTTGACCATTAGTATCAGTTCTCTATATTTTTTTCCAATGTCCTGATCTTATGGTCGTTTGGCCACTGTAGTACTGTACAACCCGTATCCTCCTGCATTTTTAGAATTGTCGAGGTTCACATATTCCTCTATTTTCACTACATGTGCAAAACCCAGATAAGCTCATGAGTACTAGTACTAGTAATTTCAGAAGGACAAGGATGCACATGCACTGATATGAGAACGGCCAATACAGTCCTTGAAAATTGAAACACCCTGTCTTTTAACCCTGATGATCCCAATAATTTCTGGCATTTACCTCACATCACCGTAGTGATATGTGATAGTCACATTCTGCAGCCTTCAATTGAAAGCCTACCATTGTTGCACCCAGTAGAATTCATGCTGATGAAAGTGCAGATATAATTACTAGCTCATTAAGGCTTCTCCTTGGCTTACCTGAGTCTGAAAAACTGCATTTGTCCCATGGCTTCTGGAACACAGCAATAGCGTAAATGCTGTACCGCATTGCACAGATCTGCAGATCCTTGTGGTTTTACTGCAGCAAAGGAACACAAATTTTCAGCAGGGTCAAGTCTTTGGTAAAAGTTGCACGTCAAGGAAATTAATTTGATAGTTACTGCATGCGTACTTGTGTTTAGACCATACTGTCATCAATGTCCTAAGACCAAATTTGTCATCAATGTAGAAATTTAATCCATCTAAACTGCTGCTTTCATTGGTGCTGTGTGCAGATCATCAAACCAGAAGTCCACCGTCTTGATCCTGCGGTGAAGCTGCAATGCTCCAAGCTTGAGATCAGTGAATTCCTCTCCGACAGCATCGGCTCAGCAGCAAGGGATCAACCGCAGAAATGCTCGCTGTCACTCTCTCTTGGTCCAGATCCCAAATGTGTTCAGGCGATCGCCTCGTCGCCGAGCGAAAACAGCTGCATCATCTCGTCGTCGTCGTCTAGGAGCTTCAGTGAATGCTCCGGGAACTCTGGCTGTTTTGTTGCTCCTGGTGTGAACTTGGAACTCTCCATGTCCATCTGTGGATCTTAGAGATATCTAGATTCAGTGATCCAGTTTTTGTACATCAATCAGGTCTCACATGTTTGGTTTGATCACCTGCTTTCAGTGTTGATACCCCTAATCATATGTTAGGAAGTTAGCCAATGGCAAAGATGTCAGTGTTGTAGGGCCTTGAGTAGTTGACTATGCAGTGCAAATGATGCTAATTAGCAGTTCACTTGCAGTACGTGTACACCGTATAAGTGGCAAAGTTCTCCATTCAGAGTATCACTGTCCTACTGTTGCTTTCAGGCTTCAGCACCACCAAAGAACAGAAAAAAAGAAAGGCGAGATTCTTGCCGCCTCAAAACATCTTTTCCTTTACCTCCTTTTGTTGATCATGTCAAATTTAGCTTTCCAGAGTAGGGCTCGGCTAATGGCAACATCAAAGTTCTGTCTTTGTGGATCATAACTTAGACCAAGTCTAGAGAGAGGATGCCTTGTTATTCCTTGCAAGTCAAAAGAAAAACAAAAAAGGGGAAATATACAGGAAACCTCACAAGTCCATGTAGTACTAGTAGTAGAGTGCTGCTGCCCATAATGTTGTTCCTAGTTCCTACTACTGACTTTGACAGTTCCTGCAGCTGTGAGAATACCCTGAACAAAGGAGATTCTCTTTTTCCAAAAATTGCCCCTGCATTTCTCCCTTCTGAGCCAGCTCCTCCTTGAGAGCATCCAAAGAAAACAGATGGCATTTTTTGGAGGCTACAACACTATCCTCATTGAGCTACATGCAGTGCATGCCTCATGCAAACCCGGTCTCCAGCTGACCTGAGGTGCCATGATCACTCCTACTGCAACAGAACATGCCAGCAACATGTGCAGGAATGATGAACAAGCTTTGACCATGCAAGCCTTCACAAAAACATCTTGGTTATCAAGTGGTTTTTATCTTTGATCTGTCATTTGCAAGCAGCAACAGCAGTGTGATGGATTGGAGAAGAGAAACAGTCAAGGCATGTACTAGCCGCCGTTGGCGCCCGTGTGCAGAGCGAGTAGAGACATGGAGATTGGATAGAAAGGGATCAAAGTTTGTCATATGGACCACTGGTTTGCTGGTCAAAAGAGTAGACAAATCTGAGCTATTACTACATACTAGTAGTAGTGTAGGAAAAAATGGATGTAACTAAAAGAAGAGTACCATTGTACTAGCAAGGAATTAACATGATTAGCTTTTTGTATTCTTTTCAAAGGTTAAATCCGTTTCCACTACCCCAAAAAGTGTGAAATTGACAATGTCTCGGTCGAAGTACAAAGTATTACCATGATGAAGCTTGAGGTACGCTGCATCGCAGGGGGAGAAGTACGGTGGGCGAAGCAAAAGCTTTCACAGGTTCGAGCTGCCTGCCTCTCGAGCATTAGCATCATGGAATGCTTTGTGAACTGGCCATTACTAAGATAAAGCTTGTGTGAACAATAGCAGGGCCATCATATCCCAACAAGCTTTCTGGGCTTTGACAATGAAGGGCACTGAAAAGGTGACAAGAAGCTAAACTCCAAGAACAGGGAAGAATTCTGGGCTTTCAGGACTGACCTTCCCAAAGCAATCTGTCTCACCGAATGCCAAATGGTTAAGCAATCGTGTCTGTTAGGAGCAACTTGTTTTCCTAACGATGTATTGATTGTAGAAGTCCCAGTTGGTCTGATCAAAGCAGTCCCCGTTCAAATTGTAATTTCACTTCACTGTTGCTTCTGTACCGGACATGAAATTATGCACTATTCAGAACGTTAGGCACACAATATATGATGCCTAATATGCAGAGAATTGTAGCGTATTGTTTAATGGGGCCATCTGAATACCTGACCGAAAAAAGTTCCGTCATTTCTCATCATGAATGAATGGAAAGACATAGCCTTAGTCCTGCAGGAAAATATTTGTTGTTTTCTCCATGGAGTTTTTCGACTCTGCTGTCAGAATTCTTCAGTTATTCGACCTGTGAAACCTTGCTAAAACGAAGCTAATTCTTACAAAGGTGAAGCAATACTATCGCATGGATTTGAGATCCACCACTGGCAGAGTTTACATCAACTGACTATACAGAAGCTGTCATTCTTCTGTGCTTTCATCTTCTGTGAACACTGTAAAATCTTGCTAAAATGAAGTAGTAATTCTTACAAAGGTGAAGCAATACCAACGCATAGATTTGAGATCCACCACTGGCACTGAGTTTCCATCGACAGATTATACAGAAGCTGTCATTCTTCTGTGTTTTCATCTTTTCTCTGAACACCTCTTTTATTACATGTACCTGTAAAATTAGCTATAGCTATTACAGTCATCCTTAATAATAGCTTGCCGTAATAACAATATCCCATGAGATGTCTGTGTATGGGACCAAGATGGTACCTAGTAAATAACTGCAGGTATGTATGTATGCGTGCAAGCTAAGGCCATATGATAGTTAGTAATTTGGTTGAGTGAAAACATATTTTTTAGATAATGGATAAGTCAATGTCCGGCCTTTTCTCAGAACAAGCTACTGAGTTCATACCCAAAACAGTCCTAAAAGGTGCCAAATAATAGAAACAAGGAAACTGACATAGAAGGAGAAAATTATTGAGAAGTTATCATATTACTAAATATCCATCCAAAGGTAGAGTGAAGCATATGATACTGAAGGGAATTCGACTAACAATTATAGTGCATAAATTTTCCTTCCATGCTTAACAAATGTACAGTACATATCACAGTTTACAGCTGCAAATGCATACTTACCACTAGATGATGATGCCATCATAATTTACACAAGAGATGTGCACAAAGTCTAATACTGACCTGTTAATTCAGAGCTCCCGACATAGTGCGTACCTCCATTCCCCTGAATGAACAATCTCTGGGCTGAAAACCTATGCTCACCGAACGTTGCACTGGTTTCTGTTACGCACGGCCGGCAATCCGGCATGGCCGTGAGCCTGCCGGTGCACGGCGAACTTAGGTTTTGGAGGCCTCTGATGTAGGCCGTCCGGCGTGGATGATGGATCGAACTGACAACACTGAAGAAATAAAGTGGCCTACTTACTTCAGAAAGATAGAGCAATCAGAAGCTCGCTTGCTAAACGACATCAGGGTGTGTTCTTTAATCTGGCAAGTTGTAAAAGACAAGGTAACAGTGCCAAAAAGGTACTAATAACTAGCTTCAAAAAGCTGAAAAACCATGCAGCCGAGGGTCATTTCCTAATAAACTTAGTACAACTCCATTTGCAGACCATAATTGAATTCTGTGTCCGGTTCAGCACAATTGTAGAGCTCAGTAATTATCAGTTTTCTTACAACAACGCAGGCACGATTTAAGCTTTGGTGACACAGATAGCACCTAGGAGCAATTAACAAGAGGGCAGCAGCAGAAAGACAATTTTCATAACAAACACTTGTGGTTGGCACATGTTTTCAGAATGTTATTGCCTGTTGTCAGGAGGGTTGAAACTTCAGAGGTGCGCCAGTTTTTATCATAGATTCTGGAAGGCTATTCGAGATATAACCAACAGACCAAACTGTAGTAAATCAGAACAGAAGGAAAATTAAGAGACCATGGGATTGTTAGTTTTCAGGCAACAATTAGCTATATATTCCATGCCACAAAATCTGCCAAACCATAGCATTTTACCCTTGAATGAAATGAGTTGGGGAGGTCTAAGTTTGATGAGGAACATCAAAATCACCTTGTAGAGACCACATCAACTAGTATATTTTGCATCCAAAAGTATACATCTTCTAACTCAAGTACAGGTGGGTAATTGGGTATCACCACATTGCTAACTCCATGTTTATAGAATCTTTACTGTTCCCTTGAACAGCTAAAGCTCTTACTGAAGTCTAGAGGTATAGGTGCTGCTACAGACATGTCTACTGTTGTAAATTCAGACACCACATGTTACTCTGAAAATGACTATATGCTATAAAAACAGCAATTATAACCAGTATGAAAATGCTAGATCTCACTGCATTTCTGAAACCAATGACCATGTTCATTATTCCCTTCAGTATAAACATCAAGGCAAACCGCTGGTGTTCTACCGACAAAATTCAGAATCTTACATCGGTAAATTGCTGCATGTATTCCTAATTGCAGTATCAACACTACAACACACACCAGATATAGAGGTTAAGAAAGCAACATAGTAATGCTCACTACAGCTAACAGAAACAGCAAACAAAGTATCACAGGTCAACCCACAATGCACAATATTTTTAGGAACCCTTAATAAACAAACAAAGTAGTATAGGACAGCAAGACAAGCACTGCATCATTCAGACCTCTCTTCATTAATCCAACACCAATATAGCATCATAACAGAGTTTAAAGCTCCAAATATTGGCATGAACTTTCAATCATCCTCGATACACATCCTGATATCCATACGCAAACAGATTGGTAATCCAACATATGAACCCACCAGCAATAAAGCTCGGACATCACCAAAAAGTAAACCTCAACCCACAATAGATTGGAACATAGTGCAGTTTCTAGTTACTAGAGTTAATTATTCGGAATTAAAAGCTCAGATTAGGCGCGTATCTCGTCAGAGCCGGCATCCCCGCGACCGCCGCGCCGGCCATGATCCGCCCGACGACGGCGCCGACGATCGCCGCCCGCGGGCCAGCGGCGGAGCGGTAGAGCGCGCCGGTGCCGATCCCGGCGGCGACGGAGTTCTCCCAGCCCTCGGCGCGGATACCACCCACGGCGCTCTCGATCCCGGAGAAGAGCAGCTCGATCGCGCCGAGCCGGTTGCCGTACGCGCGCCCGACGGAGCCGCACTGGGTGAGCGCGCGGCTGGCCCGCAGCTTCACCGACTCGCCGCGCTCCGCCTCCGCCGCCGCGCGCCTGAGCCCCGCGGCCGCCCCCGCCGCCCGGCCGGCGAGGTAGCCGCAGCCGGTGTAGAGCGTGAGGTTCTCGCCCCAGGTGCGGGTGTTGCCGAGGAGCGCCTCGTCGGGGAACAGGAACTCCGGCGTGGTCGGCAGGTCGTAGAGCGAGCGGAACGAGATGGTGAGGCCCTCCGGCTGCTGCACCGCGTACGTGCGGCGGGAGGGCCCGGTGGTGTCGCCTCCCGGCCGGCGATCACAGTAGTTGAACTGGTCGGTGGCCATGGCGGCGCCGGCGAGCGGCGAGCGGCGGCGGGGCACTCGTCGGCTTGGGGTTTCGGTGCTCGCACGGTTACGGCTTGCGAGTCGGGCAGAAATAGGCTTGGGCCTTGTTCTCTTTATTAACGTGGGCCTTGTGGGTTAATGGGCCATTTAGGCCGATACATACCTAATTTTGTCAAGCAAGTCCATTTGGCAGTTTTTGCAACCTTCAAACCGTAGTCATCCGTTACACAATGCAAGTCACTGTAACATAGTACTACAACGACTTACTGTAACTTTGTGTTTTTTTACGAAAAAGGTGGAGCACTATCTATGTCATTTTCATTAATGGAAGAGGAAGAGTGCATATTACAACGTTAACCAAAGGAATAGGGAAATGAAAGAGACAAAAACGGAGAAGGGGATGGCTGAGTTTACAAAGAAAAAGAAAGTGAAAAGTTAAGCTAGCCGTACAGGTAGATTGTTAGTTACATATTGTAACTACAAGTGGTTTTCTGTCCAGCTTGCGAGTTGTAGTTTGATTGTTGGATTCACGCGATTGCTCCATAATTCCAGGACCTTTTTACTTCCCGTTTTAGTTGTAGCCTGTGTAAAACTTGTCCCTCAAAAGTTTGTGTGTGCCTAGCCTTCCATGAGGACTAATGATCCTAGGCTCACTTCTCAAGCTCCGAACAGAATAGTTTAAAAAAAATCATCAAAATTCTTAGATAACCTTTTAAAATCAAATTTCTAAGAAGAAAGTAATTTATTTCTACATTTGAATAATTATGGTACATGCAGTTTCATCCATCATCCTTAAAATTTTAGATCGCATCTTTTTTTAATAATAGATAAACCCGGCCTTGACTTTAAACAAAGCATTCATTTGTTGTTGCAATGTCTTCTATATTCCTTAAAACATCCACAAGCGAGATGTTTTGGTGGTCATGAAGCCAATAGAATCTACATTTATAAGTCATAGCCGATTGCCTCTGTAAGCCTGACAATGCTAACTTGTGTGGAATATCTGTTGATCGATCACTGCAAGCTATTTTTTTCTTTTTTCTGTAGGTTTTTCTTAATTAACCGTACATTTGTTACGTTTTTTGACCCAATTTTTTTTATAAATTGACTCAATTCTTCTCCTTCTATAAATTCCTGTAGGGATATCCTGTCGTTGGTTTCTTAAAAAAACTTCAAATGAAGCTACAACAATTTATTACAAAGTTATAAATCAAAAGAAATTAAGAACACACCCTAAATTGGAGTTTATAAGGGGGTGTACATCCAATTGTACTGGTCAATGCTAGATGGTTAATTAACATCTCATATCACTATCTAGGAAAATTTACGACGTTGATGTGCTCGACTAAAAAAGCTTTCCAATGTCGCATCCTTCACAATACCAAAATATTTTAACAGTCCGGTCTAGGATCCAAGTCTTGATTATTTATCTACTTAATTGTAAAGAGCTTCAACTTTTCAACCCGTGCCTGCCGGCCTAAAAAAGTTCACTAAATACTTTAGTTCAAAAGGGTGCAGAACAGAACTACGATGGACCATGATACAGTACTAATAATCCTCGCCAATGCTAATCCAGAACCAAAATATCTAAGCATAGCAAGTACGGCTCGTGAACCGTTTTAAATCACCCTTGTGATCGGCAAGAATGCATACTAAAACCACCAGCTCGATCTTCACAAAGGTTTCAACAATTTCTTCGGAGGACGACCCTGTGGCCATTGGCCAAGCATCACAACCACCTTGGGGCATCATATATTCATATGTGAGCGTGTGTTTCTGCTCACCAATCGCGTAATCCCTGATTAGTTTCGTCTACGAAATACGACGTTTTGTTTGCACCTGAAGATTAGTATGACACATGAATCGATCAGATCAGATCGGGCGCAAGTTTCGTTGCGTGCAAAGATTCGGAGTTCAGATTATTGGCGAGTAGATGATAAAGTTGGCCAGAAGGATCGGAGAAAATTTGGCGCCACCATGACCATGACCTCTGACAAGGTCTAATCATAGTATTAACAATGAACAAATTGGGTTTAATTTTTCCCTGGATTCTCGGTGATTTCGTGTACATATTGTAGACACCCGTACGACGCGTTCAATCAGCTAACCACGCGATTATTTTTACTATACTCATCACGTCGACCGAGTTTGTTTGCGGCAGGGGAGAGCTGATTGTTTTTCTGGTGCAAATATATAGTAACAGTAACTGCAGCTGTCCAACCACGTGGAAACTGGCGGCCAATTTGAATCGTCTGAAAGTCTCAAATTGACCAACAAATAGTTCCTACGATTTTTTTTTGCAAGGAATAGTTCCTACGAAATTGAGCATAGACTAAACTTTTTTTTGTTCTTTAGTTGTGAGTAAGAACGGAATATATATTGGTTATGTTCTGTTCACATAAGAAAGATCATAAAAAAGCTTAACAAGAAACACGAAATAGTGATGGGAGTTGGTATATATGAAAGCTGGATGTAAAATCAATCAGGAGTTGGGCTGGGTTTGGATTCTCCTGGCTAATAATTAGCCCTCCAAAATCTTATTATTTTGAAGTATTAAACATAGATTATTGGCAACCAATTCCATGACCCCTGAGTTAATTGACGAGACGGATCTAACGAGGCATATCAATCCATGATTAGATAATAATTAATATAGCATTACTATAAGCAAATCATAGATTAATATATATTGTTAGATTTGTCTCGTAAATTAGCCCAGAGGTTATGTTGAAAATCTAGTCAATTTTCGATATAATTTAATCCAGAAATTCGATAAAGAAATAATCAATATCATGTTACCACAAAATAGGAAATGATCATGTGTAAAACTAAACATATTCAGCACCAAGACGAACACAATAAATCCTATCATGTTCATGATCAATATGACATCACCAAGATGAACACAATAAATCATATCATGTTCATAATCAATATGATGAGATCATACCCCGAGTTGAACGTAAACGATCTACTTGATCCGTCATTGTTGCCTCCTCCAATGCCTCCTCTACTGTTTCCTCTATTGCCTCCTCCATTGACTCCTGATCCATCACCAGATCCATCACCGACGTTGTTGATCATCTCATTCGTCGCCATGAAAAGAACCTTGAGCAGTCGCGCGGAAGCGCTCCCAAAAACTATATCGCCCGTCTACCCGTACAGGTACTCGTGACACGGCGTTAGTTTCGGAGGCCTGCTCATTCTAAGATCTTGTGTACGCAAGAGCTTAGAATCGAGGATGAAGAAATTGCAAAGCAAGAGCTTAAACTCCACGAACAATGGTGGGGAGAATGAGAGAGAAACCTCTCATGTGCCAAGAAGGAAAAAGATGAAATAAATGGCTGCTTAATTGAGTTCTAATGACCTGTTTATGAAGAATAAATGTAGCCATTAAATCTCCAAACGTTTTAGAAGTTAAGACATCTAATGTCCGTCTGCCATCGGATATTCCGATAACATCACCGGATAGTCCTGTAAAATGGTTCTATTCCCAACAGAAATATTTTATCGGACATTCCGGTTGTTCTACCGAACAATTGACCAGACAGTCCACCGGACAATTTGGTAAAAAATCAGCATCCAACAGAGAGTTTTTACCGGACTATTCGATGACTTTACTAGACATTCCGGTGTAAAAACACTCATCCCCTTGGCTTATAATTTATACTTTTGTGTGTCTTTAAAGTTTTATTATTAGATTTAAATGGGTCCAACCCTAACTAAATCCAACAGGTTATGAGATGGGTTTTGTTAGTAATCTACTCTGAATAGTAAGATTTCGTAGGGCTAATTATTAGCCCGGAGGATCCAATCAGACCCTGCGATCAATGTGGATACTATGATAAGTACATAAGTGGGTACTGATCTTTTATGAGGTACCACGCCACTTATTAATCACTATTATTTTTTCGCTGAGAGGATGTCACGTGTCATCTTGAAGAATGATTTATATGAACTATGATAATACCAGGCATGTATACAATAATTTGATGTCATGTATACTAAGTATCATATTTGCAGAGTGACTATCAAATATACAATGATTTGATTCCATGTAGTATACTATCACATTTGCCGAGTGACTATCAATTATTTAGAGATCAGGATCACCAGTACTAGTATTAAAGTAGTAAGTAGGGATGCATACTAATTATAGGTAAAGGCAGATCTACGTGCATAGAAGAACTACCCTAAACCCAAATGTAGCACAAAGAATAAATAAAGGTCTAAGGACATAAGAAAATTGTCGACTGGGAATCAAAAGGTTTTAGTAATGGACAACTCTACTAGTCCACCGACGGGTGGGTTAAGTTTACCATATCCTTGATCTACTTGCAATTTTCTACTAGAAAATAAGGAAAAGGTGTGTGCTGCGCTGCTAATACATACGTGGCTTAACCAGGAAACTTAACAAAGTTCCCTATATAAAGAGCCATGCTATATACGGTTGCTTCGGCATTGACAACGAAGGCAATTTCAGGTCTACAAAGTAAGAGGTCAGCCAGCAGCTAGCAAAGCAATTAAGTAGCTTACTTTCTAGCTAGCTGGAAACCTAGCTAGAACTTGAGATGGAGAAAGAAGAAGAGGACATGGTATGATATTGTTTCGGCTCATGTCGTTCTAGCAGATGTGAGCCGAACCAATATCACTCATGTATTCTTCATTCAGAGAATATCTGTCCGAATTCCAAACATCTTATGTTTGAGAAATCCCGCGCTGGTAAGTACTATATAGTTTTCAAGGCTTGGCAGGTTTTTAATCTGATGTTCCTTGATTCTTTGAGGAGAGAGCACTCTTAAACAGGGATCATTTGAAGGAAAAGAAATGCATGTCTATAATCTAGTTAATTACCTGATCATTGACTTAAGAAGCAATTACCAAGCTAATCTTTCTGATTTTTGAGGATTTGTAGAATTTACTTGGTTATACTCTTGTTCAATACTCTACAATTTCATTCGAGTTGAAGAGGTTCATAGGTGGAAAACATATATAACTTCCTTTTGATAAGTCTATGACAGATGCTAGAATACTTATGAATTGAAGTTGTGGTTGTTTACTTGGAACTACTGATATTTACTCTGAATATTTTTCTACAGTATATTTATTGATTTGGAATTTTGGATATCAGAAATGGTTTAACTCCGATGTGATAGCCTTTGAGGTTTGGGGCTGTGAAGATGTACTCGTTCCTGGATGTCCATATGTTCATTTCAAGCACTACACATTTGTTTAATACAATACGGAGGTCTTATATAACTTCAAGTACAAATGTTTTTCTCAATAAGAAAGTGTAGACGGCAGTTCTTGGATGCCATAGTTATACCCTTATCGCATTTGACTTGATATTGTGTGGTGTGTTTCTACAGTAAATTTCAAGAGTTCCACTTCGGTGCTCTCTACTAGCAGTATAAAATAATATTGACCGTTGGATATATGTACTTATATTGCCAAATATTTTGGAACAGTAGAAATTTTGAGGATACGATCATCTAAGAGAAAAAAATTGCGAAGGGGTAAATAGCGTGGGAGCGATGGAATGGTGAAAGTCAGAGCGATGGCGTGGGAGCTGTCGGTGCGTAGGAGTCGATCTGGATCTGATGATGGCTTCCATCGTTCAGGAAGAAGATAAACAGGAAATGAGAAAAAAATTACCCCTATTGACTTATTAGTAAATAACTAATATATCCTATTAAACGAACAGTTGAGATTATTTCTACTGGAAGTATAATACTATAGCGCCGAAGCATTACTCAAATTTCAAATGTTAATTCCATGTGATACCGAGGACCTTAACATTAGTTGGTTTATGGCTAGCTCCTAGGAGAATTGTTGTCACCCCAGAGGTGCTAGGAGAAAGCGCTAGGTATTATGCTACTATGATATTATATCTGTGTTGTGATATTACTTAGGAATAAAAACTTGTGCTGAAATCCATGTACTCCTACCAACGCAATCATGAAACTAATTCTTCCATGAATTTACACTTGTGATTATAAAATTACAAGTGTTCCAACGTAAACTCGATCGTGACACCGGTTCGGTGATTCCTAATTACCGACAGACCCAGAGAGGCGATTTCAAAAGTTTAATCAAGAAATAGCTCTCATGGATGGACGCTAATTCTGTCATCCAGCTGTCCTGGGAAATATACTCTGCCTCGGTATTCAAGTCCGATCCAATTACACATTATCAAGCTGCTACCTGGGATGCCCTTTTGGAGTTTAGTGGCTGCCAATTACATCACAAACCATCACAGAGTCCGTGCATCCTTTGACGCGTTAGGGAAACAAGGAAAATGCTTTTCCACATAGATTTGCATGCGCCGTGCATCCTTCTGTCTCGTCACCGGCGCATGCGTTGGTCATGTTCGAACCACATGAGACTTGTTTATCTATACACGCTATTGTTTCTCATCTTCCATCAGCAGGATTTTCTTAGCACTGAAGGCATTACAGACAGATGTGCAGCTTTCTGGTGCATAGAATGAAGTTCCACTTATCTAGGAGGCTACACTCGATATTCAGACAAACCTACAGCAACAAAAGCCTGATTTACCACGTGAATACGCCATGTGTGAGATTTACAGCTATACAATGGTTAACATACATTCCTAGCCACGTCGATTTTCCCGTCTCGTTGGATGTCTTGGGTATTCTCCCCACTCCTATCATCCTATCAAGTATGAAAGCTCCATAAAATCCTCAAACTAACAAATTGACTGTAAAAGCTTGTTCCTTTGCGCTGCATATGCAAAAGCAAAACAGCAAAAGCTTCTTGCCCTCGCAACCAGCAGACAATAATAATACAAACAAACCTGTATCACTGAGGGTGCAAAAGGTAGACTGATTCTAGAAGCAGACCAAAGGATGCACATCTTCTCACTAGCAGGAAACAATCAAAGCCAGATTGTGCTGCCACCAAGGCACCAATCGATGTAAAAGGCGAGATAGCCACAGAAGATGAAAGGAACATTTGAGTTTGGTTTTACGATTTCCCGTTAAAAATAGAAGCACCCCATATCTTTGCTGATTGTCGTGGAATGATGCTCATTGTAGTTCAGATACCCCCAGAAACGAGAAAGACCAATCTCCTGATATTTTGAAGACTTCGTATGCAGAATATACAAATCTTTAATATTGCCCTCAAATCTCGTTCTAATTGCATCCACCTGTTTTGAAAAAGCAGAAAGTGACAAAAAGAACATGATATACAGAACCTATTGGTAGATGATAAGAAGAATGAGAAGTCTATTTTGTACTGCAACTTTCATTAGAATAACTCTACCACCTGTAGAACAAATCCGCTACTTTGTTAACGAGCATTGATGCAACACGACATAACATTCCCTTATTGTGACCACCTTTCATGCTCTTAAGTATTGGTTTCAATAGTAACACTTTGAGGTGGGAAATGTCCAACATATTACTGGATGTGTGAACTTAATAGGATGTCATGTGTCTACAACTAGGATAAATTACTGAATGCAGAATTATATATCAACATGTTGAGTATAGTGGACCAGAGAAAAGCATGGAAACGGATGACAGTCAAATTATGCCAAAGTTCAGATTACTTGCCAGAGCACAATGAACTAGTTAACAAAATCAAATATCAAACCATATACTCCAAATATTCTTTCATTTGCATGCTAGAGTTCAGAGGATGAACTTAGATACAGTGCACTATCTTTCCCCAAAAAATGCACTTGAAATATAGAGAATACCTGAGAGAAATTTATAAGGGAATGCAGGTTAAGTTGTTTTACTGTTGACTCAGAAATATCATTGAGGCTACTAAAACATGACCGGAAGTCCAAAGCTTGTTGTAGAATGCTTTTGATTATGGCGGCAATTGGTTTTGTTTCAGTGGATAAGAAACATCTGAACATTACAATAACAACCAATTAGAATAACCACCAGTAGAGGAAAATAATCTTTCCATGATACAACAATGGTCTTACATGCGAAGTGCATCAGTAACATAACATAGATGCACATAATCGAGATCCAGCATATCCCTCACCTAATCAACAATAGATAATCATTCAACATTTTCCTTCCAGTATAAGTAAAATTATGATATAACTACTACTACCTCTGTTTCATAATGTAAGGGTTTTGACTTTTTTACTCGCAACGTTTTCCATTCGTCTTATTAAAAAATATGGAAGTATCATTTATTTTGTTTGTAACTTTATTAGTAAAAGTACTTTAAGCATAACTTATTTTTTTTATATTTGCACAAATTTTTCGAATAAGACGAATGGTCAAACGTTACAAGTAAAAAAAGTCAAAACCCTTACATTATGAAACAGAGTGATACAAGAGAAAAATATCACAGGACAGTATAGCAATTCTTTTTATGTTTAAGATGGAAACAGCTTTAGTAGTTAGCATCACATTTCCAGAAATAGTATACCTGATGTTGAAGTGAATGTTGAAAACCACGCCATGATATATCAGACAAATGGCAGTGGAGATACTGCTGTAGTGTTGATAGAAAGTGATAAACTTGATGTCTAAATAAACAGAAAAGGGTAGTTAATGCCCAGAAACATACTGATAAAAAGGAAATATTCCAGATATATTTAGTACACTGATGACTACCAATGCAAGAGGAAAAAACAACAACAAATTAAAATCCAACCAGGAAACAGAAAAGTTAAAGAATAGTTAGAACAATTCCAGTGCTCCCGAAAGACCACTAGTTATAATACTTCATACTATGCAACTTTGATCATGTAGTCTAAAAAATGAAACTTAGAAAACAAATTTCTATTGTACTCCCTCCGATCTAATATATATAATGTTGGTTAGCTCAAATTTGAGCTAACCAACGTCAAATAAAAAAAAAACAGAGGTAGTAGTACATCTACAAAACCTAGTGACATTATAATGCTCGGGAAGTTTTTTTTTTTTTTTTGAAAAATTTGTACATCTTAATTTCATATCTGTGATATGAACATTCATATAGATATAGACACTTAAGCAAAGTTAAAATATGTTTGGCCTGCACTTGTGTCGTAACACTGCTTATCTTTCTTTTTTTTTCCCACTGGAAGTACATTATTCAGTTCAGTGTTAACAAAAATAGCTGCTTGGTGGATGTTTTGAACATTTGATTGCTCAAATAAAAATATTGTTCTTGTGCCCGGTCCAGCTATTGGGAATAATTGTAGTGCGCTCCCCAAAAGGCTGGTGTTTTTCATGCTCCCAATGGACACAGGTACTATCAAAACAGTCATTTTTTGTTATGAAAAAAAAAACTGAGATGTGCAACACGGAGGTATATACAGCCATGCAAAAAATTGTCTCAACAATCGTCTAAAGGAACAAATTCAAGCATGAATAGTATTGGGTAAAAAATTAAAATATTATTGTCTTTTTTTTGTACAATGTATTTTGAGTTGAAATTTTGCATGATTACACAATTCACCATGCCAAAAGAACATTTGATAGCACTTTTGTGCATTGGAAGCATGGGATCAGCGGTCTTTTGATAGTACTATAATTGTTCTCCATCAAACATCACTTATTCATCACTTTTGTACTGTGCATTTGCTAATTTTAATGCTGGGAAATCTTATGTGGTAGAAACAAAGTTTTGAAATAAAATTGCAATGAGTGCTTTGCAAATTTAGATCTTCCATCTATCGCGTTCAAAGTATGTTTGATTTTGATGGTCTAACGCTAAACATGCTGAATATATATAATATGAAAATAATTACTTTTGTATGGCATGTGAATGCCTATATACTGCATGCTCAAGAAAATTCCACGAACTAAAAGATTTAACAACCTAACAAACAGTTTAAGACTTTAAACAAAACATGCACTAAGTCTGTAATATTTCAGCTTGTGTGCCAATTGCCCAATTGTTTATAGGAATGTAAGGCTGGATGCCACAAAACTGTAGAATTTTTGGATGTGGGTACCTCAGTTTCATCACAGAACTCAGTTCCTTTAATACATCAGGCCTATTATTGCTGGAACGACTGATTAACTGTGTCAGCTCCTGAAATCAGTTCGGCAAAAACAATTATCTTAGCATATATAGCAAATATGTCTTACATGTCACAAATTAAGGAATCTCATGCAAATCCATAAGGAACTACATCAATTAAGAGAACCAGAACAAAATATCATTTATGATTTGTACAGCGATTGTTGTTTAAAAAATCTTAGTTCAATATCACTTGATATAGTGTTGTCAATAAATATTTTGGCACTACTGGTACAGCATAAATGGCTTTGTCGATTGGGGGTTTGGGGGGTCTCATTGGGATTTGCATCCAAATGAAAAGTTGTTTTAAGAAAAAATCAATGGAGAAAAGTACCTTCAGAAATCGCCACACTTCAGTCAGCGAAAACACTGCAAGTCTAGCCTGAACAAGAAAACTGAATATTTCAGCATATATTTGAAGTGCCGCCTCTGTAATGACAATATTCACTGGCCAATCAACTTTATAGCCCAATAAGATGTCGTCCAGCACATCAAGACCTGGCAGTGAAAAGCTGGGCAGTTAATAACCTGATAAATCAATCCTCAAAAAACTGTAGCCAGAAAGTCTGAGATGAAATCATTACCACATGCAGCAGTTGTAAGAGAAACAACTGGTTGCTCTTTCATGTATACAAACAACCTGTCCTTATAATGGTCAGAATCACATGAAGATCTCTGCAAAGCCAAGTCAAGAAGCCCTTGGATCTCTGCTCTTTTCTGCTCGTACTTGACAAAGGACCATTTCTGCACAGGGAAAGTTCAAAGTTGCAAGGAATTTTTGGAGCTGATAAACACCAGTAAATTACCAATCGTCTAAAAAAAAAGCATGATTGGAGAACAATACCTTGTTATAAATAGAAACAATAAATGAATCTGCCCAGTCAGCCATTTCCATAAAATGATAACGCCGTAGAGCTTGTAAATGTCCACAAAGATCAAAACCCTCCTCAAGCAACTTCATTGTGAAGCTGCTTACATATTTATATCTTGTACAGTTAAGGATCAAGAGGAAAAACTGAAAAAAAAAATGATTTTGCTGAAATTTAATGGTTCAAGTTTTAGTGTCTATTGATCATGTTTTCCAACACTAAAACTGCACTAGCATTTATCACACGCTTCATACGGATTGTTTTCATATGTGAACCCACAAGTGATAAACAAGACGATGGGTCTAGCAAAACATAGATATACCAGTTACCTAATACACTGCAAACAGACCGAATTTGACAAGAAAGAGAGAAGGTTACAAAGTCTAATATTTTTCTTCATAATGCATTTATAGCCTCATGCAGTAACAAAAATTCATCAAGAATATTGGGGTACCAAAAACGCTAAACCAAGAAAGATATAATTCCAAACTTGAAAACTATAATAAATTATAACAACAAAAAAGCATGATGACCAAACTTCAAAAAGAATATTAGCAGCAATATACCAACACATAAAATTGTAAGAGAATTACAAGGATACTGCAGCAAAACTTCTTGTATAATGCACTTGTCAATAACTATATCAAGTGGCATATCAGATGATGAAATGCTATCTCCAGCTATTTCCATTGATTTACCAGTATACTCCAATGATTTCTCCCAGAATGCCCCACCAGAAGGATTTTCCAGAAGATCCGTTTGTGCTGAAATTTCTCCTGACGAAGTAAGACAAACCTGACCTCTTGTCTCACCCTGAAGAAGCTTGTTCGAACAATCAAGCTGTTTAGAAGCCCGATCATCAGACTGAACAACCATTCCAGATATGGCTTCAAACTCATCAAGGGAAGAGGTAGTTCTCCCACAATATGCTTCACATGGATTCGTGACTGATTCAAAATTGAAGCCAACAAGTGTACTGTTCTTACTTTTTCCATGCAACTCATGCTCCATATGACAAGAAGCTGCATTCTTCAGTATGGGATTGATGCTAAAATTGTAAGGAATGCTAGCATTCAATGGATGACTTATGTTGCTAGATTTTTCATTGTTATCCCTGTTTAATAGCCTAGGAGACTCTAAATCAGAGTGGGGGCAAACAGCATTGCCATGTGATACTTGCTCCACTTCACTTTTATCACCTCTATGTAAAAAGTCTTCAGACAAGCTCAATATTCCAGAGGAAATATTGAATGAATTCTTTGCAAAACTGTCAAAGGGCCATAATTCACTGTATCGATTGCCCAATTCCAAACTATCATGGACCACATCATGTCGTATACTTTGAGAATGCATAGGAAAATGTCCAAAAGTCAAATCATTGTCTTTCTGGTGTTCATCGATAGAGATAGCAGGATTACTCCCATCATGTACAGAACAGGTTTTGTGTGAAAGTAGCTTTGTGGTTACCGAGGAGCACTTTACTTCACCTGAACTTACACAGTACGATGAGAACATCGAGCTAGGCATATCACAAACAGTTTCAATCTCATCTTCAATATCATCAATAGAACAATATGATGAAGAGGATTCCGACGATTCCAATGCATCCACTTTATCTGAAGATTCTTGTGATGTTGAAGAAGTATCATTATCTTTAAGTTCTGAAGCCCTAACATTACAGATGACAAATCAGATTAAAAAATCGGTGATGTAGACTTATAATATACTATGTGTTGCCATCTGCAAACACAAATATACTATGATGTAGATACTCCTTTAAAAGGAGCTAGTAGTGGTGGGTGGTGACAGTGAATTTGCCACCCCCCACCTACCCCACTACAAATTTTACAAACAGCCCCTTTGAACTTCCAAACACTTTTATTTATATTAGGTAATATTATAATATTTTCTCTTTTATCCGTAGCAAAGCACAAGCATTTGGCTAGTTGTATAAAATATGTACAACAAAACACAAAAGAAATGAATGGAAGATGCAAATTCAAATAACGGTAGCCAACTAGCCATAAGCCATCACAATTACGGTATATCACGATTTAAAAAACAATTAAGGTATATCGACAGCATACATATTGCAAGCTGATAGAGCATCTGTGTCACGATAGAATAGCTCCATGTCTGAAACAGCTGTATCTAGAGGGCCTGCACCTACATGCAGAATGTTCTGTGCTGCATCAAAAGGAATTACCTGGAAAAGCAGCATTTTGTCAAATAAATAATTAAAAGCATAGTTGTTAACAGAAGCAAAGGTAGCATGCAATGTTCATTTAGGAAAAAGCTCAAGCTTTGCTAGTGACAGCAGAACTCCAACATAACATATGCAAGTCCTTTGAGGAAGCAAATGTTTTTGCTTTTCTTAGGGCAAAACATAGTTTCACATATAAAGAGTTAAATGTTGTAACTGGAAATAGAGTGTAATTCAGTATGTGTACCTTAACCTCAACATTTGAGAAAAAATGATGAAGCTTCTGTATCATTGACTTGTACATAGCATCTCTTTGACATATTACTTCTTCCACCCTTCTTTTTGAGAAAGTGAACGAGTTCCTTGAAGACTCGATGGATGTATCAAACCATGGGAGAATTTCCTCCAAATGAATGATGTTGCGAGATGCATAAGCATCTCCTCCAGTATCAGAAAGACTACATGATTCGAGAAGCTTCATGAGCACTTGAAGCTGTTGCCCAGTACGCAGAAGAGGGTCACATATATCTTTTAGAAAGCATGGTGCAGATACATGATTTGTTCCCTGTTGACAGCAACACATCATAAAAAGAATTTTAGTTAAAAATTAGTAAAGATTAAATGATAGATGGTTCATATGAATGGGGCCATATACTTGGACTTGTGATGTTAAGCATAAATTATGTTGATAATGGAGAACAACTTACACAAATTTTACCTTTAAGGACAACAGGGTGAAATCATCTACAGGGTCTGAAGAACCTCCTTGAGTTCGCTTATTCTTATCTTGTGTTTTGAGAAATTCCTCGTAAGGATCATCAGCAGACGCTCGGTAAATCCAGGACTTGATGAAATTACAATATGGCTCACAAGAACGAACAAAAAGATATTTCAGAAGTCCATAGTGAACTGAATCAGCATCCTAAAATTCAAGCGAAACAGTATCAGGAATGTTTCAACATTTCACATGGTAAGCTATCCGCAGAACAATAACATATGATATATGACATATCTGAATTTGAAAAATCATGACATAGAGTCAAGACAATATTAATATCCACGTTGTCAGGTAAAGAACAGACTAGCATGAATAGCTGGCAGTATCATAGAAAATTATACTAGAATGAAGAGCTCTTCAAAGCATTATTATCAGAAGTAAACATGTAAACAAAGTTGAAAGAAGCAGTTTCAAAAAATTGTTTTCTCAATTAGAATCCCCTTCTGAATCATAAGAAAAGGCCCTGCAAAACCAAGATGTTTGCATGCTAGATAACAGATGATATAATTGCATGTTTAGAAAAGACAACATCAAATACACATGGAAATATGTAATCTCCAGCTACCATACAGGCGAACATCCTGGTATCAATGAATAAAGATACTCTCAGTGAATCTAAAATGCTCAGGCTAATTAACATATACAAATCAATGACATTGTTACTAACATATGCAAATGTAAGACACTAGCAAAAATAAAACTATCAAAGGCATTAAGTAGCACGAGGTCAGGATATTCCTATAGAAGTTGTATGGTTAGATCATAAGATGATTGCTTACACGAAGATGAACATACAAATAGGAAAGCAAATCAGTGCCCCGTGGGAAGTTCTCAAACCCCAAGTTAGAATCAGTGGTCAAACCCTCCTGGCACAATGACAGACCTGCAAATTTAGGAAAACAAATATTTCCGAGGGATTTAATATGCCTTCTTAACTCCTCAGTGTGCAGATAAACTTCCAGAAGAGTGACTTCAGACTTATAATTATAACTAGCTCCATCTGGGATCATGGAAGGTATATCCGGTTGTCCCTCCAAGCGCCTCAGCTTAATTGATGCTGGTAAAGTATTCAAGGAACAAAGATAACCTTCTAGAACCTTTTCCACTGCTGCAGCAAATGCTTGGTTCACTAAACTGTAGGGAGCAGGTTGCTCAGTTTCTTCGCTATCAGAAACTTCTTGTGCATGTCTTTCTCTATTTCGGCAGTTCAATTCTCGACTTTGGAAAAGATAAAAGTGCACAAATTGGCACAGGAAGAAAACTGCAAGACCTGTAGTGCGTATGGATTTGAGAATATTCCCTACAGAACTAGCACTGGATGAACGTGACCACACGTTTGCAACACGATGAGAAGTCCTATCAGCTGGACATGAGAAGAACAGCACAGAGAGCTCCGCAATCTCATCTAGTGATGATTTGACACCATGCAGTGCATGCAGAGCCAAACGAACCAAGGAAGAATTCTGCAGAAGAGAGACCATCATCATACTTATCACCAACAGAGAAATACAGATGGTAAATTAAATGTCATAACTCAAGGCTCGTTTTATTCAGACGATGCAATAGCAGCTATAGCTGTGCCCTCCAAAGGTCTATTATAGATACAACTTGGCATGATCAATTATCATTTCTCTGGTTAATCCAATTACCCTTCTTCGCATAATAAATCATCAGACCATAACACTTTACATCAAAATCATGCACATCTACTCACACACATCGATCCCAAGACAAAAGGGTTTCAATTTTTTCACCACTTAAATACCACCCCCACGGTCATTGCAAGCAATTAGTCACATATTCCTGATGACCTCATGGTACATTTTGTACTAATTCTGAACACAATGGACCCATATATCACATTTTACCTTTACACAACACTCCATCCAATGCATCCCACCCTTACAGATGTTGAAATGCAGGAAAAATCACATGATACGCCTCCATAGTAGCACTTTGAACTCTACTCTAGCGTAAATGCTCAAATAACACCTATTCGAAGTGTACCGATAGGTAATTTTCACTCACCGGAACCGATGCGAGCTCGTAGATCGGATCCCTCCGGGAACGCCCTCCAGGGTTCGCGGTATGGGCGGCACCGCCGCTAACTTCGGTGATGGACTCCCAGGTCGCCGGCGGCGTCCACGGGCCGTCCACGCGGAGGGTGGCGAGCAGCGACGAGAGGCTGGAGGCGGCGGCCTCCATCCGGGGAATGCCGGTTAGGGTTTATGCCCTCCAATGTGACGGGTACAATCCCCCGCGCAATGGCGAGAAGTGGTGCGGTACTAGTGGGTGGTGGTGGCGAGCGGCAACCAGGTCCCCATCACCGGCGAGGCGCTAGCCTCCGGCGAGGGAGTGGAACGGAATTGCCGCCTTGCCGGCGCTCGCAGCCTCCCACGACGAGGGGCTTCGGGCTGCTCGGGGGCGGGCCGCCTCCCACGGCAAGGAAATCGATCAGCTACGAGAAGGTAGTGGCGGCGACGGCCGGTGATGCGGTGGAGAGCGGCGGCCGCCGGAGATCGATGCGGTGGTGGAGAGCGGCGGCGGAGGGAGATCGAGGAGATGGGTGCTGGTGTACTGACTGGTGGATGGGGAAGTGGATCTAGGAATGGTGTAAACCGTTGGATGTTGATCCTAGGGTCAGGAAAACAAACAAGCGTCTGAGGAGGAAAAGCGAGTGGGAAGGAGGTCACCCGTCGCCTGCGCGCCGTTTCGAAGAGGGAAGGCGGGAACAGAAACAGATCGACGCGCACAGCCCGGTGCAGTGATGCAGAGGTTGAAGACGATGTTTGGGAGTAGCCGAGTAGGGCAGGGCGGCGCGCACGATGGGTGGTCTCCACGTCGGCAGCGGCGGCGGCGCGGCGGTGACGGTGGTCGGTGGAGGCTCTCCTCGGCCAGCTGGCGGCTGCTGGTGCGGTGGTGCTTGGTGGGCTGAAATTTGGCTGGGGAGTGGAGACTTTTAATGGGCCTTATCATGGCCAGAGCGAGGACCGCCAGTCTCGGATTAATTTCAGCCCATTGTCATCCCTGTCCATGAGTTGTCCATTGCGGACTGGAGCAAAATGGTTATTTCAATTGTCCAAAACATATGCGAGTAATATAACGGAGTGAAATGGCGAATATTCATAAATGGAAGCAGAGAAACAGTTATTTTTTTAGGGGATAAACCCTTCAATCCATTTTTTGGAACATCTCTTTAAATCTTATCTTCTTCTGTTGTTACATAGATTAGACTCTGGGGAAAGATATGTTCTTTAGAGCTGGCTTAGCTCTTTGTAATTTAACTCTGATTATTTATTTACATATTTAAAAATTTTATTTATTTACATATTTATAAATGTAACTGTGGGGAAAAGTCATACACCCATGTAGTGTCTTCCTTAAAAAAATGGCGAATATTGCAAATATGGCAAAAGCCGATGTCAAACTACTATATTACAAGTGAAAAATATAGGATATTAAGGCATAATGTAGTGTGTATTAATATTAAGAAATAAGTGTTAAAGTATGAATGGATTCTTATCCCTTTTTAGGACCTTAATTTTGAACCAGATGGTATATAGATATACAGATAGACCATTACATTTGTCCACAACTAGTGTACTAGTTTAGTGTACCTAAGATTGTTTGTATAAAAGGCAAGTATTCATACACCATCTTATGTGCACAGACACAAAAATTTTGGTTTTATACATGTTCAAATCGATTAAGTATTAGCCCTACATTCGTCCTATTAGGATTTATGAAGTACAATATGCGGAAAGGAAACTTTAATCTAGAACTAACTGACTATATATCTCGACGAGATCTTTGTATATGGCAATTTGAGATTCCTTTGACTTGACTATCCCCGTTACTTTATGGTTGACATATGAGGCTCATTGTACATGGGCTCACATGTCAGCCACCATGTCCTCTGACTCCATGTCAGAAGAGCTGGATCCGGGCATGTCGCAAGTTTTGTTGTGGTCGTCGAGTTAGCTTTTTGGGAGTTTGGAAAACTTGCTAGTACCTTGGCTTCTCCTAGATCTTGGTCATCTAGACTTTGTTGTACTTTCTGTCATGTTACTGTTAAGAAAATAAGGTGGTTCAATTATGTTATGGCAGTACATCACAGTTTGCATTTCAGATAGGAAGAGTGACTTCTATGTACCAATATGCCTCCACAAGGTTTCATGTCAGATTACCTATATCATTTGCCTAACAGTGCAGCTACGAAGAATTGCTACTCCTCCCTTTTATAGCGCAAGACTCTAAGTCAAACTTTTTTGATTTTGATAAAAAAAATTAATAGAAAAAATGAAGCGACATTTTCAATACAAAACAAGTATAATATAAAAAATAACTTAATGTTGATTTAATAAAAATAATTTAGTATTGTAGATGTCGCTATACTTTTTATCAACATGATAAAACTTTTAAAGTTTGACTTTATTAAATCAAATCGTCCGATATTATAAAACAGAAGAGGAACAAATTAATCCCCTTGAGCAAATAAGATTTGGATCGAATTTTAATGTCAGGCCTCTTTCTTGAAGGACGGCATGTTTTTTTTTTAGGAAAAATACTGTAGGCCGTGTCTCTTCTTAAAATTTTGTTGTTTGTTCCTTCAAGTCTGTTTTCAGCAAGCTGTAGGGAATATCAGTGGGAGTCTCTTTCAGTAAGAAAGAAACATTCAGTAAGAAGGACCGAATTAGAGAAAACTAATCTCCTGATGAACATGATCCTCTCGCAAAGGCATCGCATTTGGCGAGCACTAGTGAATCCATACTCTCTGCCTACCGTTCCAATGTGGCGGGGTCTCACTTATTTATACAACAATATACTAATACAGCAGTATACATGTTGCAAAGCTTGGACAAGACATCGGTTAAACATAGTATAATTCCATACCGATCTGACCAAATCTTTTCTGTTTCTTGTTTCCAGGTGTGTACATTGTCGTCTACCTATCTCCATTTTACTCAGTGCAGAAACTCTGTCCTCCACTAGGGAAATAAATGGCTGGAAAGGACCAAACATTATTTTTTATCATAATTTTTTGCCTGACTCTTATCAGATTACTACCAACTGCATATGCTTCTTATCTAGTACTTAATCATTCTTGCAATATCATCAAAAAGAGCCACTCAGCAAAATTGTACGATGCCTTTTTCGCCCAGCTCATACCAAGAAAATCTGGTCGCCTTTTTTGTTGCGATTAGAGAAATAGAATGGTGCGTGAATGACGATCCGTACCAACTTATAGATGACAGGCCCTGAACTTCTTTCCTATATGGGATAAAATAACATGTAGTTATCTGAGTAATTAAAAACAACAACGCACTAACATGGATTTGACGCTACATTCATGGCATGAAAGCCACAATGTCGTATTGGCAACTTTATGCATGATAAGTGAGCCTTTTTATTCCCCTAGATGCTATCTGCATGTGTCAACATTTTCCTCCCGTAAGCAACAGTTATCAAGGTACTCCCGTAGTGTTTACGCTGATCTTTTTTTTTTTTATTCCCCACTCTGACTCGGCCACTCGGACCGGTTGCCGCTCGAAAGAACCATGATAGCTGAAGACATCAGCGGCGAAACCCATCGAGAACCGGTTTAATCTTCCCGGTTCGATCGACTAGCTGTGGGAACTAATTTTGACGTGAACCCGATTAAACAATTAAACCTGTTCCATGTTCTTCGTTGCCGTTGTCACTCCTGGTTCGACGGCTTGCAGCTTGGCATCTGCTTCTGCTGGCTTTTCGTCGTCGTCCTCATCTGCCGGTCTGAACGCGGCAAGTGTGGCGAGCGTGTCGACGGCGTCGACGACGCCCTCGATCCTCGCCGCCACCTCGATCAGCAGCGAAGTGACAGTGAACAGCTGCACGGCGTCCATCAGCTGCAGCGCCGCCGCCGCCTCGCCATCGCCGTCACGGGCCAGCTTGGACGGGAGCGCGGTCACCTCGCTCTGGAGCTCGAGCACCGCGGCGTTCATGTCCGCCACGGCGAAGTCGAGCCCTCTGGACGGCGCCGTCATCGCTGCGATGGAGCCCGACGCCTCCCTCAGCACCGCCGCGCACCGCGCCGCCACTGCCGCGCACGCGCCGGCGAGGTGGCGCCTCACGCCCTCCTCCGGCGACGACTCGCCGCCGGAGCGGATGCACCCGGTGAGCGCCTCGACGCAGTAGGCGCAGTGTCGCATCGCGGCGCCGACGGCCTTGTACTGCCCGTACGGGTGTCGGAACCCGAACCGCCCGTGCGCCGGCTCCCACCGCGCCAGGTTCGCCTGCGCGTCCTCCGCCGCCTTGGAGTTGAGCACGCACTTGTACCCCTCCGCCGCCTTCGCCTTTGGCTCGTCGGCGTCGGAGTCGAGGAAGTAGGCGTCGAGGCAGGAGTCGAGGGAGGAGGCGAGCTTGTCCATGTTGCGGGCGGTGAGGAGGTGGAGCTCCTGGCCGGCCCAGACGGGGCAGATGAGGACGCAGACGGCGAGGCAGATGAAGATGCCGATGGCGATGGTGGAGACGCGCTGCTGCGCCATCGCCAGCAGCGCGTCCACGCGGTAGCCCGACACGGCCACCAGGCTGTACGTCAGGATGAAGATTGTCACCCCGTAGTCGAACCGAGCCTTCACCGTCGGTATGAACCTCGAGAACGTCGCCGCCGCCGCTGCACGCGTACACCACGCAAATTAATTAGGCACATTTCGAAATACTCCCTCTATTTTTTTATATTTGATACCGTTGACTTTTAAGCAAAACTTTAACCATTCGTCTTATTTAAAAAATTTATGCAAATGTTATTTATTTTGATATGAGTTATTTTATTATTAAAGAAACTTGTAAGATGACTTTTATTTTTATATATTTGATTAAATTTTTTTAACAAAACAAATAATTAAAGTTGAGTTTAAAAGTTAATGGTGTCAAATATAAAAAAAATGGAGCGATAATAATGCACACGGACGTGCACGTCCGTACGTACAAAAACACGGTATGTATATAGGTGTGGTACCGTACGTACCAAGAAGGAAAACCGAGCCGCTGCGGACGACCGGCTCGAGCCTGTCGCCGGACTTGCTGGCGATCCAGTGCACTCCCAACGCGACAGCCCCCGCGCTCACGGTCGCCGTCGCTCGGTTGAACCCCTTGTACACACATCCACCTGCAAACGTACGCATGCATGCACGTGCCGCATTAGAAACACTCACAACAAATCGTGCGTACGCAAACCCATGCGCGCTTGCACCCTGTCTCCCGTTACTTACGTGACGTGTCACGATGTGATCAGTCGATGACTACTTACCAACGGTGTACTCGAAGACGACGACGACGGTCATGACGGCCCACATGGCGGCGCCGCCGACGCCGTCGTAGAGGGGCCTGGTGTAGTAGAACACGGAGACGAGTGCGAGCGCGAGTCCGACCTTGACCCCGTGCACCGCCCTCCGCGGGTCGTCGGCGCCGATCCTCCACACCCGACCGGCGAGCCCGGACACCCTACCACCGATCGCCGCCGCGAAACAAACAGCCCACGCCCACGCCGCCATGGTGGCCGCCGCGAGGCAACCGCCGCGCCCGGCCTCGCGTTCCACCGTCACCGTCGCGCTCTCCGGCACCGTCACCCTCCACTCCGGCGCCGCCGCAGAAGCCATTTTCAGGGCTTGTAGAGATTTCGATCGCTTCTGTGTTTTGCTCTGTATAATTTAATTTGCTTCGTCGCAAATGGTGACAAAGTGTAGTATAGTGAGAGACTGAGAGCTAAGATCCTAGAGGTGAAGAGACCGGCCGGCGCCTTCCGAAGAGGGTAAATAATGGGTAATGAAGAAGGTTGGTAATTAAGCTGCTGGTGTGCTCTCTCGATCTCCTGCTCTTGGCTTGGAACGGGACATGTCAGGTCGTATATATATAAACACGAGAAATTAAAAAAAGCAGGGGATGGTTGGGGATTACTCTGACCGGCCAAGATGTTAGGACACGATCGGTAGCGTCAGCTAGGGCGGAAAATCGAAGCTTCTGACCAACCTTGCGCACAAAAGCTTCGTGCTAAATTAAAACTAAGGCTTAACAATTCGATTTTGCATGCAAGGATATGGAGTAATATTAATTGTCGAGAAATGGGTGGCTCAAGGAGATCGTGGGAACAAAAGAATGATTGTTGTGTTTTCTATTTTGTGTCAAAGTAAGGCGTGGATCTCGTTTAATTGGCTTTGTCCATGGATGCAGGATTGCAGGGCACAACTGTTTTAGTATACGTGCCCTTGTCAGCGTGTCTTTGATGACAACGCTGAAATGTACATAATCGTACCGTTATTTGTTTGTTAAGTGACTGACTTTTTCTAATAACTCACATTTCTTTTTTATGTGTGTGCAAAATACTTGATAATATAAAACAATAATATTACAATGAAATTAAACATAGAGACGGTGCAATTGATAAAATGCCACTTAATATCTTGCCACCTCGTTAATCTGCAGGGGGGGGTCTACGTCATTTTCATTTTACTAGAAAAATTGTATGTTCGTTGCAACGAGATATCCGCCCAAAGAAAAATCGTCTACCCCCTGGTGGGTATTTAGAACAGTGAACTGCGCAGCCCATCCGCACTGACGAAAAAATATGTGTAATAGTATTAATATATAGTTGAAAATGTTTCCGTTAAAAAATGCATGAGACACAATCACATTCATCAGTGAAAAATACACCTTCTAATTAAATTTAATCACACCTGCAATTTAAACCAAGATGAATAGGTGAATGAGGGGGAAAAGAAGGAAATGTAAAAGAAAAATGCACTGTCCCGTCAGGGCAAGTTAGTCATCTTTGGTTAATTGTTTCCTACTTAACGACTTAAGGCGTGAAGCTGTTCGGCCCAGTCATCCCATGAACGAGGCTCCCTCACAAGAAATATGCGATTCTCCCAACGCAGCGCGAAAGGTGTGGTCCAGGATTGATATGTTGCTGAAATCGCACGGACATGAAAACGACGCGATCACGGTGAAGACAGGTGACAGACGAAGAAAATATTATAAATATTTATAATAGATTTTTTTTCTCCTTTTCTTTCTAGATTGGCCACGCGAAAGACTAAAATGTCTTTGCCCCTTCGGCCATATCAATATGATCGATCATCTTAGCAATCCAATCACTTTGTTCTCTTCCTGAGCACACCACGTCCTTTGCTCACGAAGAGAGGGAGAGGACAGATGACAAAGAGATGACCAATCTGATCGATATGGCTGAAGGGGTTTGGACATTTCGATCTTTTGGTGTGGCAAATCTGTGAAGCAAAGGAGAAAGCAAGAAGAAATCAAAAGAGTGTAAAATTACATCTAATAAAGTGGCAATTTAACAAGGTGACAAGGAATTGGATGGTATTTTATCAGTATCATCATAGAAGGTGGTTTTTTTTTTTTGAAAGATCATAGAAGGTGGTATTTTATCCAAGCCAATCATAAACTTATATATATATATATATCTTCAATTTTCTGTTCTTCCAAAGTAACCATATATTTCTTTACATGGTAGGAACATATTACTTGTGTAGTTGTGTGTTCACTTTTACTCGTGCACTTGTCATTTGCTACACCTTCATTCTCCAACACAGTGATCTT
This sequence comes from Leersia perrieri, assembly GCA_000325765.3. Lineage (NCBI taxonomy): Eukaryota > Viridiplantae > Streptophyta > Magnoliopsida > Poales > Poaceae > Leersia > Leersia perrieri. The sequence goes on from CM002482.1 coordinate 17,386,938, forward strand.
TTTTTTCTAAGGTGTATTTTATATTAGAAACATAACTGCATAAGAATTATTTTCATGGCAGATATTTTATAACAATTTTTAAAAATTAGAACTTAATTATTTGCACTGGGATTCTGAGGTGTTCAATTTTGCACATTCTAAAACAGTATGTACCTAAAAGTATTTGATTTTTGTGTTTCAACGTGCTCTCGTGCATTCCTTTGACTGTTCAATCATCAATAATATATAGGACTATCCAAAGTAAAAGGGGGGGGGGGGAAGTATGTATACTAGCTAGCTTATGGATGGTTTTGCTTGAGTCTGCTGTACCTATGCATAGATGGGAATAAAAGTAGTATTAAGTACGTGGGTGATAGGCGGTTTGTCTTATTTCCCATACGTTGATCGAGAAGGGAGAGTTTTTTTTTCCTGCATGCGGCCAATTTATACTCCCCTGCGTTGGGAGAATAATATTACTAGATGGTGAGCACTGAGCAGTAAAGTTAAATAATATTACTAGATGACGTGGATTAACCACAACTCAAGAAATTAATAATAACTACATTTAGTGGAAATCAGCTTGTATAGGTTTATATGATGTGTGATTAAATTTTCTCACTCCATGCAATGGCTGATGTATCCCCATGCCCCAGCCTCTGCATCTAGGATAAAGTAGAAACAAATTTGGTGTAGAATTTCCCCATAAATACAACTTGTTTTCGCTTTTAAAAATATAATTATACTTTATATACAATAGCATTGATCCTTTTTACACCCTTTTCAATCTAGCATGTGGCAGGAAGGTACACAATATTGAGCTAGCTACGGCTCAATTACAGTTAGGCATGAGTTTTTTCATGTAATATAACTTCGTTTAGCTTAACAATATGTTGTGGCAAATACTGCAAGTACAGCTACGTAGGGCGAACGTAGCTCTAGTTAAACATTCTTGTCACAGTAATGGCTAAGATCTAGATTATAGGTTGAGGCAATTATAGACGATATAGAGAAGAGAACGAAAAAAGAAACCAGATTAGCTCTCGTACATATCCCCGTGCTCTGCATGATCTATGTGTTGTTCCGCCAAAAGTCAATAACAACGTCTCTACTTTTCCATGCAAGTCAATATATTGCCTTCTGTTTGATGTGTGCGGTGTGCCCATTTCACAGAAATACAACGCTTTTTCAGCAGCAACAACGCAGGACGCTTTTTCAGCAGCAGCACGGCAGCACTGCTAGCTAGGGCTAGCCGCTAGCTTCACGCAGTAGCGGGCAAATGACTTTGTTCCTACACAGCCTTGAAAATGACCTTTTGTTTTTAGTCTTCTTTAGGATAAAGAATATGTACAGTTCCGAAGGCGGCCTTTTACAATCAAGGTTTCGTGGAGTCCATCTAGACAAATCATTCCTGTTTCTTTTTCATTTTATTTTCTTATATTCAACTAAGAGTAGCACTTCCAACACATGCCAAATATTGTATGCAAGAACCCAAATATCAAAAGGCAACACACGGGGTAATAGTTCAACCATTAAGTAAATCAAGGAGTCCATTTATTTAATTTAGAAGCATGGTAGATAGTTCTTTTAGTTATTTCTTCTAAAATTGTCAGTTTTTAAAAATAATTGGAACAAGGTCAACAACCATTGGCAACCAAACCAACAACCACATAAATACAACACCCATAGAATGTGAACTAAGTAGGTATAAGTGCGTGCTCAGACCGTTTACCCAAGATCAAGTTGTTGAGTGATAACCCAGATACAAAACTCTTAATACCCAGTGATTGCTAATACTGAGATTTGCAAGAAATGTGTATAGGGAATAGATCAAGCAAGGGCCATATATAACATAAACACCAAAACATATGCTAAATCAAGTCAAAACCTTGAAGAAGACAAACGCTAGCCACCCACAACACCTGCCATACATGCCTCTATCATCTAGGCTAGGTTAGATAATTGCTATCATCTTGTACTCTACAAAACACCACATATTATATTGAGAGGAATGACTGGCCAACCAAAACAAGTTTATGTATATTATCCACGTCGAAGGCTTAAACCTACGTAAACAATGTTCCCTTTGTTATAAAACATCGGTAGCTAAAAAGTAGAAGAAAACACCATAGGCTATTAACGACTTACGGCCGATTGGCAATGTTGTCGATACATATGCTATTGCAATTATCTGGTTACACCAGGTGTATCTCTTTATTTAAAGAGAGCCTAGTATAGGGACAGGCTCTTCTACTATCTAAAACCTACCACTAATAATCCGAATATGGTCGACTTTGTATACATATTTAACATAAACTTTAACACATATGTTCTCTCTGTTATTTATCAACAATCTTAGGTGTTATGGATTTCGTACTCAGATCAACACTTGGTGATAGATAGGTATCTTGAAATTCTCAATAGCCTTATGTCCATATTTAAGCCTTTGAGGGGTATTTCATATACCAATTATTTTGACATAAGTGTATACCAAATTGCCGGTGAACATTTTTTAGATGCTAACATATACACACACGAGTATATATATTTTAGAGTAAATTACACTTTACACCGGATAAAACGTACCTCATTTCACTTTGCACTGGGTTTAGCGTATATTTTCACTATAAGTTTCACTTTGTACCGGTTAACATCAAGATGAGTTATTAAATCTATAGAATTTGCATGTACTTAAATTGTGAATCAAACACCGTGAATTTTGACTTAAATTCAAAATATTTGGTAATTTCAATTCATATACTTTTACAAGATTTTTTAAAATTATATGATACAGGTCTAAAGTAAAATTTATTTTGATACACCCCGGTACAAAAGTGAAAGCATGCGTTAAACCTAGTGCAAAGTAAAAACAGAATATATTTTACCCGATACAAACTGTAATTTACTCTATATTTTATTCCAATGCATTCTACCACTTCCGTTTTAAGCAATGGGTATATATATGTCATTTAACATGTTAATCATGAGAAATTAGTCTTAAAAAACAAGAGAAATCCATTTTTTACTGCAAGTGTTGTGGTAATATTTATTTATTTGCAAGAGAATATATCTATACCTCGCATTATCTCACACGCATACCTAAAACATCATTGATCAACTATTAAATTCGCGCTGGGCACAGACCAATCCTATATGATATCTCATATGACCCCGTTGTCTAAAGTGAGATCACTGCCTTCTCTAATTATAAAGTGATGGGCGTCAAGCGTCGTGTGTCACGACCTGAATGCAACATAATATATAAATATTCGAACTAATAGATCCTAAACATCGACCAATCCTGCTTGAAATTAAACTAATACCAAGAATTAAAATGAAATGAAATTTAATGCACGGCATGGTGCATCGTGCGACATCTTGTGCAGATTACGCAAAGTTCGGTAAGTGCACAAGCATTTCTATCTACCTAAAAAAGGAATGAGCACCACTCAGCTATGGTAAGGTTATAAGGTCAGCCTCTCACTAAATTAATCCTCGTATAAATACAGGAATATGCTTACTTCAGAAGTACTGATGCCAAGCACCTGATATGTGTCATTCATCTATGAAATGAACAATGCCTGTGTGGAGCTACACAAGTGACAATAGATTGACAACTCATGGCACATGATGATCTGGATATGTTCTTACATACAGCCTTATACGTGTTGTATATAAAATCCGTAGGATGAGAAGTCATATAAATCTCTTGGTAGCTTTAACCTACTATACTTGCAGGGCCAAAAAGCTTGACCGGACTCCTTTTGATTACGTCGATTAAGTTGGTAGGCGCACACAACAAGCTAGAAAGGGAAACACACCACTATATACATGATCTTACTACGATTTGGGGCAATATGAGGTTTTAATCCATTATCTGAAACAACTAGCTTAGTGCGCTTTAATTGGCATCCTACTGATTTGAAAGAAACCGTGGTAATAAAAATGGTAAAATATATAGTTTTTAGTGGCGGTTTAATTGCATATTTTCATGTGATTAATGTTCTTGGTTACACTAGCACATAAAACATCGACAGTGTTGTTTGGTAACTGATATTTGTGCTGGTTTTCCAACCAACATTAAAAAGATGGCACAAATTAAGGCATGGCAACAATGCCAGTTGTAGAACCGGCACGTATGAGCCTTTCACAGGCCAAAAAATAGGGTCGGCTCGAATAATCAGCTTGAACCAATTCTTTAAGCCGGTCCCTTTCATCTCTAATCAAATAAGATCATCAAGAGCGTCAAGAACAAGAACATTGACACCTGGAGCAGACCTTCGCTCCCACTAATGCCAGCCACTGCCGCCGCATGCGTCGACGCCGACGCTCGCCCTGATTCTGCTGCACGCCTTTGCTGCCATAGCCACTGCTTCGGAGGGTCGAAGAAGACATCGGATATGTCACTGCTGCTCACCGTCGCCCATGCCCCTGTCACTACTCATCGTGGCATGTTGTCGCCACTTGCCAAGGTGTCGCCGCCGTCGGTGGAGAGGAGGTGCCGGCGCTGGCAAGCAAGGGGACAACAAGGATGCCACTCTCAAGGATTTGGGAGATGAGTGGATAAGGCCAGCATGGACACCGATTGTGTCTTGTTTGCCAAATTGGCTCGGCTTGTACTGTTAGTACCCGTTAATATAGGTAGTTGATAATAATATGCAACATATCAGTGGTGGTTATTTATATTAACCAATATTAATGTCATTACTATCAATTTTTTAATAAGCCGACAATAACTTGGTGTTAAAATCAATAAACCAACGTTGTTATTGTGTTCCTGGTTTTTCCATGAACCGGTATTAATGTGATAATGTGATGTTACTGGTGCCGATTATTTCCTATGGAAGGTGTGACTCTTTTTTTTTAGACGAGATCACACTATTAGTGCCAAGTTTTTGCAAACCGGCACTAATAAGATAACCATGGTGTGGTGTTTCCGTAGTAGTTTTATGTTACACACAACAAACTTTAGTACAAGGTTATGGCCATGATATTTTCTATTGGTAACATAGATGACCTATGCAAAATGTTGTTTTGACGTGTTTACTTAAATGAAAAAAAGGTTCTATCGGCTTTGCACAAAGTAAAAGAAAAAATTGCCACTTTACGATGGTTGTTTAAGGACATTGAAAAAAAAAGGTGTTGACATGTAGGTAAAGAGAAAATGATAACACTAAAATCTACCTCCCCATTTCCCAATCCCGAGATGCCCATCCACCGCCACCGCCTTTTATCTACCAACTGCGCTCGATCATGAGCGCAACGACTGATCGAGACCACACTGTTGCAAACCACATTCATCCCTTCCTCGTTGTGTCCGTTGTCTAGCCACCCCTTCCTTGCGTCTAGTGTTTCTTTTCGAGTGGTATCAGTTGTCATCTTCCCCACGACACCAACACCCTGAACAGATCCAGCCATCCTGAGATTGATCTAGCCTAGGACTCTAGATCTGGCTGTTCCAAGCTTCGGATCCAGCCGCCCTAACAATTTTGCGGAATTCTACAGGCAGAGAGAAAATGTGAGCACATGTATATACATAGATACTAGTTAGAGTTAGATTTGTTATTTCTATTATAATTTCTGAAGACCAAATTTAAACTTTTATGTTTCCATAACTAAGTACTTGGATGTCATATATTAAGAATGATGGGACATTCTCTCAAGGATTAATTAGAACCCATTTCCGAAGGGCCTATACGAGTTTATAGGGTAGCGATGACTCCCTTCAACAGTTGAAGGGTCCTTGGCCAGGACAGGGTGGAGGATCAGTTGTCTTTCTACATCAAATGGTCGTTTTGTAGCATCTATGATCAATCGGTTATTGATAGTCAGATGATCTACAGTTCTACACCACTCTAATGAACATCATTCCTTTATTCCCTGTACCTCCTTTAGGGCTAAAGTCGTCAGTTTGCCTGTAATGTACTGCCAGGCTAAACTACCTACTATACTAGTATGAAAGAGAGGTGCTTTGTTTGAAAGTCGAGTTTTGTGATGTTGGTCGGCCCGGCCGGATTAATTAGTCAGAAAAAACTTACAGTGCTGCACGTCTGATTGCCTGTACCTATAGTACTACTAGTACTAGATAAAGCGATAAACGTACCATCTGTCCGGAATTAAACCGGAGGTAGGCTAGCTGATCTCATTCACTACCTTGTTAGTGCGCCGTGCGCGTGGCTTTGCCCCGGCAAATGGCCACTCTGTTTTATCGGCCGGATGGTAGATCGAATTAGGTCGTCACCCAGCAAAGGGGGGCGCGTACATGTAAAGTATGTGTGGACGGTTGAGGTGTTGTGCTGTGAGAGCACTTATCAGCTGTGTTACTACTGTACTAGTGCGATGCTTCAGCTCGCACTGATCGTCTTCGGGCTTTGAAACGCAGAGCCGCCTATGATAAACCAGGTAAAAAAAAACGGAGAGTGAGAGTTACCGGCTTCGGGTGGGTAGCGGCAGTCAGTGCATGCCGAGACGAAAGGACGCCCCCGCCCGTTGCTAGTGGAGCGCGTGGGCGTGGCGCGGTGAACTGCCGCCATCGGGCCCCGTATACGTGGTCACGGGCGTGCGCCGCCGCGGATTCTCGCCGATACCGGGCGGCGCCGCTTACTGCTTGCTCCACCCTGCTGCATAGAATACGCACGGTGCGGGGCCAGGTGAGCAAGGCAGCCTGCCGCAGCCTGCAGGTTGTTTTTTTCGTGCCTGGGCTGGGCTGCACACATTGGAATGTTGGACTGCAAATGGGCACGCGCGTGGCGTGGCTGTTGATGGGCTTTGTGCTGTGTTGTGCTAGTAGTTAGGACTTGAGGTAGCCTGCCTGGGCCTTCCTTCGATAGCTCGAAGTCCCGGACCATCCAAAACGCGGCCTGAATTGGGTTGCTTCTCTGGGCCTGAATTGGGTTGATCAGCAGCAGCCAACCTGTCCCCACCTGCAGTGGTTGATCAGCTGCTGATCAGTTCAACAAAAGAAGCCATTTTTTCTGTTGCTGCTGATCAGGTCCAGCAAATCGATGAGAGCCTCTCTCTTCTGCCTTATGTGGATTGAGATCATTGAACATGTTCATATGTCAGTGACTAAGAAATTTAACTCAGAAAATCTGCTTTCCTCGTATCCCTGCTTCATTTACTGCTTGGATAACTCTTTGTCGAATTGAGATGGTCCCTTACGTGGGTCCATAGATCTGACCAAGTGAGGGCAAAACAGAAACCAGAAGATCTGCTTACCTATTTATCAACAATCTGCCAAGAGCAAGAATCTTCCTCCGTTTCAGCCCTTCAGGCTATCACTATTGCTCGTTTTTCTCCCCACCATTTTCTAATGATATGTGTTAGCCGTGCCCATTAGGGATGAAAGTGGTATGGATAGATTTCGGAATCCGGTTCTATTTTCGGATACGGATAGTCTCAGTCGGCTTTTCTTCAGATATTTTTAGAAACAGATATGAATTTGTATCTTTTTTGTCGGAAACGAATACGAATACGAATACGGTATGATGTTTATAAAGAGGAACTCGGATTTAGTTGGAAACTATCTAGACTTTTCTTTCGGATATGCGCAACTCATGCAAAGCCCATATATCCTACAATTAAATTGGCCCTAATAGGTGTTTAGCCCATCCTTAATCCTATGAAGTAGTAAGGGAGGGGCTTCCTTATATTGGTGGTATGGTCTAGTATGACACAACAAGTCGAAACAGAGGGTGTTCATGGTGATACATCTAGAAATCGCCGCTTGCCGTTGCTTTCTTTCCCTAATTACTATCGTCTAGAAAGTATTTACTCAAAGTAAATAAATTGTACAACTAGTTGTATTGTCTCGTTGATGAAAATATCAAAATGTTAATATTTTGTTTTAGAAAAAGGTTATATCTTGTACTCATTGAGAACCTCACTTTAAGGGGGCTTGATATTCTGATAAATATTCGATACCGTATTTGAACTAATTCGTATTCGTTTTGTATTTGTATTAAAAATATTCGATTTCGTTTTTATACCTAGAGTTTTTGATCCGATCCAAATCTAAAATAAGATATGAAAACGGATATGGTAAAGCTAATTTCCATCCGTAAAAAAAAAAAACACCCACGCCACACCCCCAGCCCAGCTGCAGGTCTACTTTTCAGGTATGACAATGTGGAAACACAGCGTGTGCTGGGCAGGAGTCCACCCGTGCGGGCTATACCATTGGCTTTTTTATCTGGTTGGCTTTTGTTGACTGAAACTACACTACAAAACGGCGGTTCACAGCTTTGGTTGCTGCGTAAAATAGAGTTGACTAGCTGGTCGAGGACTCCTCCTAGTGACTAGTTCTAGATGGCAACCTTACCAGGACCGGTTGCTTGGTGGCGTGCTATATATATTAAAAAAAAAGAGTAAAGAAAAAAGCTATGCGCACTAACTTCTGTGTATTAAATTTTTGTTAACACTGATGTGATAAGGTTGGAAGCTTTGTTAGTATGAGACCGTTTACTAAAAAGATTTAGTACGTGTAGCAGCCTAAAGAGAAAATTTCCTATGTGTCTCATTTTAAATCCTTTCCATGTCTTTATTTATTTATATTCCTATATATTTATTTTGTTAGTTAACCTTTTTTTAAACAACAATATTACTCCTTTTCTTCTTTGGTACCGTTATACTTGTGTACTTTAATGATGTCTTGTCGAGAAAAACACAACTCTCAAAGCGAAAACAAATTCATTTACAGAAAAACTATTGACATGCAATTATTTGATCACGGATTTGAAATTTAATTTTAATTTTTTTAATAAATTTCATATTAGATTTGATAAAAATTGTATATTATTTTATTGAAAACAAAAACCTAGATAAAAATAAATTGGGCCTTAAATTTCTCAGTGAAATTCAATATGCATTTCATAATATTTTTATATTTCTTTGAAAATTTAAATTCTATTTTAAAATTTTGAACTAAAAAGTTATGCCATCTAATTTTATTATGAATTGAATAAGTTCCCTATTGAGATTTATGTTACTCAATAATTAGGAAAAATAAAAAAGGCAATATAATCATTTTAATAAAAAACTAACGGTCAACTAATGAATAATTAAAAGAAATTCGTATAGAGGGGTTGAAAATAAAAATTCAGGGACATGCAGGGAATGAGTCAAATTTCTGTGCTTGAAAGACTGAAAGAGAACTCGGGTGCACACAAAAATTTTCCCATAGAAAAAGTAGCCAGTGAGACTCTTCTTGTTTGTTGCTAGTGATCGCCACTTGCTGAAGGCCGTACGCAGTTGACTAGCCTCCATGCTTACATATGAGAGCAAATAAGGTCAAAGGCTCCGGGCGATTATATGCAACCGCAGATGTTTTTATTCAGTTGCTGTTTGCACGATCATAATAACATTCCCTTAAAAAACATGGTAATGTTACCCACGAGGACACTGTATTCTCTTTTTTAATCGTGTCAATATTGTTCCTTTTCCCTCCTCAATCATCATCAGCATCGAGTTCCAACAACCTGCGCCGACGAACGATTCCAACGTGATACACCATTAAGCAGGTAATTCATCGCGACAGAGGCAACAAATGGTTACGCGCTACAGGTCCAACCTGAAATTAATGGAGATTCTCTTATCATCTCCTTCTACCTGGTGGGACATGCGCGGCTCATCACTGAAAATTGCGTTATTATCCTTTCAAGTTTAACATCGCAGCCATCGACCGACCAGCCGTAATTGAAAACCTCCATAGATTGCAGTTAGCAGTCCTTATCACAAATCATAGAATTCTGCCAGTCCCATCGCAGAACACCACGAACACCACTGAATATAACACATTAGAAAAGCCCAACCAGTCAGAACTGGACTTAATTAGAGTACTCTACTAAATACTCCACCTGATCAAACCAGACCGAGAATCACAAAAGGCTCTCCTATCTCTCTGCCTTGGACAAAATAATCAACAATTCACCATCTGTTCAGAAAGAATCGAGAAATTCAACATTTTTTTAGGGAAAACCATTCGGCGCGCTTTATTAGTCACTTAAAATAGTTGCATCGTTTATCAAAGTAGTGATAATAAAACTAGGGGGTTCATCGACCCAAATACAATTTTGCTTAACAGAAAAAACTCTCTTAGCTAGTTCATGCGCTACACAATTAGCTTCCCTATGACAATGTTCAATCTTAATATCCTGGAAGTCCGCCCATAATAAGGTGCAATCATCGAAAATTGATGCTGCTGAAAACCCTTTGTGATTCATCGTCTCTACTACATGCATACAATCGGATTGAAAAATGAATCTATTACACCCAACTCGTTGGGCTAGTAGCAGCCCCTCGAGAAATTCAACACTTGAAAAGAAAGAAAAACAGAGACTCCGAAACGGTCAAACCTCCAAGGAAAAACAAGACCAGGGAAGCCACGGGCTCATACAGGCCTCCGGCCCATGAGCACCGCGCATCGGCCCAAGACGGCCACACCCCGCCCGTCACACTTGACCCGATCGCATCGCTCGCGTCGTCCGCCTCCCTCCTCTCCTCTCCTGCGGGCGCCGGGTGGTGTCACGGTGTGCGGCGTGCGTCGCGTCGCGGCACACAGCCAGCCAGCCAGCCAGCCAGCCCGTCGGTCTCGTCTCCTCCCCCCCACTCGCGTTTTTTTTTTCGCCCCCATCTTTGAACCTTCTCCTCGCCTTCTTCTTCCTCCGCTCCGCTCTGACCAATAATCTCGCAAACCCTCTCCCCCTCCCCTTCCCCTATATATCTCCGCCATTCCAATTTTCCAATCCCACGGGCTCCTCACGCCGCACCACCATCAGCAGCAGCACACAGCTAGCGAGAGAGAGAGAGAGAGAGAGAGAGAGAGAGAGAGAGAGAGAGGGATTGGGGATTATTCATTCGGTTTTCCGGCGATGGCGAAGCTGTACGTGCAGGCGGTGCAGCCGGCGGATCTGAACAAGAACACGGAGTGGTTCATGTACCCCGGGGTGTGGACGACCTACATCCTCATCCTCTTCTTCTCCTGGCTGCTCGTCCTCTCCGTCTTCGGCTGCACCCCCGGCATGGCCTGGACCCTCGTCAACCTCGCCCACTTCGCGGTGAGCTCTGTGACCCTCTCCTCCGGAATTCGGATTAGGATCAATCGCGTCTCGCGGGGCGGTTGCTCGTGGGTTTGGATCCGGGGCTAAGTTTAGCTCGCTCGTTTTCGTATCACGAGGTCTGGGGATTAGGATAGATTCGGGAATTCGGGATGCTGCATCTGGATGTTGCTGGTCAGCTGCGTCCAAAGCTGCTAGTGTTGGCTATTGGCATGACATTCTGCTGTACTGCTCGAAGCGTTTACATATTTACTTGCGTAGCAACTAAAACTATTTATTGATTAGGCCGAATTCGATTCCGAACCTCTATGACAACCAACACAAGCTAAAGCGACGTTTTACGGTCTTTAAGCCTCAAGCCTCGGTTAGTCGAAAATGATCAGTACACAGACATGATAGTATCAGTAATGAGGGCCCCTTCCTATTGTCATTTATCCATAAGCTGGTTGAAACAGTTAGTATTGCCCTGCTTAATCTGGTTCTTAGTATGGTCATAGTGGTGGTGTGTATTTAACTACATACATATTGATAACTGATCAAATAGTATTTGGCCCTGTAGATTGGTATGAATTTCTGAATATGCTTCGTTCAGTAATCACATAGTGTGCATTTAATCCGTAGTGATGCATGTGAGTGGTATGGACTATTTCCTTGTCATGTGCAACTATGCAAGTGCTATATGCTGGGTTAGCAGTGTGAAAACTATATCACTGTTGTGGTTAACATCTCGAATCTTTTGTGCTGTACTGCAATATAATGTATGTTTCATTTCGCATAACACTGTTAGCTATAGCTGTCAATTCTTCTAATACGAGCTTTATCCACCACTAAAGGATAACATACACTTTGCTGCAGGTTTCTAGAGTAGGATTTACTCTTTTTTATTTGCGGGGATAGAGTAGGATTTACATGTACTGTCGTGTAAGTCAATCTACAGTAGGACACATCAATAATGTTTTTTCATGAAACAATGGACATTGAAATGTCTCTTAGTTATTTAATCTCTGAGTGGTAATAGTTTAGATGAGTTTGCTCTGATGGCCAGTATATTCTTGGTTTGACATAGTGAGAACTGAGAACACAGCATTGAAATCTATAGTAATTTTCTTTCCCTATTGCCACTGGCCTGCTTGACTGGCCTGCTTGCCTGCTAACTGAATCTTCATTGCAGACCACATACCACTTTTTTCACTGGAAGAAGGGAACTCCGTTTGCTGATGACCAGGGGATGTATAATAGATTGACTTGGTGGGAGCAAATGGACAATGGAAAGCAGCTTACTCGCAACAGAAAATTTCTGACTGTGGTTCCTCTTGTCCTGTAAGGATTAATCTGTGAATTTTCTTTTTACTACAGCATTGAAAATATGGATGATGATTGACTCTATGTAGCCAGTAATAAGTATTAATTAATTTCAGACTGCCAGTAGTTATGCAAGGAATTATCATCTATCTCTGATGTTTGTTACCAGCATAGTCACGGTAGTATACATTTGTTGATTTGTAACGATTGGGAGAAGGTTTGCATCTGCTTCGGGGAACTAACTGAGTCTTGCTACCTTTTAATTACGATAAGGGACTTGCTTTTTAGTAATTCCAAGTTGAATTTGGGAAGAAATCTCATATTTGCATCTGGGAAGACTGTTAAGTCACACTTTTCCTCTCTTTGTTAACAGTGCTTCAGTTAGATTTTATTTACGAACTATACTAGTTACTCTTTATTGAATTTAAAATAGATATTAGACAATTCAATGTCAGCTATAGTAAGCATATTTGTTCCGAAAGCTAGGTTGCACTTATTAGTACTCCATTCTTTGTTTCACATATGACATTGATTAGTTCAGTTTTGAACTAACCAACGTCATGTATAAAAGAATGGAGGAAACAATTGATTGGCTTGAAACACACACAAACCAAAGTCATATATAAAAGAATGGAGATAATAGTTGATTAGCTTAACAGTGCTTCAACTTTGAACTAACCAACTTCATGTTCTTTTCCATAACTATAGGAATCAGTTTCTACCTGTATTTCATAGACATAATAGTCTGAGATGACATGCACAGTATATTTTCATTTCCATCACTGGAGTGCCTTCAAAGCCATGTAGTTGTACATTGTTTGTTCATATTTGATTGGGTTTGAGTGATGTTCTGCATTCGTTTATGTTTCTGCCTACTATTTTATATCTTATTGTTTCAGAACAACTGAATACAGATAGACCATTCCATGCAGATTCTATATTTTTGTATTGCCGCACTTTTCCTTCTAGCTCAACTTCTCCATAAGTATTAATGTACTACATCTGGTTGTTCCACATACTTTTTTCCTGTTATGAGCAATCATTGTAGGTTGTACCTGCTTAGAAAAACGTAAATATAGGAGTATAAATTGGTTTTACTTAGGTGTTTCCTCTGAAAATATTGGACTTACAGTAACCAGCAGCAAAGCCCTGCTGTGGCTGTGTTGCTACAGCCTGCTGAGCCAAGCACGCCCATTATCACTCTCTACAGTCGCGTAACATCTGGTTGTTCAATTTCTTTTTTCTTTTCTTATGTTTTGTTTAATATGCTTTTAATGGTTGGTATTTTGGGGGAATATTTGGGCTAGTTTTTCTTGTCATGGCTGGCACTTTTTGGGAAACATTCAGGTTAGTTTGCTCCAAAATTAGTTTCACTTAGGAGTTCTCTAAAAATATGTTTTTGTAATCAAATCTCTGGTTTTGCTTAACTAGCTGGGCATGTCAAATAGTTTCGTGAATCATTTATAGCACATGGACTTACACTCAGGGAATATTTTTCTTCCTCATACCTCTTGAGAAGAAGAATTTTCTCTGTTCCCTTCTATTGATTGTCTTTTTTCAGTTATCATTATGATCTTCAGCACTACTGCATTAATTATGAGGATGGTTTCTCTGTTCCTCTGCAGATACTTGATAGCCTCGCACACAACAGATTATCAACATCCTATGCTGTTCCTGAACACCATTGCAGTCGTTGTGCTGGTTGTTGCGAAACTACCAAACATGCACAAGGTCCGGATCTTTGGAATTAATGCCGGCAACTAGGCGTCTGCACCCACGGTTTGTTATCACTACCATGAAACAGTATACCTAGTTCTGAATTGGATAGCCAGAGTGATAGTTTTTAAGAGCTGTTAGTCGATGACATGTAATCATTGTACAGAGCTAAATGCATGGAAATGATGCTGTTCAACATGTAGTGAACACGACTTCTTTTCACAGTTAATGTTGCTATATATATGTTCTCGTATAAGTGTATGTCAGTTGCCACATGTACAGCCATGTGTTTTAATGGAGAATTTTTATCGTTTTGTCTTCGTAATGTGAGGTAAGAAAGATAAAATGCCTGTGCATGTCGCCATATCCTCGAGAATAATGAACAGCCTTGCAGAATCAATGCTTAACAGTGTATTTCCTTTTCCTTTACACACTCAAATTCAAGAGTTGAAATTCTAGACCAGAGGTAGTTTTATTATTTTGGTACAGAATCTGGGTTTAACACTTAACCAAGCTGATCAATGACGATGACAACGCCACAAATCAAGCAGTTGGCTACTAACTTGATTTGTCGATGCTGTCCGAAGGAAGATTTTACATGCCTGCGTTAGTTGGTATGTCAACTTTGCACTTCAGTTCAGTGTCGGTGAATCACTCATTCTCTGTCGCTGAAGTGCTGACGGTGAGTCATGCCATGGTTCATTGGCGGATGATTTGCTAATACTACTGGCAGTGATAGGGCTAGTCTGAAATCTAAACCTCAAAAGCTAGCTCGAGAAAGCACCCGTAGTGTGATGCCTTAGCGTGATAGTGAAGGCGTGGGTTAAATTCTAGTGAGCACAAAATATTATAAATGTTATGTACATTTACGTTACAACTACAGTACTACTCTCGTCCCGGATTTTGCCTATATTCGAGAATGGAGGGAGATAAAACAAGCAAAGGTTAGGGATTTACAGCTGGTCTTTGTCTCAAAGTGTAAGTATATTAGGAGGCACACTTACACACGTGCGCATAACGGTGCATATACATCTTCTATGTATGAAAAAAATGGGATCACATATCAAGCGAGTGACTGATTTCTTTTTCAACGGTTGATTCCTTTCTTCAGAGTTAGATTCCCATTTAAGGACACCGATGTCATCTTCTACCTCTAGCCTTCTTCTCTCTCACAAGTTACCAACCCTGCCCAACCCCAATGCGTAGCTTCCTGGCTCGCCAGTGCCAGAAAGTTGTCAACGACACTGGCGAGCCCCGCCCGACCAGTCTCATCCCTCCCCCACTCCTCCCTCCTTTCTTCTTGAGGCTAGGCCCCAGCCTCCGATGCTAGACTACCGCCATTCTCTATCCCTATGGCTATAGCGCTGTCGTCGACGCCTCGCTGCTCGAGCATCTCCACTGCCCGTCGTCCACCATCCTGGCCATCCCTTTAAATCCATCTTCTTCGTCCCCCCTACCCACCTCTCACCGACTCCAACCTCAAAACCTTAATCTGGCTAAGCCTGTTGGAGTTCAGTCACTAACATCGATACAAGCTATCGAAGTTGCTTGCGGTTGCCGTTTGTGTAGCCGGTGAGTTTTTCCCTTGCCATGGCCTTCTTTTTGTCAAGCGTCCTCTTAGCTGGAAATAGGATACACCACGCTAGCCCTCAAATCGATAATCGATGGTCTATATCAGTCGACTGATATTTAAAGAATCTCAACTGACCGATAGCAAAGCTGTGAAAATTATTAAATCATAATACGTGATATAGGTTACATAGCCGGAGGAAATCGTACTGATCATCTCACACATGAGAGGACTGGGGTTTGGTTGGCCGTTGCTGGTTCTTAGAAAAGCTGGACCGAACAGTGCAACAAAATCCATCCGTTTGGACGCAAATGTTTGTCACAAGGTGACCATGCAGGTCCACTCCCTGTAACTATCAGTATCGATCATCTTGGCCAGCTTATCTTCCAGATGAAGCAAAGTGGCCAGGCGAGGACTCCGACGACTGTTGCACCCGTTACCACAATAATTTTCTAGTAGTCCTGAACCTGATTTGGGACACAGAATTCACTGTTTCAGCAATGCGACATTAGCTTTGTTCCGTTCTTAGCTGAACCATTCACCAAGCAACCAATCAGCAGCAATGTTTGCCTGCCTCGAACCAAGATACGGTCGGCTCATAAAGGGATAAATGCATGGAACTATCATTGTAAAGAGAGTTGTGGTTGGCGTGATCGATCCCAGAGACTTGTCATTGAAACTATCATTGTACAGAGAGTTGGGGCGGCCTCTTGCATCAAGAGGTTACGGGCTTGTTTGGATAGAAGGATTTATGGAGGAAAATGGAGATCCAATTACCGTAGGTATTACCGTTCATCTATTCGAAGGGTTGTATGCGTAGGAAAAATAGAGGAAGATTTTATATGTTGCTGATTTTATAAGTATATAAAAAAAATCTCACTCTAACCTCTTTGTTTCATTACCCCAGCAAATCATGTGTTTTTTATGGTTTTTGAATTCTATGTTTTGTATATGCATTTCTATCATAATCATGTGTTTCCTTTTATTCTTGCATTTTTTCTACCTTGCATTCCCAAGAAGCTATATGTGTCAACTCTAAAACTCAGAATTAGGCTCCCTTTGATTTGTAGGAAAATAATAGGAAATTTGAAGGATTTGAATCCTATGAAAATTTTTCCTATATGACCATTTGAAATGAAGAAATGGAGTTTCCCAAATCCTATGCATGTGGATTTTAGAGAAAATTTTCTAAGAGTTTCAACCTCTTGGAAAGTTTTATTTGAGTCTATCTTTCTCATCCAATTTACATGTTTTTCCTATAGACCAAACAAACGGTCATTCACTCGTTCCTGTGTTTTATAATTTTCCGTTTTGCATATACATTTCTATGTTGTGTTTTTCTTATTTGTTTTTTTATTACTGCGTTCTAAATGGCGCCTTGCCAAGCGTGCCAAGCGAGAAATTTCACCATGATTATTGCTGTTGCAGACCGTGTTAAGAAGGACAGTCGATCACTTTTGGTTGGCGACATGAATTTCAATACTTGACCCATTTTAGAATCACCTTTGAATCATGGTCGATCGTGTCACTGACTCACTGTGGCGGCCACTACCTTACGTGTGCGTGCCCTGTGGGTGGCTGCCTGCCGCCCTGCCGACCGGGGTGAATGGGGCGTCCTTTCTGTGATTGGATCTTCCCAGAGATTGCCGTGACAAGCACGAGCATACCGCGCAGTTCAAAAAAGAAAAAACTGAGCATACCGCACAGATGCATGGTGATGTACTGATGTGGATATTGAATTGTACTTGTCACCCAAATAAAAGAAGAAAAAAGACCATCATTCGCCCTCACGATTTAGAAATTCACACGATAATTAATAGTAAACATAGTCAAAATGGTAATAAAATTTAGAAATAATTAGAAGTAATAATAAAAAATAAAAAATATTGGGTCCATATAAAATATAATTTATAAATAACTGAGATTCAAAATTAAAGAAAAAGAATATATTGTAAGAGGGTTCTAAAATCTTTATAAATACAATTTTAAAATATTGAAATACGAAATTAAAAATACTAAAAAAAGAGTCCCTCGTATAAAAATACATTTGTGTAACAGAAATCCATCGTTTTTGTTAGAAACCTACACGAGCTCTTTATCTTCACTGCTCCATCCGTTGTTTTATAGTAGCTTTGGTGTCCCATCCACTAAGATTGTTATATTTGTGGATAGAAAAAGCAAAACTACTATGTTGTATCGTTGTGCCATACTGCCATTGGAGCTCATCAGCTAGTTGTTCATCGCTGCTTGCATGGACATTGGACATCGTACTTATACGTGCGATCTAGCCGGCCCCACGATGCCCCATGATCGCTGTTGGTTTGTGGCTGAACGCTTTGCGGATGGCACCACGGGCAGGTTTGGTTTGTGGCCTAAATTGGCCTTACCAATATTTGGTTTTAATGTTGTTTGGATTGTTGCCAAAATTTGGTATGCCTATGAAATATAGGCTACTTCAATAGTGAAATCAAGTCATTTTGGCTTCAAACCAAACATACCTTGACCTTTCCAAAATTAGACATGTCAATATTTGATATTGTCAAAAATTGGTAAGGCCAATAAAGGCCTCAATCCAAACTGGCCCCACATGCCGGCATGCCAGCCGGCCGGCTGTCTAGCTACTAGCCTTTCCAGTTTTCCCCTCGTGTCTTCAGTTCATAAAGCTGCTGCGAGACGGGAGAGAAGAAAAGAGTGCATCGATCCATCGATTCCCCCTGGCTATTATTTTGTCTCTCTCCTCTGCAGATCTTTTTCTCTTCTCCGAGGAAGTTTTAGATTCCACCCTGGTGTCGATCGAGTCACCAGCTGAGAGACAACTACGTGCAGTATGGCATACGCTGCATGCCCTAGTTGTCTTTCGTACTAGTAGCAACAACCGGGTACTCCGTAAGGCCTTCCTCGATGGACCGATGTGTCGTTCTCCTTTGTTGTGGCATCGCCTTCTCTCTCCTCTAGCTCAGCCTCCTGCACGCGTCTGCGAGTTCGCTCACAACATCTGTTGGTTGCGAGAAACCTTGTCAGAGCGGAGGTGACGCCAAGCTCCTCGTCTCGTTGGTCACCCGCTGTGGGAGCGGTGACCTCGCGGCCTAATAGCCTCCACGCCAAAAGGGCGGAAATACCCCCAGATCCGGCGACGGGCGGAGGAGCATGCCGGCGACGAGCTGGTGGGAGACGAATCTGGGCACCACGGAGAGGCCGTCGCCGGCGGCCAGATTTGGACGGCAGCCGGCGCGGGGAGTCCGTGGATGGCGGGCGGCGTGGAGAGGCCGCGGGCGGCGACGGGCGACGCAGAGAGACCGCGGGTGGCGACGGGCGGCGCGGAAAGATCTGGGCGGCGGCTAGCGCAGAGAGGCCGTCGCTGGCTGCGGGCTGTGGCGAGCGCCGCGGAGGAGGCGGGCAGCGGCGAGCTGCGCGATGGAGGAGGCAGGCGAGCGGCGCGATTGAGCTGAGGTGGGGAAAGTTGGGGGTAAATCTGGAATTTTGCGTTCCCACTCCATTGAGCTGAGGCTACCCATTGTGGGCTTGAGTGACATATTTTGAGTGGTTTAAGATTTCTGTGGATCCAACGAGACCACTTGCATTATAGGCATTGTAACCTATCTGTGACTTTGGGCCAAAATTTACATAGAGTACCGTGCACTTGTGACCCACTGTGAGTGCACAGCTAGACAGGAGCATGTCTTGTACATACTCCTACGTAATGTACGTACGCACTCCGTATATATTTTGAACGTACATACGTGTTCGAGTCGTCACCGTCGGCGTCGAGGAAAAAGAAAAGACCAAATTATAAAACTGGTATACTAGTCAGAGCGTAGCTCTCTGACGGAAAGACAGATATGCTACGTGTTGCTACAGTAATCGACCGATTCACAGCCAGATCGCTCCAATCGATTACCGTCCGTGTGGCCAGTCAGGAGTAGTACCATGTAATTCTAAAAAAAAAAAAAAGAGTAGTAGCATGTATGTTGTTCGCGCGACACACACGACTCTCTCCGAATCTGCGGTCGATCAGGGATATTCCGGATTAATTTCCTGGTGCAGTGGTTGCGCACGTAACGCAAAATGGCTAACTTGACATGAGAAAAATGGCCAACTTTGACATGAGGTGTTTACTTTGCATTTGCTCCTGCGCGAGCGCCGTGTCGAAATCGATCGAACCGTTGGGTGCCTTTTTGGTTTGCGTTTCTGCTCCACCATGTATGCGCGGTGAACACCAGTGAGGTGCTGCCGTTGGCCGACCGACGCTTGCACCAAAAATTATTCGAATCTGACTGCCTAAAAGTTCCTACTCTAGTTTCTTGCATTTCACCCCAACCCCACTTCAGCATAGATGGTTCATTCGACCTCTTTGCTAGTATTTTTTAAGAACTTCTTTTTCTTTGAGAACGACATGTTTGCTTCAACAAGATGTTTATTCCTCCTCCTCGTCTTTTTTTTTAGGGGGAGGGAGGGGGGAGGGAAACACGCATAAATCCACCCTTATGAACGCACACACGCACACCACGCATGTGAGTATCTTCAAAGACTATATTTTAAAATTGATGAAGTCATCATAAACATCTCGCTGTCGACGGGTACGCCACCTATCACTGAAAAATAATAACCATAAATACCAGCACCCTCATCTTTTTCGTCATTCTGGAATACAACGAAACCCAAGAAAAGCAGCTTTTTCGTGGTCTTGCGGGGAACTGGGGATTGAGTTGTATGCCTTGCAGTACTAGTGTACTACTTCTACAAAATCCTGGTGAAATTACCGTGTTTTAAATGGGCCTTAGAAAAAGATTACTCTATGTCTACAACTTACCCATATCTTCTAAGGACAACATACATGTGGCGTAGTTCATCTGCATTCTTGATCAAAACAATATATTTCAAAACTATTGAAACTTACTGCGAATCTGTTAGCGAACACAATATGTAGATTCAGTCCATTGTATAAAAAAGTGAGTATTTAACATCAAACTCATTGCAGAACTATAGGCTTAAGGAGTCCCAAAAAAACCTATAGGCTTAGGCACGATACCCTAAAAAACTATAGATATGAAAACCTTCATTCACGTAAGATCTATGGTGGAACATATAGTTTTTTAATTATGTGCTAATTTTTAGTTTTTTTAATGGATTAAATTTGCAATTGTATATCAAATTTGCTATTAATTGAGTCTGTTCCGATACTATGACATACATATTTAGTTTTCCCGAGGCATCTATTTTTCTAAAAAAATATTCTAAATAATGGATTTCACCACACAGTTTTTCATTCAGCAATTTTAAAAGAAGAGTTAGGTTTTATATGTAACTATTAGCTTATATTTTTATAGACATAATCATAGCTTCTATAAGTTAGATCCAAGATGTAGATTTGGATTAGATAAAAAAAATCTTAGATTTTTTTCATACATATATACAAATGTATTTTCTAGACAACTATATTATATTATATTATATTAATTAATATATGCACTGTTTAGAGACCCATCGCAATATAACGGTGTAAACCTTTCCAAATAATGTGGTAATTTTTGGATCTCTGGAGCAATAATGTGATCAGTCCTTTTGGACTTATCTGGATAATATAATAGAATTAAATTAAAATATACATTATATTACATATACATATGTGGTTGTACATGCAAATAGGTTATGGAAAATAGATAGTTAAGCGTATGGCATTGGCATTTCAGTTAGTATATATGTTTGCATCCAATATCTCTATAATTATTTTTATGCATGTTTATTTTGCATATATAATTACAAATAGTCGTATGGATGCCTACACAAGTCGATATGATTTAACATTAGGGAGCATATAACAATAGAGTAAATCTGGTAACTGTGAAATTTGGAATATGTCGTTGGTCAAGAGCGGTCAATGGAGGGATTGGCACATTTGAATCACAGGATATTGCAAAAACAAGGAAATAGAAAAAAAAATATACATGATTTTGATAGGGATGCAAGTGCAAAATAGATAATTGCACAACATAGGAAAAATACAGGAATGAGCGTCCGATAGGACTGCAGGACAAACGCAGGAACCAGATAAGAGAGATAGACTCATAAGAATCTTGACAAGAGGTTTGAGCTCATGCTAATTTTCCTCCAAAACGTACATGCAAAGAGACATTCCATAGTAATTTCATAGGATTTAAGAATCTTCAATCCTTTGCCTATAGGATTTGAATCCTCCATATTTCCTCCAAAAATCCTTTCAGGCAAAGGGGTCCTAAGAGAAATTTATTAGTTTACCTAGATTCATTAGAACTTATCATTAATCTTGTACTGTCTCGGTTGAGTCCGACCTATTGTTTTTCATCGGCTAGATAAATCTGTTTGAACTCTAAGTCTCGCTTAAGGTTGTCAGGGTTTCAGATGACATATTATCTTTGTATCTTCCTTTAATTCATTGCATTAGCTAACATTTAAAGTTATATAATTATATGTAGTTTATTCTTGTGATTTTCTATCATATACCGTCTTTGGTAGGTCCGATCCATCAAGATTATTTTAATAAAAAAATATTGCTAATAATTATATATTATATATTTTTAGCTGATGTTAGTTCATTTTATTTCTTATTTATAATTATATTAATATAGTCCATTGATCCGAAACCCCATCAACATTGGCTAAGCAGCAATCGGTTTGGTGGCCGATTGTCACCAAAATATAATATTTTTGTCTATTTTGTTAGTTGGAGGATCAAAATTGGCACGCCTTGAACCCAATTTTTTAAGAACCTGCAGAACTCCTAGGCCTTTGTGTCCGAAGTGCATATATTAATTGCACTAACAATTATGTATTCTTTTCAACATATATAAAAGCACCAAGTGTTAATTTGTTGTGGAGATTGTGGTTAAAATCTTGGTGCGTGTATTCTATTGTATATTGTGCCTTAATTTTTCTTCACTTCTGCAGTGGGCATATGTTTATTTTTGAATGGCCGAATGATTGAATAGCTGAATGATGTTGTGATAACAATTTGAAGTTATAAACAAAATAATTAACTGTAACCAAATTACAAAAATTATTTAAAATAGTTCTATACAAAATTCATGTGTATACAATGTTTTTTTTAACCACCGTTTAGTAGTCTAGAAAGCATGCCGTTGAATGGGATGGTACCCTTCATAAGTAATGTAATAAGTAAATATACTGACAAAACTCTACACAGCAGGTTCGTAGATCATTTAAATGTAGAACAAATGTAGAGTATTCTGTGCATACTGGTACTATAATTTAGAAGTGGATGCTACACTGCCTACAGGCTACAGCACTTTGCAGTGGTGAAAATTGTGCATGTGCATTTATCAGAAAACACTTGGTGCTATAGCAAGCCAACCATTTCAAGAAATCTCATTCTTGCACAACTAGACAGTACTGACAAGCAGATGTAGCCCAGATGACCTAAGTGGATGGATGGAAGCAGTATGCTTTGTGAAAGAGTGTCCAAAAAGAAAAGTGAGATGAAAACCAAGAAAAGAACGCTACTAGTAAAGGTTCAGGTGCATATGATCTCCTAGCTACTTCACCTCTAACATCAATGAACTAGTGCAACTAGCTGAAAGTATAGGTAGTGGCTGCTATAAATTAACATGAAAGGCCAAGCCTTGGTCATCCCCAATTATATCCATGCATATGCGGCATTTATATGTGAAAGACATATATGTACACGAAGAAAGGAGGCCATTGCACCACTGTTTATAGAATGCAGCAAACTAGCTAAGCTATACTAGTTCTCCATGCAACTAGACAGGCGCTGACAATGCATGCCTAAAAGGGCACGATGGCGAGTCAAGGACAACGTGCAGACAAAGTGGAGACCATAGCACAAAAGTAGAGAAGAAAACAAGCTGGATGGAGAAATGTGATAGTTACAATATTTAAGCAAGCAGCATGAGCAGCATGCAGTAGACTTGTCAAAACTATTTAATAGCCCCAAAGTTTAGATCAACACAGGTATATACTTATAACAAGATGTACCAGCTGCCTGCAGGTGATCCAACCCATTAGTTTACTTAAGGAATAAAGCAGAACATCCCTTCAAGTTTGTCACTTTATCTTGATGGTTGAAGCAATGATGTGAATCATGGGAACAGGAGCAGCATTATCCTCCCAAAAGCACATCTTACGCTGATAGTATACTGCTAGTACTATCAAGAAGCTAACAGTAGTTCTAATTCCTTTGTCATCTAGTTGCACAGAGCCAAATGTAGAACATTTCATCGATCCTCCCCTGGAGCACATTAAAATCTGGGCAGTGGGTCGTTTGTTTAATAGGGTGGCCAATGCTTCAAGAAGGCGGTGAAAGCCATATTCCTCATGCCCCACATCCCTAGGAGAATGTTTTTTGTGGGCCCCTCCATGCAACTCCTCTCCAAGAAGGATGAGTACTACTACCACATGGTGCTTGTGTGTGCGATTGCATGAGTATATTGCGGAGAATCATCGTGGGACAACTTTCTGGTGATCAAAGAGCTGGTGTGCCATTCAGCCATTGTATAACAAGATAAACACAGAGACCGGCCATAGTGCAGAACAGGAGAAAGAATCATTGGGTGACAACTTTTTGGTGTGGGCAGGTGAACTGGGCAAGTGAATGCTTAACAGCAAACAAAAACTAATGAGTAAAAAGTTGGATTTCTTACCCACTTGACATGAAAGAAAGAGGGACATCCCAGAGATCAGAGATGCAAGAAGCATGATGGTGAGGAGAGGAGGGGTAGCATTTGTACTTTTTAGTTTACAAAAACAAAAAAAAAGGCTGTACATGGCCTGCTCAAGCACTCACAGATGGCCAAACCATATGATATAATAATACACCATGTGATGAGAGAGACTTAGTATGAGAGATTGTTTGTGTGTGTGTTTGTGGGTAAAGTTTCTTTAGAGAGTGGGGTATTTGTCATACATACTTATTCCCTTGCTCCATGGCTTCTCTAGCTCTTCTCTCTCCCTCTCTCGCTAGTGCTTTTCATGGCTGGAAGATTCCGGTTTGGGGACGATGGTGAGACATGACATCTCAGAGCTAGCCTGCTAGAAGAAAAAGGAACGCACAGAGAGATGACAGACAGAAAGACAGGCTTATAAAAGTACAGAAGCAAGAAGCAAAAAGACGTGTATTATAGTTTAGCTGAAAAGTATGTGTAACAATAAGAGTACTACAAATTACATGCGCTCAAAAACCTCATCTGCAACTCTATATATCCATAGAAACGAGTCAACGACAACAAGTTAAGCTAGAAAAAGATGACATATATCAATACTGCTTGCACCAACACAAAAGTCATAGACCTGCAAACCCTTTCCAAGATCTAACATCTACACCAAAAGCTTGATGCATTGTTGTTACCAAACAGACTGTAGCTAGTTTGACATACATGCATGGCGATGGGGTCCAGTTCTTCTTCCCCCAACCGAGTCCTTCATCCTACGCTTCAATTGCCTTGCCTCCCACAATGCCCCTGCAAAACCAATGAGCCACACGCCGCATGCATCTGTAGTCTGTAGTACTACGTACGTAGTACGCGCCATCAGACTCGAAGCCAGCCTAAAAAGAAGCTTCCCATGCTCTCTACTAGTACTGCACTGAGTCACTGACGCATGCAGCAATAACAGTAAGATCAAGCGATCAATTAATAACAGTGATCAACTGATCAATGGAGAACAGGATGATGATCATCCATCATGATCCTTTGATCGTGTTCGTGTTAAGCACCAAAGTCGATCGATCAGCAACACATGAAAGACTACCCAAAAAAAGGGAAATGAAGAACACCGGGAAGAAGAAAGAAGAGAGAGATCAAAACACCATATACGGAGTAGTAACAGTGAATCAGTGATGATATATCCCCTTGCAAATGCATGCCAAAACCTCTTATTAAAACCCTTCCTCGTCTGGTAGTCTCTACTGCCTATCTCCCACCCAATTTGCTTCAATGATCCTTCTGCATGAGCCATGCAAATTACCAAGATGTACCACTGCCGCCTCCGATCATCCCGTTCCAGAATCCCGGCGTGTCGTGCTGCCCGCCGCCGCCGGCGCCGCCGCCCTGCTCCTTGCCTTGATCGAACTGGTGGCCGCCGGAATCGCCACCGCCGCCGCTCGCGCCTCCTCCGCCGCCGGCGCCGGAACTAACCGGTGGCTTCAAGTCCTCGAACGGGAACAGCAACCTGCCCGTGCTCTCCGGCACGCCTTGCAACGCGGAGCCGGAGCCGAACGCCGACGCCGCGGATGATGGCCCGTGCGGGTCGAGGGAGAATCCGAGCAGGCTCTGCGACGACGGCGGCGGCGGCGAGCGGAACTCGCCGAGCGCGAACCCCGGCGTGGCGTATTCCCCTGGCATCTGCATCGGCATCTGCAGCGGCATGTAGCAGCCCGTGCTCCGTAGCAGCTCCATCGCCGACAGCGCCCCCACCGCGCCGCCGCCGCCACGGCCGCCGTTACTCGCCATTGCCACGCTGCTGCTCTCCAGGCTGGGAAACGCCGGAAAACCCTCCGCCCCCGCCGCGTGCATCCCTCCGTGGTGGTGCGGGAACGCAAGGTTCAGGTCGTGCGCGCCGCCGTCGTGCGCCAGCTTGGAATTCTTGTTGGCTGCAACGACGGTGCTCGCCATGGACGAATTAGCGCTCGTGACGACGGAGTTGGCCGTGGACACCGACACGGCCGCCGACGAGGAGGAGGACGAGGAGCGTTTGTTCTTGCGGGAGCCGCCGCCGACGGGGACGTTGCGGAGGGAACCACCCTCGGTCCAGTAGCGGCGGCACGTCTTGCAGAAGTAGCGCGGCTGCTGGAGGCTGTAGTTGTTGTAGTAACAGAACTTGGTGTTGGTGGAATTGCACCTCGGGCAGTTGAGCGCCTTCTCCTTCTGCGGCCGCGCCCGCCTCTCCGTGCTACCCGCTCCACCCGCCGCCGCCATCGCCGGCGCCGCGCCGCCGCCGACTCTCGCTACGCCAGCGCCACTCACCGCCGCCGGATTCGTGTTCGCGCCGGCGCCGCCGCCGCCTCCAGCGTTGGCTGCCATCAGCATCTCCTCCATCGGCTTCACCAGCCCTAGCCCCTGATAATGATTCACGCATGTTGCAGCAATCCATTAGCACACAAAATTTACAAATTTACAATCAAAAGACCAAGAACAAGTGAACACAAATGGCAAGTGGGTATAGAGGAGGGGTGTTGCTGGAATCTTTTGTGGTGCAACTAAGAACCAAGCAAAAGGATACAAAGCAGATTAGAGGGCCGGGGAGGAAAGGTGAAACTGGTAAAGGGCGGGGGAAAAGGTGATAAGCGAAAGAAAGATGGAAAGAAAAGATGAAAGAGAAACACACACCACCACCACACAAAACACAACTTTGTTTGTGCTGTTGTAGGGTTGCGCGTTGTACTACTACCACCACAGCTGCTGCTGCTACACATCACCGGGGACATGGCTACTCTTTTGATGCAAGGAGAGAGAGAAGAAAAAGAAGGAGAAAAGCCATGAGAAAAGAAGACGAGGGGAAGAGGGAAAGGGGATAAGAAAGAAAGAAGATGGCCGGAAAAGAAAGGCGATGGTGTGTGTGTGCTGCTTTCAGGGATCAAAAGGGAAGAGGATTAAAGCAACAAAGGCCTCACCTCACCTCAAAGCTAGAGGGAGAGAGAAGTGTGTTGATGATGATACTGAAGCATAGATCTACACAAAGAATAAGGGTTGGCATATATAAAGCAAGAACATCTTCCGAGACGCAGACAATCAGAGAAAAGCATATGCACCGAGAACAAGGCGCAGAAAGGAAGATGAACAGCAACAAGATCAGGAAGGCGATCGAACAAGAGCGAAATTCTGACAGGTGACCACGCTTGTGCTGCAGAATTGATCGATCTTTGCAAAGAGATTTTATTTTTACCTGGTGCCAGTGGGCTGCATCCATGCAAGAGAGCTCCAACTGTCTAGCTCGCTACCCCCAACAATTCTTGCTCCTCCGGTTACCTCTCTAAAATTGAGGAGAAGACGAAGACGAGGAGCTCCTCCTCCTCCTGCTTCTGCCGCTGCTGGTGGATTTCTTGAGCGGAGGGGAGAGAGAAAGAATGTCCTGTGGTTGGGCAGTGAGTGGAATTATGCCTCCTCCCTCTCTCTCTCTCTCTACCCACATACGTTTTGCTGAAATAGCCAAGCTGCTAGTGGATTCTTTTTTTTTTAATATTTCGCCACGCCCTCTTCCGTTCCTCCAGCTGCCAGAAACTCGGCAGAGACGAGAGCTAAGCAACCTCTCAAGGCAAAATCTTGAAACACTATATGTGGATCGTTGTCAAATTAAACTCTTCTGCTGATGATGTTCTTGATGAAGCATGACACATGCGAGTATCAGAGTACGACCGAGTGAAAGAAAAGAATGAATGAGTGAATGCTCAGTCAGCCTGATTCCGAAGAAAAGAGTAGGAAGCCACCACCACGACACCAGGGAAGGGAAGGGGAGGAAGCCCTGAGAATGGCGGTTTGTGGGGGCCTCGCGCGTGCGTAGGACGGCGCGGCACGTGCGGCCAACCGCGGCCATCTGTTTAATTCCCTGGGCGTCACTGTGCAGCGTCACCTTTTCTCCGTTTTTCTTTTTTCCCTTGCCCGCTGCTCTCCTTTTTCTTGTTGTGCGACAGGGCACCCGCTTCTTTGTTTTCAGTGTACAGTTATGGCTCGTGTAATTCTCTCTGATTACACTGCGTGCCCACTGGCCACCGAATTTTGTACTATAGGCATATTAAACGGAACAGTAACCCGAGCTGGGATGGGCTCATATAATGCTCAGAGATTTCAATCAAAGTGGGATCCGTGGAAATTTGTCTCGGGATGGAAAGGTGGAAACAGCATCAGTGCACAATCAGAAAATTTTTTAGTCCATCTGTACACACAGTATATACACGACCTAACTATACGACCCACGTACAAAAATAAAAAAATAGATAATTATAGATCAATCAAATGTGTCGAGACTCATGTATATGGTATCCGTCGATAAAACTTAGTCATTCGCGTTAAACGTACGATCTATTTACATGACCACATATAATCGAAGACATAACCATCGATCAATCTAATCGATAGTCGATAGATATTCACTTGTATAGTTGTCGTTGATCAAATTTAGTCGTGGCAAGGTCTTATCCATAACAATTTCTAGAAATTTTTATGGAATGATTTGTTTCACATGTTACCGATTCGTAATGTTGTCGCACAAGGCAATAGTATAATTGAACGACCAAAGGGATCAAAATTAGTTCGCGTACCTTTTCTGATAAAAATATCTAATTTGGGGAGTAGGTTTCTAATACAAATGACTTTACATAGTTACCTCAAAGTAGCTCTCGGGAATACACGTGTAAACCTTTTTTTCCTTGGTCTAATGGGTTTTTTATAGGTTGTCTTTTGCTGACTCAATCATGATAGAAATGTCCATCATGTTGAGCCAAAACACCGTTTCTCTAGGTCTATTTGTACAATCCTAAGATGATGACTAGTACATGTACTTGGCTCGCCATCTTTAGCCAGTCGCCATGTCTAATAGCCATCATCGTCTTTGACAGCCTTCAATATTTTTGTTGTGGCCTTTGCCAACTCTGATAAATTTCGACGACCTCTACCATCCTTGATAGCCTCATTTGTCCCTGATGGCATTCGACATCTTTAGCAGTGCTAGCTATCTCTAATGGGTTTTAGCGATCTGTCGACTACTACATGCTATACATGCTAGACTACCATACCAATTATATAATAACTAATATAAATACGAGAAATATACTGTACATAACTGTTATTCTATTGAGCCTCGAGGGTAAGCAATCCAAAAGAAATAAGATGAGTACTAGCCATATCAAAACTAAGAGCATCTGCAATGTTGTTTTACAAGGAGGTTTCATAAGAGAGAGGAAGGTATAGGACCGCCTCTATACATTGCAGTGCTGGTTCCAACCCTTTCAACTTAAGACCAGTTACCTGTCATAATGCCTGGTTCCTTAGGAGAAAGAATGTTTAAATTCCACCTGTCAGTGCTTTGTATGCTCCAAAAACTTTACGTTACCAATTATCGTGGATCCATGCATGTGGCTTTTTGTTCCTATACAATACAGAACTTGTCATATAGGTGCTACTCTTTCTATGGAGCCTAGTACCCTCTTAGAAATTAAATATTAGACAGGCTCTAACCATACTCCAAGAGCATTGTCTACGATAACACAACCACATTGGAATTAACCCTGTTATATGCATGGGTGGACAATTCCTTGCCAACACAGAGGCATCAAAGCCGCCTACGAAGTAGGAAGGGGTTCAACCTAGCTAGGAGGTCGCATGGACAGCAATAGTCCAAAACTCATCATCTGGGCAATTTGTTTACTGAATCCCCTTCCGTCCCACTCATTAGCACGTTTCTGTTGCCATTTCGCTTTCCTGGTATGTATGTCAGCCTAATAGCAGCCCCCAGGTACCTGTACATACGTACCCCTCTCTCGTCGATTAGCGTAACAAGTCGTTTCTGGTCCCAAAATAGGCCGGTCAAGTGGTGGTCATACGCACTGTTTCCTACCTGCCACGAACTTTAGCCACCGAGCTGATACGTGTACTATTTTAGCTTCCTTCTATTCCACACCACACCACCTGCGCGCGTGCCGGGTCATCATGTCACGAGCATGCACCGCTCGATCGCTCCCCCTGCAGCAGGTTGGTGCATACTTGAAGGGAACTCATCGCGAATCGCGAATGATGTCTCGCTCTCTCGATCGCTTGTGTGTACGTTCAGAGGCAGGTGTATGGCAGGCGCGCGCCCAGGCGGGAGTTGGCGTTTTCGTGACAAAGCGATCGATCGAGGAGTCACGGCACGGGCACAGTACTGGCGATCCACCGGTTAGTGGATCCCCTGCCCCACCGCGCGTATCGCGCGCTGCCACGATGCGTGGCGCGTGCCGCGCGCTCTCGCCCGCCCGGGGCCCTCCGCTCCGACAACGGGACGCACGCCGCGCTCGGTTGCGCTAGTTTGCTGTTGCTGCCGCTGCCGCTGTCTGCGCTGCGCGACCCCACCCCAACTCGCTAGTGCGCCAGGCCGGCCGCGGCTTGGGTCTTGGCGAACGGCCGCGCGCGCCGGCCGGCCCGGCCCCCGGCTGATCAAACGCGCTGATCGGTGGCTGGGCGGAGAGGGGGCAGCGCGGGGACGCACCCATGATGATTGATGAGTACGCTCGCATGATGGTGTTCGATCGATCGACGTCGCCGTGCCCCCACTCGTCAGTCATCACCAACAGTTTTGCCGCGGCAGCTTCCACCGCGCGCGCGCGCGCCAGCGATCGATCGGAAAGGGGGTGAAAAGGCAGAGCAAAATACTCGCGCGCACACGTTGCTGAACCTGAACTGCGGGGGGAAAAGGGAAACGAGGTTTCAAACTTTCAGTGCTGCGCTCTTCTGTCCCATTCTCTCTTCCTCTTTTTGTTCGCTTTCGCAAAGGTAAAATCCGCGGATTTTGTTCTCGGGTGCGTGCGTGCTCTCCTAGCTTGGAGTTTTCCGCGCCTGCTGGCACACGACGCCGCGCGGATAGGATTTTCCGGGGGGTTTGCATGCGATGCGACGTGGACAGCGAGCGCCGGCGCGCGGGTGGGAAAAGAATGTCGCGGAGTATTATTTTTCGCCTGGAGCTGACTAGATCAGTCCAACAATTGACGATGCGAGTGGCTGCGAAAAACGGGCGTTGGTAGAGCATTTTCTGGAAAGCCGTATATGATTTTGTCCTCTCTTTTTTCAGAGGGTGTGATCGATCAGTTTAGGCGAAACAACGGAACAAGATGAAGTGGTGGTGCTGGACAAGTACAGGAGTTTCTAGTTTTATTTTCCATGCTACTTTTCTCAATTGGAAGGCAGAAGAACAGGGGGATATCACTTTTTTTGGAGTCATCATCTTCCATGATACCTTAAGTGCCTACTTGTGTAAGTTTAGTCAAAAGGTGGTAAAAAGTCTGAAGAGAATAAGAATAAAGTTGCAGCCGATTACTCACTGCCCTTCATTGGGATTTAGGACCGTCTCTATGCCTGGTAGCTAGAGCTATCATTTTCGTCATTACATGTAGCTGTTTCCACCTTCATCTTGCCTAAGCATTGCAATTGGTTAGGCCAAGCAATCATTACTAAATCTTTTGAAAATTGTTATGAAATCTGTATGGCCCCATGGATGTTCCGATTGATAACGACACTTGCGCGGAGCGTACCACTTGGCTAGTTGGCTGACCTAGAAGTCCAGATTAACCAGTCACATTTCTGACTCCTCTCAAGGTCCAACACTTCAAGTCTGCATCTGCGTCTGCGTCTCCACGCACGATTAGTGACCACTAGACACTAGTACGCGTTCAAATTTACGATTATGAGAGTAACATGCTAATGATCACGAACATGGGACAGTATCAGAGGAGTAGCTAGGAAGTTGTTGGCGCCTTCCGGATGACAAGGAATTGAGGGCCCTGACTTCCACTTTGCAGATTAATGGACCTGTCCTCTTTCTCGCTGTCTCAGTCTCTAACTCTCTCTCTCTAGGGAAGGGGCATTCTGCGTGCCATGGTACGTAGGGCGGCTTTCTTGCGTCCCATCAACTGCGTTGCTGCTCTTGCCCGGCTGCGGGTTAGCTGCCCTTGTCCATGTCCATACGCTGCTCCGCTACAACCGCTACACAAAAGGCCGGAGTACGCACTGATGATCGATGATAGTGCCCACATGAGTTTTACCGAGATTCATATCAACTTTAACATGGAATCATGGGTTTGTTTCTACAGTTGAACATGGTACTCTATGAGCTGGCTGGTTGGTACTACTACCTGCAACTAGGAGTACTACGATGGATAGAACTAACAGTTTAGATACACAAATAATGCTTGAGCGTCTCTAAGGCCACGTTCTAAACAGATGTTCACAATGGATTATTGGACGCACGCAAAACGAGAAACGTAATTAGTATATGATTAATTAAGTATTAACTATTAAAAACTTTAAAAAATGGATTTCTATGCTTTTTAAAAGAAATTTCTATATAACACTTTTTTACGAAAGATACACAGTTTAGTAGTTTGAAAAGCGTGCTCATGGAAAACGAGAAAAAATTTCAGCTAGGGTGCTGGTTAGAACACGCCCTAAAGGTAGAGCTAATTCCCTTCGAATGGGGGGGGGGGTAAAGCGTGAAGTAGCCGTCGGTCCAAGTGTGAAGTAGCTGCTAAAGACTAGGGCCGCACGCAAAACGAGAATGCAACTATCTTGTGATTAGTATTGTGTATTAGCTATGTCAAACTTGAAAAACGTATATTTTTTAAAATAAATGTTGTGTAGAAAAGTTTTGCAAAGAAAACATTACTGTTGAGCAGTTCTGGAAGTGTGCTGTCAGAAAACCACCATTCTTTTTTAGCCAAAGGGAGTGGTAAACAGGCTCTCCATCAGCATGTTTATAGATAGCTTAGTAGCTTGGGCTTGGGCTGTCTGCTAGCTTGTCCGGTTAATTATTGTCCAATTTAGCATCAGTCTATAACTAACATGATGACCCTCGTTAAAAAGTTTAACGTGAAAAACCATTGTGAAGACATGGATTTAATGTGGACAACCATTAGTATTGAGGAGTTGATATAAATATAGATAATACACTGGACCGTCGTCCTTCCCACGTGGCTTATAACAAATATATAATGAGGAATGTTAGGAGTACTAGTAGTAAAAGGCTTAAAGTCCTAATACGTGAAGCGCTGGATTTCAGATCATATCTTCCAACTTGTTCTTTCTAGAGAAGTTGAAATGAGTGTCACCACCTTCGCCCTAGGGACTTAGGAATTATCACATTAAACAATAATAAGTAAATATATGCACATTTTATGATGGAAAAGATTATATTACGATGACGTAGATTCCATTTGATCATATACATTAATTTTTAAATTTTTTATAAAACAGAATGAAAGGTCAAATATTAAATCCAATTATGTTTCTAAAAATCTAGTCGTGCACAAATTACTGAGGAAAAACTTATATTATGTAATTTCATTTTTGGATGAATTATGTTTATAAATGTTTGGCAGATGATATATGAGTTCTAATACATCGGAGTAAACCTTGATAACATTCCACCAAATGGGCTTTGATTATTTGTTACCCTAGACCATTGATTTTGACTCAAGATGATTTCACAATTCTATGTGCCATTGTCATGAGTTTCAACACAATGAGTAAGCTGCATTTTGTGTCGGGTCTAAAATGCACCTACTTTTGCATTTTCATACCAGGTTTAGCGTGTAGTACTTTGACTTTACACTAGGTTTTGTTCAAATAAGTTTCACTTAGTATCAGGATAGGTTTTGTTCAAAAAAGTTTCACTTAGCATAAAGATGCACCATTAAACTTATATAAATTTCATCAAATTTATATTATCTGAATGAAACATTTTGAAATTTGGTCTAAGCTTCATGAGTTTCACTCGTAGTTTATGAGGTAAGTAGAACTTTTTTTTGACATAACATGGTGTAGAAGTGAAAATATACAGTAAACCTGATGCTAAGTAAAAGTGCAGTTTACTCTAATTAAAACGGTACTAACTACGGAATAGTAAAGTGCAAAGAAAAAGAAAACAAATCTCTCTCCTGGGTAGACATTGCACCTTTACTTGTACTACCCGCCAGTAACATGCATGCCTTTGCTTGGCCTTCATCACTAGTCGTAGCTTCCTTGCCAGTGTCAAAAAAAACTACTCCAGCTTCAGCGATAAATCAACCCAGGAACGAACCAGAGAAAGAATAACACGGGGATGGATCCCATCTGATGTCAAGTCCACGCGGCAATCAGTCGTGGACTGCACGCTTCCACTCCAGCCCCTGCACCTGACGATGGCCTGATCAGCCCTGACCCCTGAGTGGATCGATGCTCTCGTCGCAAGAATCCAACATCTCTGTCTGATCCGCGGGAATGGAATATGGAATTCCGTGATCCCTATTTCCCCCCGCCTTTCGGTTCCAGGAAGGCCAACTGCAGCTTTCAGTTCAATTCCGCCTCCAAATTTTATATCCTGTCACTTGCACTGCGTCTCTTAACAATACAATTTTTGCCTATTCGATCGCATGCGGCATGCGTCCTCGCCCTAACGTTTTGTCTGATCCCTCCGCTTGCTTTCGCTTTTGATCTTGTCTCTAACTGGTTGGGAGATTGCGTGGGTTTGCCGAGATAGGAGGAATATTGGGGTTCTGGAACGGAGCTGCTAGTGGGAGGATGAACGAACTGGGAAGATGACAATGGATTCCCGGCTATAAAATCGGCGGTTGGTCCGACGTGATGATCGACAACCGTAAGGCAAGCTAGTCGATCTGAACTTCTGAAGATAACTAAGCTCCACTGTTTCGTAAGGAGAGAAGACCTAGTAGGAGCTTTCAGTTGAGTTCAGAAAAGCTTGTAATAAACTTTTTTTTTTCCCTTTCAAAGGACAAAACAACAGGAGGCAGCAAAGTGTTCTCATGGCACAATGACGTCCGATCAGGTACGTCATGTGAAAGGAGGATGTTCAGAAAAAGACGTTTATTTGCCGTGCCTGGGTCAGGGTGGATTTACGCGATAAGTCGGATTGCAACCTCTGCGAAAACAAAAGAGAAGCTATACTATGCTTTTAGACAGGCGGAATGTTCCTAACAGAAGGAAACTGGAAAGTTTGAGATGATGACTCAGTGATTAGTTGCACCAATCAGCCTAATCTGAATCTGCGCCTAAACTGGATGTAATTGAGGAGACTCCATTATATTGAAATCACGTGCACGTGGTTGGCGAAAGTAAAGAAAATTGATTACAATTCCCAGGAAAGAGGTATTGATTAATTACTGAAAGTATGAGACCAGCACCGAACAGAGTACCAACGCTAGTATTGTCTCTATTATCAAAAGAATGACACCTTGCAGTGCAATTTGTATAGTCGAGTGTTGATCTCTTAAATCATTAATAGATGCAGAGATACCGTGACTTAAAATGTTAAAAAATTATAGCAGGAGATTTTATAGAATCGTAAATGACTACATGATAGTTCTCACCCCAAAACTAAACTAGGTAACCTGTCCTTCCGTAATCAATGTAAAACTATTTAACAATCTCACCATACAATGTGTCCTTCAACCATTCAATACTCTTCCATTGACAATACATAAGCTAGTAATGGAACCATGCCGTGTTTCTCGTTCCGAAAATGTCGTTATCTCCTGGGAACACAAAAACATTCTCATTCCTCACTTATTAACCTAAAAAACCTAGTGTTCTGTGTTTTTTATCCCATTCCTCGTCTCATCGATGCGAGAACTTTGGTAACATAGGACCATACATCAATGGTCCCTCTAGGTCATGAGTCATGTAAGCACAAACTATCACCCGAACATTAAACCATGCTATTCATTAGGCAAAAATATGTTAAACTTGCCACACTTTATATCAATTATTATAGGATATAAAGGACCATTCCTACCCTAAAAATTATTCAATATACAATTTGTAAATCCTTGATAACTAATGATCAATATGTTAAGCATGGCTCCTATGCTTCACTGCTAGATTATTATACTTTCGAATCAAGTAGAACATATTTACAAGGAAGTAGTGCTTCAAAAGGATGCAAAAGAAAGAAACAAAGTCCACTTTACTCCTCTATACTATATGAATCAGACCACCTAGTCCCCTAAATTATTTTTCGACTCATTTTACACATCGAACTATTAAAAACGGTTTGTTTTACCTTGCAACAGTATTTCTACTTTTCTGTTTCTCTCTCCATAAGTTGTATTTTGGATTAAATTTGGTATGATAGATAGATGTAGTTACATATTTATAAATGGGTTCAAAATTTTGGTTCTTTCGGACCCCCCCATCCCTAATATGAAAAGTTCTATTAAATTTGGTACGATGGATAGATGTAAATGGGTTTAAATTTCTACTTTTGGTTTTTTTCTAAAATTTTAATTTTTTTACATATTTAAAGTGATATAATAATTTTTCCAATTTGAACAGAAAAGTTCAAATTCCAAATAATTTCGACCATAAGAAGTGAAAATGAAAACCGTGGATACAATATGACTTGCCTCTCATTCTTTAAAATCTTTTAACACTATTTGCGCTAGTTGGAAGCACATAAATTAGTTTGAAGACTAATTTAAACATCAACTTTTTCCATTGTAACCAAACAGTCATGACAAATTTTGAAAATATTTGGAACTTTGATAATGTTGTCCACTATGGCACCACAATTTTTCATTTCAATATATCATATACTACCTCTGATTTTCTCAAAGGAAAAAAATCAGAGGGAGTATATAAAAAGAAATAAATTGGTACGATGTAATATGAACAATTTGTTATATATCAGGTATGAAATGTGCCAAAAAAAAAACTACATTGTACTTTTTTCGTGGAGGAAAAAATCCTCTTTTATTTATTTATTTTGGTAAAAAGGAAGATGCAAACATTCTCAATTTACTGAAAAAAGTGGAAGCGCACATTATATTCAGACTTTAGGAAAACTTCAATTGTCAAAAGTATCACGCTTCAAATATCCACGAGTGGTAATGGTGCTTATTTTTTTATGTTTACCATTGAAGTCTCCATGGATTCGCAATCTGGAGAAGAACATGTTCCTTGTTTTAATTAATCTCCACGCCACCATTCAGTTGGTCGCGAGAAGCGAACGAGTCATCGCCCGACAGCATGGCTCCAAATTTCAACACCGGATCGGACCGCGTCTTCAACTGTCACCTTCACATCTTCACCATCTCCACTTCTGCATCAGTCCCGTTTTTAATCCATCGATCGGTAGCCCTAACAAGCGACGTAACAGTAACGAATTAAGAAATTGCGCAGCTGCTGGTGAGGTCAAATCAGGCCCCTGATTCGCGTATATGACCCGATCGAGTTGCAAGAATATTTTCTTTGACGAAAACACATCATCTCGTCAGATCATCGTACAAACGGGCCAACTACTCAGCTTGTGTATAGTACTACTTGTAGTAGTGCGGTAGGAGTAGTATTAAATCTCCGATTTGGAATGTCGCTGGTATAAACACGATAGAGGCGTGACTCAGACTGACGGTAAACCACCTAACAAATCCATGGCCCCGACGCTGATTTATTACAGGTGCATCAACAACAATCACACCCGCACCATCAGTCCATCACCATGCATAGCCACCGTACAGTTGACAGTACGCTGGCGACCACGAATTCACGATGAACGAGCTGACTTTGCGAGTGTCAAACGGGACAAAAACTGGTGCACCGTACCGGCCGCGCATGCACCGTCCCCATCCAAATCTCGACCGGTGCATGCCGGGCCAACGCGCTCATGTTAGAGGATACACGCGGTCCACGCCCGCCCGCCACCTTCCCCTCCGGTGGAAGTGGAGGCATGGCGCACCGTACGTAAACTAGGTCCGCTCGCGCTGGCTGCGGCGCGGTGTAACTAGCGGTGTGTCGCGTGCGGGGCATGGATTACTACTGGCTTCTGACTCTTCACCACGACGCGCGGCTGCGGTGCGGAGGTCAAGCGCGCGTGGCGTGGGGCCGGGTCGCTTTCGGAGGGCGGACTCTCGAGTCTCTGGACGCGCCTCCGGTCCGCGACCAGCCACCAGGTGCGCTGCTATGCTACTCTAGTGCACGCGGGGCCCCGCCGTGATGGCTCCGCGCCGCCGCTCTCCACTAGAAAACGTCCGCGTCTGGAGAGCGAGCGAGAGAGAGAGCCGGGGATTTTCGTCGCGCGACACCGATCGGTGGATCGTGTGGGGGCGGGCGACGACGCGTCGGGGAGCGGTTGGGCCGGATGGGGTCTGTTTAGGAGGAGGATTAGTAGTTGGATTGGGTTAACGACTTATACTATCCGTTCAGTAGGTATGGATGTGATGCCGTGATGGCTCCAAGGCCCCCTCCAGATGTTCTGATACAGGCCTACGACTGCGGCTGGATCATAGGGAGAGGGTATCTTGCAAAGTAACTGTGTCGTCCCTCATCGGTCACGTATTTCGGAGTAGCAATATTCGAACTACTGACGACAGATTGAAGCGAAAAAGTTTCCTCGCCCCTAAATCTAAAGGGCCAACTACAAAACGCATGTCCATTTGAACATACTTATTCAAAAAAATTCATCCTACCCTACATTACGAGACACCGTCATTGTCGTCACAAACCACTACTACGTCGCCCAAGCGTAGCCAAAGGTAACGACGCCCCCAACCATCCAACATTCCAGCTAACAGCTGGCTCGCCGGAAGGGCTCGCCGAAGGGGACAATAAGGGGTAGGGTCGGAGTACCTATCCACCTATGTATCAGATTTGATGCCCCTTCACACGATGCCCGCCGACACCACCGTTTTTCTCTTCACCGATGTGATATGAGTAGGTACCACTTGTGACCTAAGTATCACATTCGTTATCTGTGGTACTAGATCCAATACCCCATGGATCAGAGTTGGTATCTAAGGTGTTGCATCTATAGTACCTACGAGGTACGAGCCCTGTTACCTGAGGTACCAAGTAGGTACTAGGCCTGGTATCCCGATATCCTAGGGCACCAGGCCCGATAACTTGCATAAACAACAACATCCTATCTCGTTGGAAGTCATTTGGTACTTGCCGAAGGTACAAACTTCGTCATCCTTCACCCCCTGAGTTTGGACTGCGCACTAGCACCTTCGCAGGCCACATCCATCTTTGTCGGCTACGTCCGTCATCATGTTGTGGTCATGCCGCCGAACCCGCTGTCATCATATTCGAGGTTGCCGGCAAAGGAATTGGTCTTCTCGAGGCTACCGGCGGCTGATCTGGTCCCCCCGAACCTATCACAGTTATATTGTCGTAGTCACTGCCATCCCCACCATCCTACATTGCAGTCTTGCCATCGTCGTTAGATCTAG
Organism: Leersia perrieri; assembly: GCA_000325765.3. Lineage (NCBI taxonomy): Eukaryota > Viridiplantae > Streptophyta > Magnoliopsida > Poales > Poaceae > Leersia > Leersia perrieri. The sequence continues at coordinate 17,426,464 of CM002482.1, forward strand.
ATCCCGTAAGGAGCGTGCGAGCATAGGGAGGAAGAGAGGTGGGGACGTCCTCCAAGGTTGAAGGTTTGGGAGTAGAGCGGAGGAGACAGGGGATGAAAGGAGAGACGTGGAGGAGATGGCTGCGTCGAGTATGGTGGAGAACGACAGAAGAGTCAGAAAGAGGAAGACGAAAAGGAAAGATCTGTTTTAAGCAGGTATTTGTCCCGTAATCTTTCTAAAATCTGAATCACCATGCCAAAGTTGGCAAGCATGAACTTATAGCACATTGTAGCTAAAATTGTAGAAGCCATCTATAACATTTGGTTGTCTAGCAATATATGCAACTTTGGCTTTTGATTCAGCGGATGCTTATACTTTCCTCATAGAGGGACACCATAGTCTTGGAGCTAATGATGCCAATTCTTCCTACCGACTCTAATTCATTGGCGCTACAAGAACTATCTTCAATCGGATGATATGAAAGTGCTGTGCACCCCCTCTAAATGAAATTTTTTTAGCTAGGTAATCATCCAAAACAAGATATAGACAACATATAGGCTGCAGAAGAGGAAATAGCAAAACCAGCTCTTTTGTCCATTATGCTCCAACATGCGTGAGACGACAATATATCTACTGGCCAAATGCATGTTCAGGAATACAAAGAGGACGTTGACAAAAATACAATATTGAGAGAAATAGATATTCTTACTAGTTATGTTTCAGTCCCGGAACAGTGGCAACAATTGTTAGAGGTCCCTCACATCCAAGGAAACCCCTAAAACCACTCATCATTTTACTACACTAGAGTTGTGGTACGAAAAAGGAATGAGGATATTCAAACACAAAAGAAAACATCAGGATATTCAAACACAAAACACCTATGACCTTGAACTTTGTAGTTGTAGCGAAGATCAAGGAAGCGGCTTTTGCTTGAGTAACTGTGGTGCTGCCGAGCTTGAGAGTTAAGCCCCATATAGGAGATATCACTTAACGTTGCGTTTTACAGGAGGGGAACATATCATATGCACATAAGCTTTCCGTGCATACTCCGTTCACATCAACTAATAAATATTATCAAAAACTCTAAAAAACTTTGTACATGTACTTACAGTAGTACTACAAGTATCGGTAAAGTCTCGTTTTAAAATTTATTATCCCCAAAGAGTAATAGAAAAAGACAAAATTCTAACATATTTTTAGTCCAAAAGTTATAAGATTTTTCATCTTTTTGTTACGGCTAAAATATAATGGATTTTAAGATGAAACTTTGTAGATGTGTATAGTACTATTAGAGATATATGTATAAATTTTTCTAGATTTTTGTGATATTTGTTAATTGATGTATACAGAGTGTGCACGGAAAATTAATGTGTTTGGCAAATCCTTTGCCCTCTTTTGAAAGAAAAAAAAAATGGTCGCCTAGCCCATCCAAATTAACGAGCCCACGCACACGCATCCAGATTTTAAAGTTGTGCTCCACGGTTGCGGAAATCTTAATATGCAAGTGAGTTTTTTTTTGGAATAAGTTTACTTTGGGTCCCTCAACTTGTCACAAAGTATGAAAATCGTCCCTTAACCATAATACCAGAAATATTCGCCCCTAAACTTACGAAAACCGTTCAAATCAGGTCTCTTGGCAGTATTCGAGGGTGGTTTTGCTAAGGTGGCATCATGGGACCCACCGATTAGTCAAATAGAAATAAAAAAACACTCCTTCCTCTCTCTTTTGTTGGAAATAACTCTAGCTGCTCAGGTAGGATATTTATCTCCCCGTGTGTTTAGCTAATTCTGTTTTGCTGAGTCAAGCGCATGACCTGTTTTCCCGGTTGTGCGCGGAGTGGACCTGACACACGCTGCGTTCATGCGGAGTCCAAGTTGAGTTCGTGGTGTCGTGCGCGCCCCATCCTAGTTCGTGGGATGGCGCGAAGTGGCGAGGGGTGTGGCGCGCACAAGTCGGA
>CM002482.1:17428500-17478143 GCA_000325765.3 Leersia perrieri
ATTTTAATTTGTCACAATGGAGTTTTAAAACTGAAAAATAAAATGTACCGAACAAAATTGAAGAATGATTGATGTATGAAAATGTACCCGAGCTAACAAAAAGGTAGACTCATGTTCAATATTTTACCAGTCAAATCATTATTTAAACTTTGACCTTATTCTCTAGTAGCATGCTCCTGGGTACTAATTCCTGAGTGGCGTGAACATTAACTTGCAAATATATATGCACGCACAATACTTCATCACGCTGGATTTACATTACACTCAAATTAGAACTATTTCTACCATCGTCAGTTGATGAGCTCACCTGGACAAAAGGAATACGTCATTCTTTATTACATCATCTAAATAATGTATATGCCAAGTTCTAGGTGACAGGAATGAGTGCAGCATGGAGGGACGGTCAAACAGATGCCTTGACAGGGCCTAGAACTGCTTGCGCATTTCATCAAACAGGTATCGGCCGTTTAGATTTCATTTCTATTTGTTGTTTAACCTGAAAGAACAGTACCAGGATGAGGCGCTTAGCTTGTTGCTGACAATGAAATGGCATCAAATTCCTAGAGCAAAGGAGGAGATTAATTTCATAGGGATACAGGGATCTGTTACCTCATGAGCATCGGGGCACCTAAGCCAATCACCAGCAAATCAACCACATCCTAAAATGTTGAAATGATGACATCACGAGTGTAGCATATTAGGCATGGCCTGATCCACCTTTGGGACAGAATACAATTCTAACTTCTGAATTACTGCAGAAAAAAGTAACACATGCTTAATCAGCCATATATTTATATCCGTACTGAAAGTCCACATCCCTAGGTCAAGACAGGCCAAAACCAAGTTATATCAATATTAAAAACGATGCATTATTGAAGCAGAATATATCAAGAAAGAGCACATCCACGCTTCTATAGAAGTCTGCAGCGTATTGGATACAAATTGCAATAGCTTTAAATTATGAGATTGTTCACAATTCAAAGCATGGCTAGGGATAAGTTGCAAAAACATAGTATTTGCTACAAATTGCAATAGAAGGAAAATCAAACCGGATTTTAACCATAGGAATATACTGTACAAAGCAAAATTGCGCTGAATCTGCAGAGTTTCTCCATCCCACTGATTAACATAACTTGTCATGAGTATATACCATTCCCGAAAGGAAAATAAAATGAACAAGACATCAGACATACATCTCCTTGAAACAAAATGAGGAATTGAATGGGACTGCTCACCTTCCAAGACATTCGTGAATGCAGCCCAGGGAAGTGAGTGGCGAGGAATCGGCGGACCGCCGCGTGGCCGTAGACGATGGGCGGCAACTTGTGGAGGGGGAGGGGGCAAGGAGGAGGAGGACGGAGGGAGGGGCGCGGCTTATCACCTCCGGCGCCGCACCATGAGACCTCCCCCTGCCGTTGCCATCGCCGTGCCCTCGACGCCGCCACAGCCGCCACCCGGTCGTCTCGCGCCAGATCCGGCGGGCCAGCTCGAGCAGACGCGGTGAGGGCTAGGCGGCTGGCAGTGGATGAAGACAAGGGGCGGTGGCGTCGACTCCTGATGGATCACAGCGGTGGCATTGACGGAATGGGCAGCAACGGCCGCAGCGTCGATGGGCTCGGCGGCGGGCTGGAGATCAGCGGCGGCGTCAACGGGATGGGCACCAACGGCAGCAGCGGGATGAAGACCGGCAGCTTCGTCGATGGGATGGAGGCCGGAGACCCGTGGCGGCGATGAAGGATCTGGGCGGCAGTGCAACCCAAGCCACATGGGGAGGTGGCGGCGTTAGGGTTAGGGTGAGTAGGGCGGGGTGCGTGGGTGCAGTGCCCCGCGCGGGTGGGCGCAGGGGGAGTGCGGGCCGGCGCGTATGGGAGTGGGACGTGGGGGAGTGCGAGACGATCTAAGACGTCTTTGCAGAATAGATGGAGCATTTTTATACGTTGGATATGCCACGTAGCGTGACTGTGACAGTTTGGTACACCCATTTAGTAAACTATAGGGTAGATTGTACGGTCTGGCTTACTTGTCGAAAATAATTAAGGCTTGTGGTTTGCGTTCAACCACGAGAAGCTCATAAAACTGTCCACTAGTACGTAATTGTTCTCTTCTGCTTGGTTTCTTGCGTAAAAGGCAAAACGATCGTGATCCCAGAACTATTGATCGAGAAAACAAGACATACATGTCACCGGCGACCTTGCATCCAACGAACAGGCCAAGACAAGTTCTCAACTGGTATATTGGCCCGCATGCAGGGTTGCAGTTGCAGAACAGCATGCCGTATGCATGCAATTAATTGTAAGCTGGTCACATAGGCGTACTATATTTAAACTTATCAGAGAGGCGTTAGCTAGCCTCAGGATATGTGTGTACCACTGTACCAGCAAAGAAATGGCAGCAGAGGCTGACAAAAACTTACAAAACTAGGATTATTGCATCGTTATACTACAGCTAGTAGCATATGTTTTCTAATATCTATCTGACCACAATTAGAATGAAAAACAAAAGTAAAAGCTAGAAAATTCATAACCACGATTGAGCTTCTTCATCCACCTTGGACAGTTGGACTATCTTACTAAGCTACGGCGACAGTGGTGCCGATGTTCAAGTTTTCGTAGGGGTAGGAAATGGGTCGAGAATGGTTCCAAGACAGGGATCGAAGTTTATTGGCTTAGAGGAGGCTTCAACTATGTCAAATCAACAATGGGCGTCAGAAATGAAAGTGTTGGCTGCCGGAGCTGCTGAGTATAGAGATGGTGGTGTGGTTTGGGTTGGCCAATGGGGTGCAAAATGCAATGACTAGAAGGCAGATCATCAAAGGGTAGCACGGGTGGATCCGACCGTGGTAGCCGCCGGAGAAAAAAAAATGGGCTCGAGGGACTGAAACCGGAGAAGGTGAATGCCCCTGGCCTTGGCGCATGGGAGTATGGGACCTAGGAAAAACGTTTGTTAGGATCACGGGTGGAGTGGAGCAGTTAAGGAGAAATGTAAGTATAACCATCAACATTTTTTCGTGGTGTTAAAAAGTCTTTTATATTTCTAAATAATGAAAATCGTTTATAAAACTCTGGCCTCTTCCAAGTTTCAATAGGTGCTCAAGCAAATTCTGACTTTAAAGTCAAATGAAAGGTGTGATGTTATTGGACAAATCCCCTCCTCTCTCTAGATGATAAACAAATAAATTAATGGAAAGGAATCACGTAGGTTTTTTATGACCAAAGTATAAATTATTTTCTCATATTTGCTAATAATATTTGGTCTCATTTTTTCCCTTAGTACAAGTACTACACGTTGCATGTCTACATATTGACACACATGCACAGTGCTGCACTGTTGAACACTGTTGGCGTGTAACGGCAATTTGTTCTCTACCGAATTAAGGTCGATCGGGGGAAACTACAGGACTACAGGCAACTCCATATAGGGTAGGACGGATATACGCATCCACAGCATCGATGATCAAAATATCGATTGGTACTGGAGCATATGATTGCCGATTTGCTGGCGTGTAGCTTCGAGATTGACATGCGACGTCTCCTTTTGGGTGTGACCCATCATCAAAGGTGATGGCCGACCTTCGTTTTGCTTGTACCGTCGTACGGTGTTTTTCTGTACCCTGCGGCCTGACGTCTGGACTCTGGCCCGCGCATGAGAAAACAAGCAAATGCGACCAGCCAAATCTGGCCCAGCTGGGTGTTGGGACACTGTGCTTGTGTGATGTCTCTCAACTGCATGCCTACTTGAGTTGAGCTCAGGGGCGAATCCAGAAAAAAATGACCCGGTATCCCACGTATAATAATATCACAACTAAGTTTTAAGTATGTAATGTATCATATAATTTTATATTTAAAAACAACTTGTAGCAGTAATAGGGCTTACCAAAATAAAAGAAATTCGGTTTTTTGCTTATAAATATTGTAGAGAAAGTTGACGTACGGTAAACTGCATATAAATGACGACCATTTTCATTGGCAGCAAAATACATCATCAAGTGTTGAAGGGTCATTAATTTGACCTTGAGGAAGAGCATGAGCATCACTCTGATCATGTGTTGGGGGATCTTGTGGTGGTGCTTTTCATTTAAGAAATCACTCCATAAATTGCCCTTCCATTTGCAAATTATATGAACACTCAAAAATTACTTCGACTGAACAAAAATATTTCAAACTAAAAGATTATTAGTTACTTGACATTGCTCTTTTCCTTATGTAAATCCTTTGACTGGAAACTAAACATAAAGCAAGGCATATTGCAAAGAAATTAGACATTACTAATACCTTCAATCTGAATACTTCAAGCCTATGGTTTGAGGAGTTCACCTAGCTATAGCCTATCATTGGTATGTGTCTGAATAAAATTGACAGCTAGCCAGGAGGAGAGTTCTGACAGCCAACGCGGCCGGCGGCTATCACGCTGGCGCTGCCGCTACCTTTGTGGCTGAACGGCTGGTGGACAGTGGTCGCCTGATCGCCTCGCCTGTTCGGCAGCGCAGCCGAGCGACTCCTTGGCTTCTCACGCACAGCAACATCGAGGAGCTACTTGATGGCTTTGATCGATGAAGTCTGATGCCTTGCTGGCTCCATCATTGCCTCCTGTGATGTTTAATGGGCTGCTAGCCTGCTACTTTCTTCAATCAAGAGGAAACAATATTTTGTGGGCTGTTGCATGCTATAGGCTGTGAGTCGGGTGTCCCATTACTTAGGCTAGGGGGTGTCCCATCTCTAATTACATGGGGTCTAGTAACTAAAATCAAAAATCACCTGTGTCTTGTGCATCAGCAAGAGTCAACATGGATCCGTCCCTCTAGCTTAATTATCTCCTTTTAATTAACTATACTTTTTTTAGTAACTGGTCATGATGTGCATTGATTATACGTGACAATTAACTGTCTTGATCGGTTTGTTATTAAGTAAAGTGACATCTCCATCCCAAGGCAGCAGGAAACAACCAACCAATTGGTTCCCAATTAACTGGACGTCCCTCTCGATCATCAGTCTGGTGATACGTACGCGAGCGCGCGCTAGGTGCATGGACGTCGACGCTCCAGTAACCTAGCACGGTTTGATACGTTTGACCATTCATATCATTTAGAAATTTATGTAATTATAAATTATTTTGCTATTATTTATTTCATTAGTAAATATAATTTAAGCATAGCACATAATTTTATATATTTCATAAAAAAATTAAAATAAGACCAATGATCAAATATATCGTAAAAAATCAATGATGCCAAATATATTGGGACGGAGAAAGTACATCTGAAGCTTAGCTACACTACACTTGCATTCTGTTTTTATGCATCGGTCCACTCTCGCCTCTCGGTATATATATGCATGCACCTGTTGGCATATACTGATCATATACACACAACCAACCAGCCAGCTGGAACCAACTCGTACTGGTTACTCTCCGAATCTCCGATCCCTTGGATCTTAGACCGTGGCAAATGACACCGGCCGGACGCCGACGAGAGCTACTACTACTTAATTTGTCGCTCCCGGCGCCGGACTTGGCCAGATTATCGACGAGTAGGGCAAGCACTAGCTAGCACGTAGTACGCTGTACGCACGCACCGCACGCCTGCATCAATGCATGCATGTAAAGGCAGCAGCAAAGAGCGTGCCGCTGCTGTTGTGGCGGCCTCACCGGCAAATTTAAGAAGAAAACGGCACATGTATCATGTATGTGTAGCAGTATAGGCGTACGAACGTTGTCCGTATAGCAAATTAGCAAGCCGCTTTGCGCATGCGCATGTGCCCCGCATGTACGTACGTACTTGCGCGCGTCCCGCCACGTAGTGTTTGGCGACATTTTTATACAGCAAAACGACATCATCTACTCCTACTATACTAGCGTAGGTACGGTGCATGCTCATGCATGTGTCTTCATCTCCCACGCAGACACACGCGTACTTTATCCGCGGCGTTTTTTTATATGCGTTTCTCGCTGTCACCCCTGTCACCTTGCTAGGCGCCGTTCGTGCTGTAGAGTACTGCATATGCATGCTGTGGCTGGCCGGATTAATCTGTTGGGTTGGTTGGTTAATTAAGTGAGATGAGCCGGTTGGTTAATTGAGTGCAGCCGAAGCGCGTAGGTACGTGAGTACTATACTATACTCCTACGTGTCGCGCTTCGCTTTCCTTGAGAAAGAATCCGTCGACGACTTCTGCACCGACAAAGTGTTCGGGAGGAAACTGCGCGCCGGGATCGAGGCTCTGTATAGTGTCGTCCTAGCTGCTCCGGTCTCGATCTCCCTTGGCGTTTCTGGATTGTCGGGTTCCTGCGGAATTGCTGTTCAATAGTAGCAAATCTGGGATTAACTTGCCATGATGCGACGTTTTAATTACTTAAGCCATACTGTAGTCTGTAGATGAGCAGGGACTACGATACGGCTGGATTTCTCGTTTCCATCCGTCGACGTCCATGCTTCCTCTTGTCAGGAAACTGTGTATCGCCATGAAATGTTCGGTGTGATCCGGATTAAGCTAAGCCTGTTGCCGCATGTTCTTGTATATAATATACCCCTGGAACAGCATCTTGATCAGATCGGAATTCAGGAAGCTGCGGTTAAATGTGTGATAGGTTATGTAGACATGTAGTATCTTTTCTAAGTGGGAATTGGAATGGCCAGATACATACACAGGCCACTGACACGATGACACTTGTAAATGAACATGCAGTTTTACAACTGGGACACATGCTATATAAATATGGGCAACTTGCGTGCACACGTACGTGTAGGTCAGCTGCTCGCATATGCTGCGTGTACATGTGTGCTCTCTGTACAGTGAACTGCACGAAGAGTGTTTGCGAAAACGAGGTGCATCGCATGCAACCTCGGCGCCGGCGATGCAGTTCCTAGGACTCAATCTAGCCATATTAGTTAATTCAGCATTACGATCTGCACAGATATTTTGTGGTTCAGTTAGCTCCCGATCGGGAGTTCATGGGATTTGCTGTCAGGAGGGTCGACACTGATGAACCCATATGCATTATATATGGGTGTGCACTGTGCATGCATCGACCTCTTTCCTCTGTCCTTGTCTTCTAAACTAATGACAAGTTTCAGTTTCTTAACCTGAGGATGTGATGGCTTGTATTACGTGGAGCAAATAGGGACGCAAAGCACCGAATATTTCTACATTAGGATTTCTTGAAATGTGCGTGAGGAACTGATGGTTTTGTTTATTTATTATGCACTGGGTGATGTGTGATAGTATGATATTCCAGGTTCCCACTAGCTTAGTTTATTATGACCGTATTTAATTGGCAGCCCAGTTTATTCATGCTTTGCTTCTACTAGTATTATAGTAGTATTTGTACTGAAAGTCAGACTAGTGCTCACTTACGAAGTCAAAATGAAGGAAGAGATGATGCTCTCCTCCTCAGAAATCAAATGGCTAACCTGACACTGCGTCCCATGTTAGCCCTGCAATCTGACACGGGGTTTAGTAGTCCCCCCGATAATCCAAAGACTCTCCCTGTATAGGACACGTACGAGTAGAAGTAGTACCGTGCTGGTAAAACTGGTCGCTTCGCAACGGAACAACATGATGCGCCGCTGCATGGCACCCCATCACGGCCCTGGGTGACATGTCGCCCCAGGCTTTTTTGGCTCCTGCACCGAGGCCAGTTGCCAGTGTGCAGGGCCAGCCAGGCACAGCCGCACAGGCACACCGCAGCGCAAAGAAGTTATCCAACCCAACCCACCACGCGGCACGCAGCCGCCGCCGCCCGGCCGCCCCCAACCGCACGGCGCACAGTACAAAACCGTTTACTCCTGCGCCGCCTACTGTGCCGCGCGTGCCCTTTTTTTTATACTACTGCTACTCTGTTTCACCCGGCGAGTTGTGCTGCGCGCTGACTATTTTGGCCGCGCCGATCGTATTTCTGCTGCCGTGCGGCGCGGTGTCCGCTTGTCGCGTAGGACGCGAGGCCAGGCCGGCGGCCGGCGGGCGAAGGCTGGCTGTGGTTTGTGGCTTGGGGGAATGCGCGGAGGAGGCAGGCGTCGCGTGGGTTTGTGGGGTGGCGACGTGTGTTCGCCTCTTCGGTGCTTGGAGCCGACGCGTGCGTGCGCCCGTGGACGCGGACGTGGTTAGCCCAAGACCTACCGAATTACACCGCCGACAGCCGGTGGATGACGAGGGTAGTCGGACTACAGAACGACACAAAGCGTCTTGGTCAGATGACACGTCTATCTCTAGACGTCAAGTACAACAATTAAGCGCCTGGTTGATGGGCGCTGGACTCCCGGGAAATAACAGGTAGAAATAATTAGGCCTGGTCGAATTATGTTTGCGCTCGCTGACTCGGAAAATTTTGGTCGGCGACACGGTAGAGATGACCACATCAGTAGTACTATGCTCGATCGGCCCGTCGTTGTCGTGTGCCAACCTGTGTGTAACATCTTTCCTAACCCCATTCGTTGAATTCAATTCAATTCGGCGCCATGCATGTCTCCACGGACCAGCCAACTAGCTAGCGACCGAACCAAGTCAACTACACCGCTTAATTGATCATAAGAATACACTTCACATGCGTGTACCATCACACATAGTTATGAACAATTGTTCCTCGCAAAAAAAAAAGTTATGAACAATTGGGCACCAAGTGATCAAAGCTAAGAAGGTATATGAACAATTCCTGCCTTTGGTTTAATCTACTTTTTTTTTTCCATCGAGCACGGACACGTACGGGTTCTTTGCAGCAGGCATCCTATGATTCTTTTCCCCTTAATTCACGCGACAATTGCGTTGGATAGATCTGCAGCAGGGCAGTACGATTTAGCCTTTAAAGTCACACAGATCGATCGATCTATAACTCCCTTCGCACAACCCATGCATGCATCGATCGGGCATGATCAATTTGCGTGTGGTACCGACGACGATCGCCGCGCGCGTGATAAACAGCGCATGTACGAAGGAATTCTTTTTTTCACTTTGAAAGGAATTCTGTTTTTTCGGCCATGAGCTGAGCTAGGTAGCCCATGACGTTCTTTATGTGTCGTGCAAGTTGGCATGTGAGAACAATCATTGTGTGCAATCACTTTAGAAAGTTCCTGCCAAATCTTGCGAGTCCTATGAACAGTGGGTAGATCTCATCCATCACATTACATTCTTTTCATTTCCCCTGATAAAGTTGTTTTTTTACCGGTGCAGGGATGATCAGTTCTACGTATGGATAACTCAAATGAGAACTCACCTCATACTCTCATAGTCTGAAAGAAAGATAAGTTTAGCAATCAAGCATTGGATGATTGGAACACTGATGGGTAAGTATCTGGTGACACTTTTTGCGTGGCATTTTTGTTATATAAAACAATCCAATTAGATGCTAACATGAATGTGATCTTTGTACGAGGGCAAAATAATGAGCCAGCAACAGGTAAATTCATGATGTGCCCGAAAAATGATGTCAAACTGTACACTGTGCGCATGCATACATAATACATGCAGTGAGACAACAACTGTTACATCCAAGCTGATTGCCCACTAATTTCTCCGTCTTGTTTTGTGCCAATGTTTCTTATGTTCAATTGACCTTGTCGATCAGCAGTAGGGATCGCTCGACCGCACGCACTGCTATCAGGTGCAGTCCAACCCAATCCTCTCATAACTAACATCCGAAGCAAACCAGTGGTTCATTTGGAACCATCTGTTCTTCTCTTCAGACCCTGCTGCTGAGTGATTGATTTGATGACACCTCTTCCTATATGTCTGCCAATTCAGTCCAGGGGTCACCGGTGGCAAGAGGACAAAATTTAAACTTTCTGAGGGAAAAACTCCTCTAGCCACACAATATCAACAAATAGTATGCAGTACAGTACTATATTGTATAGTACTGGTGTTAATATGTTACTACCTCGGGCCACATCAAGGAATTATCCACATCACTCGATAAAGTAAAGGAACAAGATGCACCAAGCAATGACACAACGAGTGCCAGAATCAAACAGGAATAATATTAGGTTATCCACAAAAAGTTTGGATTGTTTAGGCCTTCATTATGCTCTAATAACACTATGTAGTAATAATTAGCAGATAATTGTTTGGGGTACTACAGTTTGCCTCCTTTTCAAGGGCCATATATATCTTTGAGGGGATGCATTACCCGCAGCCCCCGACAAGCCAGACACTGTTGCACTTAGTGAGGTCATACCTAATTAAAAAAACAATTAAAAGGGGTAGCTATCATACCTTCATTTTTTTCCTTCGCTAAAAGCATCTAACTTCAATAAAAAAATTATTTCTTTTTCTCTTATATTTCAACATACTATGAGTGCTGTGTCTTGTTTAACACCACAATAATTCAAACATGAATATTTCAAATGTATATAATTCAACCATATTCAAATAGTACATATTTTTTTTCAATCACCATAGTATAAATTAAAATTAAAATATTTTCAAACATGAAAAATCACAACATTGCAATATTCACAATTCCATTTTTCACACAAAAATTTGAATTTCCACATTCAGACATACAACATATACCCAAGTTCACAATCATTTCCAAACAAAATAATCATAATAAAAAGATAATCCTGTCTTGCTAGATGCCCATGCTGTGGCGCAGTCCAACTAGGTTTGGGAGGGGAGGTGGGGGTTGGGGAGAATGACGGAGCTCAAGAGACATGACGTAGGTGTGAGAGAGTACAAGGAGGGCGGTGACCGGCATGAGAGCATCCGTAGAAGAGTTGGCAGTGTAGAATGGTGGTCGGTTGAAAAATACAACAGCGAACAATAGAGCTACGGTTTCGTAACAGCGGCAGCGAAGCTTGGGAGGCAACGATGGTCAACTAATGGTCTTGTTGGATCTTGTTTTTCATTCAATCGAAAACTATTCGAAATTGCTAAAAATTTTTGTGACCAAACTTATATGTAACTTGTGCATTAAGTAACAAAGAAGTTCCATGCATTTTAAATGTTTTAATACTTAATAAGTTACGTACAAGTTTATACATCAATTACGCTATAATTATAGTATAGTTAATTTATACCACTATTGCATTTGAAAGATTTTTTCCAGAAAAAAATCTATCAATATTTTTTTATAGTCCCAAAACCGATTAGAGGACTTACTGGTAGTAGAGTAGCAGATGCTACGGAAAATAGTGTTTAACTCAAAACTATGTCTATATGATTAAAAGTCGTTGGTGACGCCGCCAACTTACTTGTTAATTAAGAAGATGTTTATTAAAAGAGGCTTTACATGTATAGGCCACGTTTGCTTCAATGCTTCATACAGGGGAACATGAAAAAAACTAATCTCTACTACTTATAGGCCTCCTAGAGCTTGCACCACCAATAATGCAAAGCCTAGTTATTAGTCGCTGAGTCCCTAAGCTTGGTTCATTGCGGCAGTGGAATCGACTAATGATCGATGCACCTGTGAATTTACACACAGCGAAGATTGCACTCATAGCAGGAAACACGTACGTATATATAACTCGTCTAAAATAAAGCAGGAGACACATACGTGTACACCACGGTTGTTGCCGTCCTTGAGTTGTCAGTTGCCATCTTTGCTTTTGCACAACCACAAATCATCCCTGTTACAATTGGGGTTGTTGGGTTAGCTAGAGATGGATACGTCTAGATATCTACTCATCCCTATCCCCATCAGGTGTGTTTACTTAAGCAAGACAGGTTAATGCTTTCCACCATCACCCGTTTTCTTCTGCCTGATAAGACGAAAATCTTCAGGTCATTTGGTTTGGTTTAGTTCATGCATCAATTCATTAGCATTTATGATTGTCATCCGCCGTAAAGTCATTAGGTGGAGTCCTTTTGCTCTGATGGCAGAATTTGATCAGTTCATGCCCTCCAAAGAGGACTCGCCGCAAGCAGCCCCAGCTGACCGCTTGACCCAGACCAATCAAAAAAAGAAAAAAAAAAAAGAACGGCCAAACTAAAAGACCCGAATTTAATTGTGCGTTTATGTGACTAGGTAAAGGAAATTACACTGTTGGTTCAGGGGGACCAAGAGTAGTGTACTGTTCACTAGTATGTGTTAGGTGCATCAAGCTGTAGCACTCCTCTGAACCCATCAAGGGGCAGTACATCATTAGTGAACAGTAATTGCGGAGGTTGCGTTCAAAACAAGGGATGCAAATTTTCACCGTATTTCACCAGAGGTAACACCACCACTGCAGTGTCCATCCGATCGAGTCTCTGTTTGGGACACCGGATTTTTGGAGGATTTTTTTGCCCGTTTCATGCAAGCAGCAACCGCTCCAATTCCTGTCTCTCCAGCCGTTGCGTCTCTGTTGGTTGCCAAGTGCCAAAATGAGCACTCTACTTGTTTACAATTTACTGGAACCATTCCAGTGGTAACAAGTTTACTAGTACTATTACAGGTGACGATGCTTCTGCTGCATCAAATTCTCACCGGAGCAGAGCAAGGAAAAGATCCGCAGGCAGAATGCAGCTGATGCATCAGGCAAGTGTTACACGAGCAAATCGGAGGGATGCATCAGCGACGCTACCCGTCGCGGTAAGCCTAGGGATCTATAGACCCAGGCCTAGAACTGGAATATTTATTGCTTATGCAGGCATTGCACATTTCACCTATTGGGAGACAAAACCAAGAGAAAATAAAAAGAGGTGTGGTAGAAAATTATGAAAGGAAAAGAGAGAAAAGAGAGAGAAGGCAGCTGGGCAGGGCACGCATGAGCAGCACGGGACCAGCGGCAGAAACGTCTGGAGCGAGAGGGATTGTGGAATAATTAATCAGCAAGTAACAAGCACATTTTTGCAACATCACAAAACTAAAAGCTGCAATTTTGATGCCGCAATTAGGAAAAGGAGAAAAATTTCAGCTAGTAGTGTATATTGTTGTCCTCATTCCCACTAGTTAATTTTTTTCAGGGCATTTCAAAAAAATATTTTTCATCAGGGACTATAGCAGTATTTTTTTTTGCAGTGCATTACCAGAATTAATAATTTTAATTTTTGCCGGTTCCAAATCTGGCGATGGTGATGGTGACGGGGACCCCAGGGCCGTCTCCACGTCCTAATAAATCGCTCCCATCTCCATTTTCTTCCAGCTTTCTCTTTGATTTCTCGCCAACTCGACGAATCCAATCCCTTTAATAATAGAGCTGCTCCCCGTTCGCGCGATGCTGCCGCGGCTGTTCTTGCGCCGCGCGACCACGAGCCAAGAACACGCGCGGGGCTCCCGGCGGCAGCATCCCTGAGGCGAAAACCGAAACCTTTCTTGGATTCCAGCCACCCCGACCCGAGCGTGCGGGTGAATTCTCCCCTCTCGCCTAGGTGAGCTTCCCCTGCCGAGAAAAATCCCTCCGTTTTTGTTTATCATCGCCAAATCCATCCGAGATACGTACGATTTGGCGAATTCAGCGCTTCTCGGCAAGTTTCTATTTTTATTTCTTCGTTTTCGCAACGTTTCTTGGCCTTGCTGTCCCCGCTTTAATAATGGGGCGCTTTGGTTGGTCGGATCGCCGAGGCCAGATGCATTGCTCGGGTCGATTGGGCCATGCGAGGTGCGGGATTTGAGAGATTCGGGGGGAATTGAATAGTTGGGGATTTGGTGCTAATTTTTCTTGTTTAATCAATCCTGCTAGTTTTCCTCTCCCTTGCTCCCCCCGCATCCGCGCTTTCTTTCCCCCCAGTTGCCGCCCAGCCAATTCATCGCCTCCTCTGCTTACTGTTATATAAGCAAAGCTGACTTCCCCACGGACATGGCTCTGAGATGTGTTTGTTTGTTTGTTTCTTCCCCTTCTCTCTTCTTCTTCTTGCAGCGCCAGCCAACGATCCATGGAGGTGTGCCAATTGGTAGCAAGCTGTAGTAGCAGTAGTAGGATGATGGAGGTTGAGGAAGAAGCGTTCTTTGACACGCGGGAGGAGCTATTGCCGCCGTCGCCGGCGGCATTGCCGTGGTTGGGTGGCCTCGACAGCGTGCGGCAGAGGAGGGAGCGGTTCATGCGAAGCATGGGCCTGGAGCGAAGCCCGAGCCGCCGTGATGCGGATTCCGCTGATGTCGTCGGCGATGTGGAGAAGGAGGAGGAGGAGGGGGAAGATGAGGTGGCGGTGATCTCGCCGGAGATCGGGAGGTGGTCGTCGCAGTCTGACTGCTCCATGTCGAGCTGGTCGACGGAGGAGACGACGACGAGCTACGACGACGGCGCGTCGGATGACAATTCGGTGAGTGGATCCAGCAAGGAGAGCAGGAGTTTCAGCTCCTTGTCATTCATCCAGAGGCTCATGAGCCGCAATGGTAAGCCTTCTGGTGCTCCAAAGGCGATCGATCGGAGGAGAAATGGGTGGCTCCGGAGGCTGGGCGCCAGTGCTTGTGTTGTGGATCAAGGAGCAGCAGATGAAGCCAGCACTAGTTCTTCAGATGGTGAGCAAATTGGGGCTGCCGGAAGGTATGAAAGAATTAAGGTTCGTTCATACCGGAAGCGGTCGAAAGAATTGTCTGCGGTGTATCAAGGGCAAGTGATCAAGGCTCATGATGGTGCCATCTTGACAATGAAGTTCAGTCCTGATGGGCAGCTTCTTGCAACCGGTGGCGAAGACAGAGTTGTCAGGGTTTGGGCCGTCATGCAGTCTGATGACTGCAAAATTCCACTGGATGATCCTTCTTGTGTCTACCTAAAAGCGCGGCGCAAGTATGGGCTTGCTCCTGTGGGTGTTGACAACGAGAAGAAATTGAAGATCAATGGCCTGAGGAAATCTGCCGAGTCTGCTTGTATAGTGATTCCAACAATGGCTTTCCAGATCTCAGAGGAACCAATGCATGAGTTTCGTGGGCACTCTGGTGATGTGCTGGATCTCTCATGGTCAAGCCATAAGGTTAGTTAATGAAATGCTCTTTTGTCCATGTATTGGAATTGTTCCTTTTTTTTTTTCCTTATGCAATACTTTTTTGTTCTGATAATTAATATTTGCTACTTTGCAGCATCTACTGTCAGCATCAACAGACAAAACCGTTCGCATGTGGGAAATTGGATATGCAAATTGCATCAGAGTTTTTCCGCATAGCAATTTTGGTAGGTTAAGTGATCTTAGTTGGCTGCGTCAAAGTCTTCATTTTCACCTCTAAATTTTAGCTGACATTTTTCCTGTTCTGCAGTGACTTGTGTCCAGTTTAATCCAGCTGATGAGAATCTCTTCATTACTGGATCGATTGATGGAAAAATCCGTGTCTGGGACATTCATGGAAGTAGTGTTATGGATTGGGTGGATATTAGGGACATAGTTACAGCAGTTTGTTACCGGCCTGATGGGAAGGTATGATTATCAGTACCGTCTTAGTAGTTTTGACTAACTAACTTGTTGCCTCTCGGTTGTTTGTGAGATTGATGTCATTTCTTTTTTAATACCTTTCAGGGAGCAGTGGTTGGAACTATTACTGGAAATTGTCGCTTCTATAAAATATCAGGTAATTACAAAACAGTAAATTTGTGAAAGGACTGCTGTCTTTAAAACATATTTTGACTAGCAATAACCCTCTTCTTTTTCTTAAATATCTCCATTTGTGCTAATTTTAATTTATTTTGCATTGTAGACAATCTGCTGCAACTAGAAACACAGATTGCACTCAATGGAAAGAAGAAATCCTCTCTTAAAAGAATCACTGGCTTTCAGGTAACATCTTAGACAAGGAAAAGTCATGCTGTAATTAAAAAATCCATCAGTACTTTTTCATTAGAAATCCTTTCTAACTCTTGTTTATTCCCATTGCCATGGCAGTTTTGCCCAAGCAACCCAAGTAAACTAATGGTGACATCTGCTGACTCAAAGATCAGAATACTTGATGGGACCAATGTGATTCAGAATTATAGTGGTACAACCCAAATACTTGTTTATTATTTCTGCTCTATTCTGTCATTACCTGGGAAATTGGTTGGATATTCATATTCTTTTGCTAATTTATCAGGACTCCGAAGTGGTTCTTGCCAGTTGTCAGCAACATTCACTCCAGAAGGGCAGCAGATAATTTCTGCCAGTGAAGACTCCAACGTTTATGTTTGGAGCCATGAAAACCAATACGAGTGTGCATGCAAACAAGCAAAAACAACACAGACATCTGAGCATTTCCGGTCCAACAATGCAGCCATTGCAGTACCATGGAATGGCACAAAACCAAGAAGCCTGGTTCCCTTGTCTTCCCAAATTTTACCACAGCAAGGAGATACTCTCTGGTCCACGAGCAAGGCTGTCAGATACAATTCAAGCCTCTTTGGAAAGGGTTCTTCCACTAACAATTTTGTGTCAACATCTGCTGCTCCTGGTATTTTCAACCTGAACCAGGAGTTCTTCATTGAGTCCTCTTGCAAAAGTTCAGCAACTTGGCCAGAGGAAATGCTGCCGTCTGCCACTGTCGGTGTAAATTTGGATGAGTCGCAGTTCAAGCTCTTAAGGAACAGTTTCCAAGGAACATCAAACTCCTGGGGTCAAGTAATAGTTACTGCAGGATGGGATGGCAGGATTAGGTCTTTCCAGAATTTTGGCTTACCAGTGCATCAGTGACTAGTTTGAACATTCAGTGGAAGTAAACGCAGCATTGGCACCTCACATGGCCTCAAGAAAAGCACCCGTGCACCCAGCTATACTGGCCCAGCGTGTGGTTACTTGGTACAAAGACATCACATGCTTGGTGCTCCTGCTGAATTGTACATGGACCAGTGTTGTACATAATCAAACCAGTGGTCCTTTGAGATCTCTACGTCAGTGGTTGTTCGTGGCAGGCCCGGTAGCTTGTACCTTTTGTAGAAATCTTTCAGTGTAGATCAGATTTGTTCTTATTCCCCTTTCAATTGCTCATTGAAATGATAGAAATTTTAGTCTCATCTGAGTGTAAATTATCCTCCCATTTTCAATATCTGGGAGCTTGATGGAACTGCAGTTACATATGTTCCATTCAAATATAAAAAAATTCATTCATTTATTCAAAATCTGGTATCCATTTTTTTACACCTACTGCTTCCTGATCTGGATTGGACAAATGTGGGCAATCTGTGCTTCTTGTTGGAATCACAAGTTGTTTGCTGTGACCTTGTGGGGCATCTCAAGGGTTATTATTTTTCCTCTAATGGGACCTGAGGTGGTTGATCACTTGATTTATTTCCCATGTTAGCTGTGCTGCCTGTGCATCTCATAAATTTAATGGTCCTGAATCTGTTGAGTCTGGACTTAGCGTTCTGCGATGAATATGTATCAGATTTTTCTCGGTTTTCTTTTTTTTTTTTTGGGTGTTGATCTGTTCCAGAATGCTTAATTCTTGTTGATACATCCTTTTCCGATCTTTGTGATTTGCATGCCATTTTGGGTTTCTATTTGTCAGGATTCTCTGAATATGAACCTAATTTTCTGTTGAAATTTGGATGTTTCTGTAGGTGCATTACCTTGTTCGTCAAGAAGACGAGTTCTCTGCTGTTTGAGGGCTATAAAGTGCTCTCGACTCTGGTACATGTGGCCTTGATTCTATTCGTCAGGACTTATTCAGATTCAACTAACTAAAACAATTCTTTTTTACTTTGCACGGCAACTTACTAAAACATTGGAGCAATAGTTAGCATTTGTATACTCGGATGCCTCGCTTGGTTCGGTGTATGGCAATTGATATTGCTTCTAGAATATTGAGTGATTGACCAAGATGGAGAGACCCTGTGTGTCAAAACATCAGGTTACTCAGTATTGACCATGTCTAATGCAAATTGCCCATTTTTCTATTTCCTGTTTCTGATCCTGATCGGATGATGAGTATATATACCGCCACTGTTTCCTGCAAGCTCTGTTTGCTAGACGGCAGTATTTCTCAGGAGTCATCCGTAAGTACTAGTAACCACATAGTTAAACTTCTCACTCCAGGATCAAATTTACGTGAATTACTAAAATTATCAAACAATAAAATTCATTTCACTTGGATTAAACTTCAGTTCTACCCCATACCAAGATGTGCAGATGCAGTTACATACCGTCGTATTAGAATTACGTTAAGCAAATCATTTAGATAAATCATGACACTCTGACCATGACAATACAGTACTATTTAGAAATACCACTACATCTTCTGTCATGTTGTCCGGTTTTGTATAGTAAGCATTTCTGTTTATTTTACAGTGTACTAGTGGCTCTTGACTTCTTGTCATCATTAGTTCAGGCCATCCTTATAAAACAACAGTATTCAACACTAAACAGAAGCTAGCTTAAATCTGAATAATAAACAATCAGTCAAATTGCTTAGTTGCTTCACCAGCTTCAAAGTAAGCATGCTGTCATGCAGTGAGCTGTTTCGTCACTGCTGATTTCTTCCCCCTCGCCTGCTTGTGTCATTTTTTTACCGGACACACTTTCTCAATTCAGCTCAGTGTTGCAAGTCAGAAACATGTTGGAAAAGCCGAAAAGGCCACGCCGCAGATTCGGAAGTTAGGTTTCAGTTTCACTCCTACAGCTCTGTCGAAACAGTAGAAGAGAATTTACAACAGCCCTTGAATTATTGAGCCTTTTTGTGTACTACTTGTCCGAACATGAACATTCTGACACGCTCGAATTATTGCGCTCGTTCACGTTCAGGCATAATTGAAGCAATTTGCAGTTTGCATTGCAATGAGAAACAGCTCATTTTGCAGCTTTGTGATCTGTAAATACATCGAAGTCCTCTTCAGTGTTTTTTTTATAGCAATACCAAATTCAGTTTACAAATGCCAATTGGCAATTCATTCAAACCGGCAAAATAGGGATATGCAGTTAGCACAATGTACATCAATCCGCTAAATAAAAGACCCTAATGCTACTGTCATGTACCATGCTCTAGCTTCATTATCCCTTTTTAACACAAATCTGCAGTGCAGTGTGCTCTGGATCTGTCCATGGAATCCTCAAGAGGATGCGTCATATGAGAGCTGTCTTGTGCTGTAGCAGCAGTGGGAGACATGCTGGTACAAGATCCACCACTCAACCGAAGATAGGATAATGCACCATCTTGCACTTTCGGATTTGGCATTGGGTACAAAAACTTCTGCTCGTGCGTGGGAGATGGGATCTTGGAGGTTGCAAACTTGCGACCCTCAACTGCAGACAGCTCATTGAGCAAAATGCAGCCTTATGGATAAATTTTGATGTACCCCAAATACACTCTCCCTTGTAGTAATGTAGTGTATACTGGTAAGAAAAGGAAGCATATGCAATGTCACTGCTTTACTGAAGATCGTGTTTTGCTAATTCGCTTGATGATCTCATTGCTTACAGTGCATGGTTTGACTTCAGAATTTTAGATGATGAGTAACTTGTGACCGTATAGTAAACAATTGTGCAATGCATGTCACTGCATCGTCGTCTAAGGCCCTATTCGTTTTGGAGGAATTTCACCTCCGTAGGAATAGGAAATATGGATGAATGGGAATATGTGACACTTCAATCTATAGGAATTTTTCCATGAGGCCCTATTCGTTTTGGAGGAAAAATGGAGGATTTGGATTCCTAAGGATTGTTTCCTATGAATGTCATTCGTTTTGTAGGATTGTGCCATAGGAATATCAAAGAAAATTTTCCCTTTCCTACAAGCATAAGAGAGAAAACCATAGGAAAATTTACTTCAGATTAGAAATAATTCCTATGGATTGAAGTGTCACACATTTCCATTCCTCCATATTTCCTATTCCTATGGAGGTGAAATTCCTCCAAAACGAATAGGGCCTGAGGTTGGAGTGGAGTAAATTTTCCTATGATTTCTCTCTTGTGCTTGTAGGAAAGGGAAAATTTCCTTTAATATTCCTTGTCACAATCCTACAAAACGAATGACATTCATAGGAAATAATCCTTAGGAATCCAAATCCTTCATTTTTCCTCCAAAACGAATAGGGCCTAAGACAGTATAGGATCATCACGTTGCTAGTCTAGCTTAATATTAGGAGCACAATGCCCGGAAACACTACTACAATAGCATATTTGAAATTGGGATCAGTATGTGGAGCTTGGACCAAGCAAGAACAAGCATCTTGACCAAATATGTTCAACTACTCTTCACGTGCTATTACACGAACCAAGTAATGCTACACTGCTTCTAGATGAATTCCAGGTCAGATTAGTTGCTGATTTAGCAAGCGTTTCTGTTGTCGCAAACAGTCTATCAT
Source organism: Leersia perrieri (assembly GCA_000325765.3). Taxonomy (NCBI): domain Eukaryota; kingdom Viridiplantae; phylum Streptophyta; class Magnoliopsida; order Poales; family Poaceae; genus Leersia; species Leersia perrieri. Next base: position 17,448,602 of record CM002482.1, read on the forward strand.
TTAGTCCTATCATTGGAACTTGGAAGTTCAGAACTGAACAAGAAGTTCTGGTCAACAACAGAGTCTACTAAGTAGCTAGCTTAAGGCCAGCATTCCTTGACCAACACAAAAGAAACAGTAAGTGTACGTTTATTCAGGTAATGTTTGGATTCAGAGAACAACATGAGATTGACCAACTACTGTAGCTGGTCTGTTGCCGCCACACTCTTCCACTGTCCGTCTTTTCGCTGCTCCAGTGAAATCCAGCAGCTTGTCAGAGCTGCAAACTGGCAAAGCTTTGATCTTTTTCTGAAAGGCAGGCACGCACGGGTCTGTCAAAATTCAGAAAATGACCAGGCAAGAGTAGATTGCAGACAGAAGGACAGAATTGGACAATGGGCATGAATGAGGCACGCAGCCCTGCTGGTTGCCTGTGTGCAAGGCTGTCCCTTCTGACCACGGCCTAATGATTGTGTTAGCGCCATGAATAATTGGGGCAGTTTTGATTTCGAGCTGCAGCAAACAACGGCCGATTGGATTATCACGATCTGTTGATTATGACCTCCACTCGTCGCTCTTGCTGATGCCAATCGATCGGTCTCTACGCACTCCATGACCTCACTGCACATCATGTATCATCAGCACGCAGAATAAGCTTGATCCCATGTGCAATTAGTTAGCCCGTGCAGTTAGTGTGCCACTATAATTATCATTATCTGTACCGATAATTGTTGCAGCTACCAATGCATTAGCCAAATGCAGCTGCTCTCACTTTGCTTCATCCTCGTGCTCCCTTTTGCTGCACATCTTGGCGTCGACGACAGTGGAGACCACGACCCGAGCAATCTCGCTCCTAGATTCATTGCATGCTCCCTAATGTGTTTGGTTAGTTTAATACCAGCATAAGATCCCCTCGGTTTTAACACGATCTCTACGAAACAAATAAAATTTCACATCCGGGCTTAGAATAGATCCTCTAGAAGATATGGTCTCTGCATCTTGTATCATATTACCATACGCCTTGTTTTCCAGTGTGATGATGAGGTTGAGGAAAGGAGGAGAAGTTTGTGGGTTGGTCCGGGAAGGGTGTCATATGCTGTAGCGGCGAAGGGGGACAGCCGCGGGGGTACTAGATTAGATCCAAGTTTATTGGTAGCCGAAGCGTTGGATCTGCGGCCCGGATGGTCCTCGTCCTCGTCCCGGCCGGGTTTGTGCAAATGTGCAATGCCAATGCCCATGGACCATATGCGATGCGATGCCGGCCGCGCGACGCGACGCGGCACGCGAGACAGCTAGGCGAGGTGGGCCGTGGGTGGGCGGCGTGGCATGCGGGGTCGCGTACGATGAAGAAATGGAGAGGAGCGCGCGACGCGATCCCGTGCATTGGCCTGACAGGACAGGGCCAGACTGAATGCCAGTGGTGTGGTGCGCTGCTTGCTTCGCTGGGGGTGTCAGAGAATGCGGATCTCTCTTTGCCCCTGCTCTGCCACTTTGTTCGATCTGATGCTGAATACTGTTAAAACAGTAGTAGATGCATGGGATGGAACTTGGAAGGTTACGAGGTTTCCACAGGAAGGTGCAGGCAGGGAGCATGTGTGTGAACCGTGCCCGCCGCGTGCTTTGCTTCTGGGAGCAGTGAGTGGGAGGTCGGAACTGTGTGTCTATCTCCTGCTACGCAACGATCAGACATTGGATGGTTCAAGTGAGGGCCGCATGCATATGTGTACATGTTGCATACTTCTTACTCGCCAATGCAAGAAAAGAGAGCAACGGACGAAGCAGTTATATACTACTTCTAATCAAAATATAGTTATTTCTGAAAGGATATGACATTCTTTAAGACAATGTATTTAGATATCTCACACAAAAATGATACTTCTATATTGCATATCGGTTGAAATAGCGGTAAACGATCTATCTATGACCGTAAGGGTCTATCAGAGACTAGCACACCGATAAAAAGACTACGAAAAGATTGTTTGTTTGGACGAGCACTTTGTTTATCTCATCCCCGCGCATCCCACTATATATCCTTCCTCTATGCTCTCATTCTCCACTTCAACCTTACAGGTTCCGTCGAGCGGCGTTGCCACCTTCCATGATGATGCGGTGTCTCTGGCATCCTCCTACTCCCTCCCTCGATGAGTGCCTGTGGCTCGACTAGTTATGGCAGATCCGTCTTGGGATGCATCTCCGGCAAGAAGCGGTCCACACGAGGGCTCTCGGCAAACTGCAGCCTGTGGATGAGGGGGGGGGGTCGGTGAGGGCAATGCTTCGGCAAGGATGCTTTGGTGAGATGCGACAAAGGCCAGAGGCCTAATATCGGGCATAGTACCTTAGGTACTGGACATGACACCTAAGGCAACAGGCCTGGTGCCCGAGGTACTAGGCATGTTTCTTCGGTTACCAGGCATGCATGGTACCCGAGGTACCAACCTAATGTCTTAGGTATCAGTCGTGATAACTTAGGACTTGACACGACAAGAGGAAGATGACGACACTGATGAAGTTTTGCACGCTCCTGCACGCAACGCCAGCATAGAAGCATGGATCGATATGGGCACAGACGAGGCATCACACGGGAAAATCATCGACATGATCATGGGGAGAAGATGCCAGCAAGCATGGCAGGGGGGGAGGTGTTGGAACAGAGGTACATGAGAGGGTGCGTGAAGGGAGGGGGGCATTGGTGAGGTCGGCGATGTTTTCTTTGTGTGTATGTGCGGAAGAAAAACTAGGAGGTGACGATGATTTTGTGCGGAAGAAATAGCGGGAAGAAGATTTGTTGCAATAGACATCCGTTCGATAGTAGGACTAGAGCAATTATATATCACACCATAACATATGCCACCGTAAGGGCATTTGTTTTAGATCGCAAAGTCTGCGAAGCAAGGTGAGGTTACGCTGTTTGTTTATCAGCCGTAGTTAGACAACTCTGACTTTAGGTATGCTAAAGCTTTTTAGGCCAGTGTTTGTTGAGTGTCATAGTTAAGTGGAGCCAACACTTTATTAAAATGTTGTTCCGTATGTTATAACCCATTTCTTATCTAAAATGTGGCTAATAAATAGTTCGCCACAAGTACTCCATAATCCCGTTCCAGCCCAACTATACACCTACTCCGTAAGACCGTTCAGGCCCAACTAACATGGGGCGGTGAAAGCTGCTGCAGGCCTGCAACTCTACTCATCATGGGCCAGTCACCAACTCGTTGGCGACCGTGGCCGTCGAGCACGATACGACGTCGTGGTCGTGGTACGAGTGTATGAAAACGGCGAGCCTACGGTGCCGCAGGCGATGCGGCGGCTGGAGGAAGCTAGGAGCTGGAGCCTCCTCGGGCCAAAATGCCAAAAGCCCAAAGGTGTGCAGGAGCTGGAGCTGAGCGGCGTCTTGATGGATCTTATCCCCGCGTTTTTTGGGGGAATTTACGCTTCACAGACGCCGCTTTCCTTCCCAACCCTACGCTATTATCAAAGGTCAGATGATCTTGCTGACCAAAGCCATACCACACTCATAGTAGTCTACTACTCTACTACTCCCTCCCCACGGAATTTGGGATAAGATAACACAAGTCCACGATGAGCGGCAGCGACGCCGCCGCCGCGATCTGCGCCCAGATCGCCGCCGTCTTCTCCACGAGCCCCGCCACGCCCACGGCACGCACCGCCCTCGTCTCCGAGCTCGCCGCGGCGGCGTCGCGCGGGGGCCGCGTGTTCGTGCACGGCGTCGGCCGCGAGGGCCTCATGATGCGCGCCCTCTGCATGCGCCTCGCCCACCTGGGCCTCCCGGCGCACTGCGTCGGCGACGTCACGGCGCCGGCGGCGTCTTCGGGCGACCTCCTCCTCGCCTCCGCGGGGCCCGGCGTTTTCTCCACCGTCGACGCCATCTGCGGCGTGGCGCGCGGGGCCGGGGCGCGCGTCGTGCTGCTCACCGCCCGCCCCGAGGGGGATTTCCCGCGGCGGCAGGCTGACGTCGTGGCTCACCTCCCCGCGCAGACTATGGCGGATGATGATGAGGAGGAGACGGCGGCGGGGGAGAGCTCGCCGGCGAAGCTGCCGATGGGGAGCCTGTACGAGGGAGCCATGTTTGTGCTGTTCGAGATGGTGGTGATGGAGCTCGCTCGCGTTTTGGGCCAGGGCCCGGCCCAGATGAGGGCCCGCCACACAAATTTGGAGTAGCCTAGTGTTTCGGCCCAGTTATAACAATCTGCGTTGCGGACTTGCGGTTGCCTAATAAATGCTTTTTCCGTCACATGCTGCAAACTACTCCATCCGTCTCAAAATATAACTACCTGAGCAATTTAAATATCTCAAAATACAACTACCTCTATACCTACCTACCTACATCTCCACCAATCACAACCATCCCTCCCACCTATCCTCTCCTCTCAACCAATCATAACACTTCATTTACTCAACCTTAGGGTGTGTTTGGTACCCTATGTGAGGCCTCAGTCTGGCTTTGTGCATGCAGCATATAAGTGATTGGTTGGCTGGTTTTCTGTTTGAGCCTGTCTCTGCAGACGCAAAAGGCAAGGTTGGACCTGGCTGGTTGGGAACGAAGGGATATCTCGTTTCTTCTGAGCCTGGCTCATGCGAGCAAAAAATCAAATACGTGTCTCTCTTCCATTGGTTGTACCAAGGGTAGCCATTCCAAATACAGTTCTCTCTGCATCCTGGCTATTCAAATATCATCTACCAAACAAATCATTGATTCTCGTCTAAACCAAGCCTAGTTGAGCCAGACTCATTGATACGGGCCAGGATAGATGATATACGGGGATACAAACAAACCCTTAATTTCTCCAAAAAACGGCATACGTGTTTGTATTTTAAGACGGAGGTAGTAATACATTTCTCTAAAAATATTTTACGGTTAATGTGTTATGGAATTTTGAACTGCAATATGATCATTGTTTTTTGTTTTTTCTCTGAAAAGAGTTCCCAAACAATGTGTGGTTGAACGTTGAATTGCAGCTGTATGGTCATGGTTTTCCCATTTCACTGAAATGATTTTCCAACCAATGTGCGATTGAATGTTGAATCGCGGCAATATGGAATGGCATACAGCATACTTGAACAAGAAAATCATGGGTAAAATACAAGCGAATATTAGGCTGCGTTTAGTTCATATAAAAACTTTGGCCAAAAATGTCACATCAATATTTGGACACACATTTAAAGTATTAAACGTATACTAATAACAAAACAAATTACATATTCGGATTATACACTACGAGACAAATCTTTTGAGCCTAATTATGTCATGATTAGTCATAAGTGCTACAGTAACCAACATATGCTAATGACGAATTAATTAGGCTCAAAAAATTCGTCTCGCTGTATATAGTCCGAATATGTAATTCATTTTATTATTAATCTACGTTTAATACTTTAAATATATATTTAAAGATTGATGTGATATTGATTGATGTTTCTGAGGTTTCAAATTTTAAACCAAACGCGGCCTTAGCTTTGGGCTGGCCTCATCAACCTCTAGAGTCTAGATCCGAGGCCCATTCAACACTTTTCTAGAAACGGCACCACGTGTCGGTTCAGAAAGACCGGGAAACTTCTAGAATCCCCCAGATGCTTCTGGCCCTATCCCTAACCTACCCCTCATCCCCAAATCCCCTTTCTAGACGCGCTTTCCTTCCTTCCAACCTTCCTCTGGAAACAATTGCGCTCCCTCTGGATCTTCCTTGTCTCAGGTGTGCGCTACTCCGGCCAGGGTTCTTTAATGGCGTCGCCGGCGGCGGGGACGCCGCCGTTCCTGACGAAGACGTACGCGATGGTGGAGGATCCGAGCACCGACGACACCATCTCGTGGAACGACTCCGGCACGGCGTTCGTGGTGTGGCGCCCCGCCGAGTTCGCCCGCGACCTCCTCCCCAAGCACTTCAAGCACAGCAACTTCTCCTCCTTCGTGCGCCAGCTCAACACCTACGTGCGTCTCTTCCCCTCTCCTCTCCTCTCCTCCCTGTTTGGTTCGGTAGATCGATGAATTTCCAACGGATTTGAGTTTGTTCGTGTAGGGATTCAAGAAGGTGATGGCGGATAGGTGGGAGTTCGCCAACGATGGGTTCAGGAGAGGGGAGAAGCATCTGCTCGGGGGGATACAGCGGCGGAAGGGGACCGGGGCGGCGGCGCCGGCGGCGGGGGGCATACCGACGGCGATACCGATCTCGTCCCCGCCCACGAGCTCCGGCGGCGAGCCCGCGGTGTCGTCGTCGCCGCCGCGCGGGTCGGCGGGGATCATCGCGGCGGCCGCCGGGGCCGGGGCAGGTGTCAGCGGCGCGGTGGCCGAGCTGGAAGAGGAGAACGCGCGGCTGCGGCGCGAGAACGCGAGGCTTGCGCGTGAGCTCGCCCGCGCGCGGCGCGTCTGCGACGGCGTGCGCCGCCTCGTGTCGCGGTACGACCACGAGGATGAAGGGGATGCCGCCGACGAGGGGAAGCCGATGCTGTTCGGTGTCGCGATCGACGGCAAGAGGTCGCGCGAGGAGAACGGGGAAGACGACGACGGCGACGAAGAGGAGGACGAAGGGGCCGACGGCGAAGACGAGGATGAGGGGGAGGAAGACGGCGAAGACGAGAGGCACGCGGCGGCGGCGCTGCGAGGCCCCGTGGCCGCGAAGGAGGCGAAGGCGAGGAGGATGGAGATGTCGGATCTGGACGTGCTCGCGCTGTCCGTGCGGGCGGCGGCCGCGGCGAGGCCGGGCGGGGGCTCCCGTGACCGCAAGAGCTCGGTCTCGTAACAGCTGTTGATTTTAGATGCGTTGATGACTCGATGTAGTAGCGACCGAGAAATTTGGATGGCATGAACCATTAGGCCATTGAGTTGGAAGCAAACCAAGCCTTCATGCCTTTACATTCGTACAGACTACGCTATATTGTAACAGCATTTGGTTGTCAAGATGATTAGGACATGTAGTTAAGCAAATTCTAACATGTTCAATTGTTTGTTGTACTCCCAGGGGATGGATTAATAGCTCGATAGTTTCTCTTAAAAGATAATCATATTTTGTTCGAGAGCCAGGTGGTATATTTTGTGAGAAGTTCCACTAAACATTCTCCAATTTTTATGCAGTAGCAGGGAGTTACAACTTCAACAGATCTCAAACCCAAGGGAGGTAGATATAAACGACTCACATTTGCCCTGACTGCATTACCTAGCTGATGAAGTTGCTAGGTGCAGAAGGCACTCATCTAATCTATCGAAGCAATTTGGCTACTAGTAATAAGAATTCAATATAGACAATTTCCGTACATTTTTAAACTCTGTAGAATGATACCTACTCTTGCTCCCTCATATCGTCTACACGATGACGACGCCGTCTACCAGCCACCGCACGTCGTGCCTCCCCTCTTATCAACTCCACCAAGCCACATTGGCCGTCTCCCCCACTAACGCGTGCAACCGTCCGGGCTCGTCAGCGCCGAAGACAACCCTCCTCCCACCCCTACCCTCTCCAAAGTCAAAGTCACTCTCTACCACTCCCAGCTCCCACCGCCAAAGTCGCCGTTGAATTTGGTCGCCTTCGCCTACTCGTATACCATTGGTCTCCATCCCTAGGACTGCAGCGGTACCACCACCACATCACAGCTTGTCAATGTGCTACCGGCGACCCCTCTCCTCAACCCCACCCTCAAACTCTAAAATATATGGCCAGGTTCACTCTCTACCATTGTCATCGTTGTCACCAAAGAAGATGTTGTTGGCAAAGATGACCGTTATATTCTTACGAGCGCCCATATATCTTAACAACAGCCGTTAAGATCTAACGGCCACACGTTGGGAACGAAAACTTGTTGATCCACTTGGGAGGTAAGTGTCAGCCTCACACTGTCCCGTACGTCCGTCGCCGTTTACCTCAAAGGAGCGAGTACTATCGAATAGATTTTCCGTAATCATAATGCACTGGACAATTTTCAATCAGAATTGCTAGATTTCTTACAATGGAATTTTCAAATTTTGGACCGCTCAATGCGCTTTGAAATTCATGTGCGACACTGCAACAGGGATCAAACAACATTACAAGTATTTTTACTCCATTTTATTCTACGATACTATCATAGAAGATCGAGATAGCACAACGATGCTACACTTAGAGTTGATGCCAACGGTCTCTTATTCCACAATGAGACACATTAACATTAAAATAAAATATATCCCATCCATACAAATGTTACAATATTTTAGGACAGGGGGAGATAATTTATGTGATTATTAGCTCTAGTCAATAAGTATGTGGGGGGATTGTCTCAGAACCTTATGCATATTTTTTAATTATTATAATAAAGTTATTGGTTGTGTGACTTATGGCAGAAGCTAGAGATGTAAACCATTTCTATTATCTTAAAAAGGTACATATATGATATATGTTACTCTTATATTTAACAGATTTTAGAGGGACTTTCTGTTGAAAGTTTTATAGCTAGTCCATTGCACATATAAAAACTCTAGTGTCAGGTTATTGAGGAGAGGGCATTTATTTCTCCCAGCATCTCTCCCTCGAACGATCCTTTGCTGTCGCTTCTCGTAATGCACCGCAGGTCTATGAACACAAACTCGTGTAAGTAGAGGAAACAGGTAGATCCTGCTGCCGGTTGTATGTTCGCCTGCAGATTCTCTCGGAAGATCTGGTAGTGTGAAGCAGTGTGAAGAAGGACACAGTTTCTGTATTCGCACCAGTGGCACAGAAGTATCTACTAGTACATTGATCATGCTGGGGGAAGCTCCGGGCGGAAATGAGAATTCTGGCCTCCAACTGTGTCAGCAGTCAGCCAGACTTTACGGATGCATGCTGCCTTAATAATGACATTATGACTTGTACGTTCAGAAAACCTTGCAAGATAGAATGGCAACTGTTTTTTAAAATCTCATCATCAAAAATACCTTCGGCACATAATAGCAGCAACGGGATTCATTTCGAGGTACTAGTGTAAAAGTTAGCTTACTTTGATGTTTCGTTTCCATGACAGGGAATATCTTGAGCTCTCTGCATGAGGTGGATAATCCCAGGTATATCCAATACTGCCAAGTGCCAACTCTTCAAATAGACAATTAGAAGTTTTTTTTGCATTCTTCATCTGTTGCAGAATGTCAAATGGCATCAAATGAGGTAATATCTGTGTAATATACGGAAGGTCATCATGCATAGAAAAGGTCTACGGTACCATATAATATTAGTTTGCTTCGTTTCTATCAGGACCAAACAATTCTGATTTCCAAAGGTTGTGAGCCCTCAGAGGCATCAGCAGAAATATGTGTTTGTTGCTCTCAATGCCAACCTTCTGAGAAGAACCATCTGGGTATGTAGATATTGCCTAGTGTTTTACAAGTGCAAACCAAACATTATCTAAAAAAGTGCAATCAACATATGTAACAATTTTCCCTAAAAAAACATATGTAACAATTGTAAATAATAACCCAAAAGCGCAAACGTGAGATATAAACCATGGAACTGTGATTATAAGCAGCAACAAATGTTAGGCAGGACTGAAAACACAGGAGCTGATGTACTACTTAAAACTCTTAAGTGTTATGCTGTGCAGGAGCTAATTAAGTTCAGCGGGATTTCTATGGTTGGGAATGGACGCTCTAATTTATATTACTGCAAGCTGAAAAAACTATGATTCAACTGCAAAATGTGCAATCCAAAAGGAGCACAAGACCAATAGAAAAAAAGTGCTTAACAGAACAGAACATTTTTCTTTTGCATATATCCAAGTGCTATGGGATTTAAAATCTATTTTTATGACGTACCTGATTGTGTATATATGGAAAAGTTATGTGCGAATCCAAGCCGATTATCACCAAGACTGGGCGGATCCAGGATTAGAAATAAGGGTGTGTGTGTGTGTGTGTGTGTGGAGGAAGCCACACCCCTTCTTTCTTCTTCTTCCCCTACCTCTCCCTTGCTATCCAAGGGGATCCAGCGGGGTAGGGGGGATTGAGCCTCCCAACACCCACGCTGAATCCGCTCCTGCCTAGACATATCCTTTTTTTTCTATACGTGCCTAGACATATCTTACTGCCAGGTATCTTGAAATTTCTTCTTCATAACCCTAAAACTCTGTTGCCCTGTTTCTGACCAATTGAAAGAAGTACTTTTCAGCATGTCAGAAAACATAGGTACTTTAGATGGCACATCCTTTGTAGAAACATCATCATAATCTGCACAAATGGAGCAATATCAGTCATTCCCTAGTCCAAGCCTGAGAGAGCTGGAAGGAAATGCTAAACACTTGTGGTAAAGTGCATATGATGATAAACACATAATCACTAGAGCAATATAGGCTTCTCATCTTCTTTTTCCTAGGGGCAGAGCAGTATACTTTGGTACGTGCTTCAATGCAGATGAAATGGGGTCAACACTAAGAAGTCCTAGCTCTTTTTTCATTCTCTAGCTGATAAACTGGCCAAATCACTCCCTGAACTCATATTTTGCTCACTTTCATCCCTCCACCCATTTGGCACCACCGCGTACGTATAATGTAAGACAACAGTACAAGTGTTCTGGTTAGGCAGTGCACGAATGTAAAACTAGGCCCCAAACAAATATAGTCAATTTCCAGAAATTATTTTCCTAAGCTACCAAATGGACAAGTTCACTGACCCGCCATGAAATTATTTATAACAAAATTATAGATAATCTTAATGCTAGATTAGAATGAATTAATATCCTTCTGACCTGAAGACCTTGGAAGATGGTACTGAATTTTCAAAAACGTAGAGGCGGTTTTATCCTTCTTATGGCACAGAACTCGAAGAAGGGTATGGGCATCATGTACTTGTCTTCTTTGAGTAGTTGTAAGTTCAAGATGGTGAGGCAATTGGTCACTTGCATTTATTAACATATCAATTATCGTATCAGCCTGAAAATCAACTTCATTTAGTTGGCCACCGCAGAAATTTTTTTTCAGCAAAACTACAGAAAAGGAATAGCATACCTTCAACATAAATAGGTCCAAAATTTGATGGGTTAACCTAGCCTCCTTTTCAACTAAATCCAATGGTAAACCTTGGCCTTCAGCTATAAAGAGATCCTAGGAAAAAAATCAACAGTCAAGACGAATAAACTTTTTGTGTTAAGATTTGCAAAGATATCAACATGATATATATAATATGATGGATACATAAAGAGACCTTTGCTTATTTTTTCACTATTAATAACTACAATACATATTATCCAGATCTTAGTATTACCTTAATCATAGCAAGATCTTGTTGCACCAAGTCCACATCTGTCTCCAAAAATGCACGCGATGGGCCTCCATCCAGTAGGATCCAAATCAGTCCTTCCTAATTAATTCCACATTTCATAAGCATTTACTCTACCCTAAATGAACAATCTATCCAGTGATTACACTGATGACAACATTGATAGAAAAATATATACCATGCATGCTTGAAATACTCTCAGCACAACTTGGTCACGTAGGGCATCAACAATCAGATCACACACCTGGTCAAGCACCTACAACATAGGTCCAGTTCATCCATTAATAAAGCTCGAAATTAAGGACTTATCTACTGACTGAAGAAAACATATATAGCCAGGTATCTCGAGTATGGTTTCCTACTTGATCGATAGTAATGATAAACATCTCCATACGTGCACTTTCAACGCTAGCCCGGTACAAAGAGAAAAGGAATGAGTCCCGCATATCCCAGAATACAGCCCTTGTTCCTGCGAAGTATTGAGAAACTATGTGATTGCTATCAGTGTGTATACACAATAATGTGGGCGTTTTCTTATTCTTTCTCCATTCCAAATGAACTCATATCTGGTATTGTTGTGAACGTATGCATGGAATTCCAAAGGAGCTAGCACATCACCAGGATCGAATTTAATAATATCATATACTTAGCAAAACATAACTTAATTTAATCAAAGAAGCTCAAGAGCATATAGTGCAGCTAAACATTACAACGCACAACAAAAAATTCATGTTCTTGGTGAACCTTTTCTCCTCCATTGATGGCTACACAACTGAAGAATTCAAAATAATATCAATGAAGTTTTTATCGAATAAAAAAATATGAATGAATTAGCAGCATAGCATAACAAAGTTTCTAACAGCCTGCCTAACTGTCCAAGTGTCCAAACAAATCTCTAGTCTAAAAACAACTGACTACAGTGTGCTTAAAATTCATTCCATGGATTTTAAAGAGCATTAAGTGTAAAGAGCATTGAGTGTCTAGAAGCTTAGTGGCTCACCAATAAAGTTCAAGATTGTGTCAGTTGTACTCACTGCAGTCCTTCGCACATCATCAAATATTGTAAACAACTCATCAATAGATTCTTCAGATGATAGTTTTTTTGGGAGAGTTCGTCCCCTAGCAATGCAAGACAAATAGTCTAGCAATCCCACAGCTAAAACAAACAAAGCAGAGGAATAAAGGATAGTCATTCATAAGCTTGATCTTGAGTGATTGAAAAACTTAGTTGAAGGATTAGGTGTAGTATCAATTCGATTAGCACGCTACAAAAGTTGTATCTGTGGGAACTTGGAAGGTATAGACTGTCTAATATGGTCAAGTCTATATAGGAGGAGCATTGTCATCTGCTTAAGTTAATAAATATGAAAGAACTAAATAGGATCTTCCTTCCAGTTCATGGTCAACTCCCACCGTAAAACCCTGTTCGGCTTTGCCGACATGGTTAGGGGAGGTCAATTTTGTGATCAGCAAAACCATTTCCTCCTCTCCACCGGCCTCCTCAACCAACCAAGGAGGAAAACTTGGAGTTGCCCCCGGCCTCCACCAGTGCTATAAAAGGGAAGAGAAAGGAGAAGTCCATGCCCTCTGCCTTGAACCTAACCCTAAGCATTGCTCGATCGAACAAGCATTGGAAGGAAGGCGTAATACAATCCCGAACAAAAGAAAGGACAGAAGAACAAGAAGAGGGAGATCAATGGCCTCACAACAAGGTGATCATGCCTAGGCTAAGTATCTATAGAGCAAAATCAGTCAGAATTTCAAACATTGTGGTTATCCATGCTATCATGGCCTTCCACACTACCATAGTACAATATATACCTTGTCATGAGCTTGGAATAACACACCACATTTAAAAATAATATGTAAATCTTGCCCACAGCCTGCAGTAAAGTCCTGGGAATCCATGAATAGAATGTCCTCAAGTTTCTCAATACAAATGTGCCTAGTCTTGTGTGTTCCTCTAGAGTAGCATGTCAAACCATATTAAACTTGTGTATGTTCCACTGTTTCAGGCTCCAATTTAAGACTATCCTAACAGAACCTACAGCCTCTTTGTTATTGAATCCCTGTTTTTTTCTTCACCTAAAAAAAAAGAACCCCTGTTTTTTTACGTGATGGAAGGTTTACATTGCACTTCCAGCCTTTGCATCAACTAGTGATGTGCAGCGCACAGCCTTTACAAGTGCCCTGTGGACCATAGATTTCAAAACAGAAATTGCCATAAACCAATAGGTGAAAGCAAACCAAGTTAAAGAATCCCTGGGGAATAAGATTTGGCTAACCAGGACCAAAAACACACACCAAGCTACACCAAATCAGCCCAACCCATGAATCTTGATGCCAAACTTTCAAGAGAATAGCATCCCACAGGCAAATAATTGCATTTGACAAAGTAGAAAGATAGCAAAATCGCCATTTTGGGAAGCCTTTTCTGCTTTTTCTCGAAATCTACCATGCTGGTTGAGTATGATATAAGAAGTTGTATGCCATCAAACAAATCCCACTCCATGGGACCACCACTACACCAGAAGAAGCTATAAAATAGGAATTAGCTCCAACTGCTTTCTGAGACCCCGTTGAACGTGGAGATAAACAATGTGGATTTACACCTTATTAACCAATATAAAAAGTAACATGGGTGTAATAGAATGAAACGGAAGGACAGCTTTGTACAGGAAAAAGAAACATTTAGACAAATGGTTACCTGACTGAACTGAGACCCAGGATTGTTTGATACCTTCTTCTAGGTTATCGAGCTGATCCCTAATGTACTGCATAATTTGGGAAACATGAGGAACATAATAAAACTGAGACAAAATGATATAAGCTCACAAATGAACAAGGAAGCAAAGACCTCTTTATCAAGATTTACAAAATTATAAGTAACCGCATAACTTCCTTTTGTGTGTTTGGAAGGAAAGAGTAGGTAAGGAACCACTTAAAATTCAACCAATATGGAACATAGGCTGATGATTTGGTTCATCCAAGCATTACCAACTCATTCAGAAAGGGATAGGGGAAATGTAATCGGTTCAAAATACTCACTTGAAGAGTGTTGAGTTTCACACATAATTTAGGAACCGTCAAATTGTTCAATTTATTAACAACCTTCTCTTCAGGGACTGTAGGCACAATGAGTTTCCTCTTTGCAAATGGATTCACTGATTCTGCATAACGTGTCAAGACTGGAGCACTAGGAAGCAAGGCAGATCTAGGAACTGCAGTGTGGAAAGAACCCAAAGATCAACATGTTAATTACCAAAGTAAAAATAATAATATAATATAGTATAATGTTTCTATAGTTACGTGGAACCAGATAACAGTATAAACTTGTGGCAAAAAAGAATCTAGCAAAAAAGGGTCTGTATACTTCAAAATTATATTAGGTCCAGCAATAAACTTTTTGCTAAAAATTCTTCTTTTCAATTTTCACAGAGAAAAGGAATTGTTTGCAGCTGATGCGCAGAACATAGAGAAGAAAAGCTAGCTAGGTGGTGGCATCTGCTGCTTGGGATGGGAGAGAACCTTGGCATGGAAAGGCTAGAGTTCATTCATGGTTTCTTGCTTTGTCTGAAACAAACGCTGACCTTGCTTCTTTATAGGTTGGTCCTAACAGCAGGAGGTACAACTCAAAACTAAGAGATGACCCAATCTAACTAACAGATAGGAAAATGATCAAAGAAAGATAATCCTTCAAGGTACACAACTAAAAGATTGTACAGCCAACCACATAATCTGCTGCTACAATGTGTTTGAAATAGCCTCGCAGTGTAAAGAAAAACCATGAGATAACTTACACATTGGCTATTGCAAATTTAGTGCAGATAAACTGTAGCACAACTTGGCATAGATTTCAGAATAGAATATTTGAGACAACTGAAATGTTCAAATAATGGTTGGTTTTATATGGTTTAGTTATTTTTTAAAAGGAAGATTTTCATTTTACCACGCTGAAACCAATATTCTCTTTGTCACCATCAAAATTTTGCACTTCTCCCTTTTACCACTATTCCATTAGCACTCATTTACTACCCAGTAGTCAATGCCAATTGACCACAAATTTTGCCAACAAAAAGACCATTATGCCATTATGAAACTTAAAAAAATACTGAACATGCTAGAAAAAAAGGAAATAATGTTACAATATTTTAAGTTTACAAAGGTCATATAAAAAAATTGTGGTAGAAAAAAATTGTTAGAATGGTTTTGCATGTGACTAAAATAAAATATTCATACAAACGTATTTTCACATATCCGCATATAAACAATGCATAGTTTTTAGATATCTTGTGTGAATCATTTAAGAACCAAATCATTAAAATGGTGCGTTTTGAAACAATAATTATATTTTCTTAATGGTTCATTTTAAGTGGCCAAATTTTACTTTATTTTTGGAGAATCTGCAAGGACTCCATGGGCACAATGATCTTTTAGAACCAAGTTAAAAGGTCGACTACTATTGACCTCTCGACCATGGCAAAACAAAAATGTGCATCAGCGTTGACACAAAACCTAATACATATACATACCTTGTTGATTTCCCATGTGATGCAAGTAGACTCGAAGGCTGCTAGTAATTTCGATAAGTAGACTCCGCAAGTGGACAGTATCCAGAGGAACACTTGATTTAAAGAACTGGTCGATGGTCTGCACATAAAACAATCAAATCTATGCAGATATTAACTGACTTAACAAAGCAAATCGAACAACTACAAGGATGTACTAAGAAACTGGGTAATTCAAAGAATTAATGGTGTGTGTGTGTTGGGTGTGGAACATGTAGATAAATATGTAAGGCTTGAAGCAACAAATAGAAGATGTGATCGGAAGTTTCGGCCTTCACACTGGAGTTAGGAGTTCAAGATGTTAAGAATGGATTTAAGATCAAATAGCACCACAAGTAAACACAAGAGTTATTCACTAATAAAGTCTGCACTTCAGCAACACCCAAAAGTTAGTGGTTATATTTACTCGAGGGAATGCAACTGATGGTAGTAAAAAGGTTTATCATGTAGACACTTCTCTGAGTAAAAGGAAAGCTGACCTCCTCCACAATCCGAAATACTTCAACCGCAGATGTTGCATGTCTTTCAACAGCTGATAGTGGCTCCCAAGCCTACGGATTAAAGGTGAAACAACAGATCTCATGAACAATTTGCATCAGGCACTTACTCAAATATTCATAATATACAAGAATAGTTTGAAGTAAGAGTTAGCAGGTAAAGAGGTTTCCAACATTATAAAGTGAAGTGATCAAATAAAGGTCGTCCTTACTACTAAACCCAGATTCATTAGAGAGAGGTGAAAGTAGGCCACATAAAATATTGTGGAAATTGTGAATTGTGCTTACAACAAATATGCGTGCAATATTACCCACATGGCTTTGACATAGATCACCTATGCCAGTTTTTTTAAATGCCATGAATATTTTCTTTAAATCAATGGAGCTCCCACCAAAGTTTATCAGTTCATGAAGTGAATTTAATCATGTTCAAATAAATGGAGTTCAATTATCTTTCATGTAGTAAATTTAATTATGTTCAATTTTCTTTCTTTTCTGTTCTTTCTTCTAATCTTCTCCTTTTTGCAAGAGCTAACCTGATAGCAATTATGAATGTAATTTGCAAGATAAATCTTGCCAACTATTGCAATTACTGCACAAACCGTATGGACAGCAGTGTTACATCTGATCTAGTTTGCACCAAACACCGATACATATATATATACAAGTTCATACAAGAAAAAAAAAAAGTTTTCCTTATGTTCTATGTGAGTGTAAATGAGAGAATCAATACACAATAATTTTAGATTTTTAGATATAATATAATGATTTCTAGATTTTCTTTCATGGAGATTAAGAAAGTAGGTGAAATAAAATGGGAATGGTTATGATTAGTTGAAAACTTGAAATGAGGAAGTAGTAGAGAAAATAAATGAGATATGATTGTGATTGGTTGAGATGAGGGAGTAGGCGGAGCAGTCACTATATTTTGGGACAAATTTTGAACGCTAGAAGCTGCTATATTTTGAGACAGATGGAATATTCAGTAAAAAAAAAAAAGAGTAAAAGCTAGCAGTGAACTTTGCATGGAGTAACAGACCTCTATCTCAATGGTACGTTTTGTCCACTCCAAGACATTCTCATGTTGAGCATGCAGCCATTGAAGAATGAGAGGTGAAGAAAATTGACCAATCTGTTTTGGAATTATAGGAATATCGTTTAGTTCAATGTAGATGAATCCATGGAAATATCAAATGACACTAAAAAAAGGCTGATATGGTTCTACCATGACCCTAATATCTAGCAGGATGCTGCCTAAACTGATAAGAATGCATGTTATTATACTTTGATGTTTTCCCTAAAAGTCAAGGGAAACTGATTTACTCCTCAAATATAAGGATTTCTGGCTATGGAAAAGTAATAACCAGAAAGCCTTATATTTGTGGACGGAGGGTCGGAGGTAGTACTACTGTAAAACGGTAGTGGCACAAAATTCTATATGTCTTTCCACAGATAAATGCAGCCAAGTAGCCACTGTCTAAAATAAATAACTGTCCAGGCTTCAAAGGTCTTGATTGTCTTTTGTGGCTGAATAAAAGGTAAGACATCCAAGATACAGGGGTAGCTTACAAACAGTGAGTCGTACTTTGTAGTAGAAAAACACGCCAAGAAAAATCAAATATAAGTCATGTCTTACCATGTATGGCTTCAAATATTTGGACAGCAAAGAATCAACAGCTCCCTCATTCATCAAGTAAAGCTTCTTAGCTACACACAGCTCAAAATTATATATTGCTGCCAGTATCTCTTTCAAATTTTCTGGATTATCAGTCCTTTCCAAATACAGCTCCTTGACACCAATGAGAATAGTAAACATCTTTTGAAGTGGACAGAACAAACATATTACAGCTTAGAAGGGAGTTAAGACTAACCAGCTGTTGCCCATACAGTAGATGCAAGAGAACAAGAGCTACTCTTCCAGCTTCAGGGTATAGTTTACAAAGTGTTGGACTAAACACAGTACACTCTTTCTCTGCCACTAGCTTTAATTTGTTTGCAAGAATTATTAACGGATGCTTAAATTCTGCCTTTGATTGGTAATCTGATGAAAGTAGGGCCTAATGAAGCATATTTCGATATCAGAACAGAAATCCAAAACATGTTTTATAACCAAATGGATTGTTGTATCAGTGGGTCATTCGATGATTCAACTCACATGCTTATATGCAGCTTGAATGGATCTGACAACAAGAATATGAATCAATGTGTATTCTGGTGTAGCATCTAATGGGGTCCCAATGAGCTGAAATTGAGCAAAAACAATCAAACGACAGTACTTCAAAGATACCCTCATTAAAAAAAATTGAGCATTTTAGTGGGACCAGAGTTAATCAATAAAGGGGAGAAGAGAAGGTTGGTACTGAACATAAAAGGGGAAAACCAATGATACTCAAGAGTTCTTTTTAAAAAGGTAGAGCCCAAAGCATTTCCAAGAGAGCTCACACAGCATATGACACGAGGAACAAGGTGATAAGGGTCAAGATGACCACAAAAAGAAAAGAACACCTGTGGGTACTGACATTTGAGAAAAGCAATGGTTTTTACCACAAAAAGCATCAATTATTAAATAATCCGTAAAGATGCAAATTTGAAGTTTTGAACTGTTGTAAACAACTTACTTTATGAGAGTTCATTAACTTCAGAGGTCGTTTGGAGTTTAACCTCAATGATCATGATTATATGTCATATCTTACAGGTTACACGACTAGTTTGATGGTCAGGTATACAGAACTCAAGAAAAATATTTACATCATTCAGCAAGCATTAAAATTAATATTCTAGGATTTAAACATGTCTACAAAAAAAAATTTAAACATGTGAATGTTTTTCTTAATTCAAACAGAGTGGTTTAAACACCATTTTATTGTCCTCCGTGATTGAACAAGAGTGATACTGCATACCAGTTTATTTCCCTTTCTTACCTAACAAGGTTAGCAGACACAAATATATGTTTGGTTTAATGAAATTGGTCGGACCAATCCTTTGGCCGACCTGGCAAAAACGAATATATGTTTGTGTTTCGTGCTTGATTTTGTTTTCAGCAAGATGAGAAGGATCACCTTGCTTTGGACAACAGAGCCAATTTGTCTCCTTTCCTAGCAAGGATTTCCTTGCCCACTATCAGGCTAGGGAAAGCTAGCCAAAGAATAAAACATCCCCATGCTCTTTGTGAATGAAAAGAGCTGATCCCCATAATAGCGTTTTGAGTTTCAAAAGGTGGAGGATATCAATTTGAGTACTGTAGACATAAGTAATAAATCTAACCATGGCTTCTTCATCATCTGTGTGGCTTGTTGCTGAAATTACTACCAATTTTAGCATGCCCTCAAAGATTGAATTGTTATCCTGTTACAGAAAGTCAAGTCAAAGAAACTTATGTGAAAAACTTTGTAATATAGTTTTACCCTCTTGAAAAAGAAAACATAAAAAATATTGCAAATTTGATCCTAAGAAAATATTTTGCATCATCTCATTCAATCTAGAATAATCATGGGGTTCTTTTCCAGTTCACAATAAATTGCCCTTTAGTTTCTTGGTTATGCAGACTGCACACTAGTTATACAGGTGTGTCATCACTTTATGTATTTGTGCAGTTGATGATTAACCTTTTGAGGTTCATGGCTTGTATGGACACAGTAGCCAACTAACATATCAGGTAATAAGATAAGAAAAATTAAGGATATCCTACCTACACCAGCAACTGTCTTGTAATTGCACTTGTGTCTTATGCCTTTGCATAACAGAAAAAAAAATAATGGACAATGGCTATGATTCGAGTACTCATACTTGTTCTACATGTTTGTTCAATGATAAAGCTTGTATGGGCATCAACATAACTTCTTCTAGAATAGAATGGATATCAATACAATAATAAGACAACCATAAGTAATAGCCTGGGTCAAAGAAAATCTCTTGGAAATTTTGAGGACCTGGGCTAGAGTAATCAATGATCGATCATCTTTCACGTAGTACCCAACAATTTTTTAATGCAACAAGCTTAAGCAGTTGGCATGGCTGATTAGGAAATGGACAAGCAAACTATTGAGCAACCACTAATCAACATCATGTGATGAAAGAGCTTGTCGCAATTCCTCATAAAAGAAAAAACATTATGTGACCATCACACTCATATTGTATTACTGGCACAAGGTAAATAACATTCATTAATAGCTTTTTCAAAAAGCAGCCAGAGCATAAAAAGAAGCGTCTAGTGAAAAATGAGCCCTTGATGGATAGAAAAGAAAAGCATCAGCCGGAAAAAAAAAAAACTAAGTCCTAACAAGAGAGGTGGCCAACCTTATCAAAGTATGCATGATAATTCTCCAATTGTCTGCTACACCACTCATTTATTTTAAGAATAGCACTGCCAACCAAACTTACAGACAAGTTTTTGCCACAGTTTTCCGCTGAACAAGCAAAGCTGTTCGTATACAACTCTATTTCTTTAGCATCATTATGCAATCGAAGTTTCTGTATTTGAAGGCATGTGTGCCTAAGTAGAAGAATTTCTCCAGTTTGAGCAAACTGAAAGAAGGAAAATAATCATAAGAATTATTGTGTATATAACTGATAAAATGCTCAGATATCAAAATTGCCACTTTGAATGAAAGAAGGAAGATTTTTCTGTAAGACATGAGCTAAGCAGAGTAAAGGCAATTTAAATTATCATGGTTCAGAAGATAATTAATTGAACGACAAATTGTAACTTTTTCTCCCAAATCTCAACAAAAGGCCCAGGTCAAACAGTATACTATTGGTATCAAACATGCTGGTGCACTGCATACCAGCAGTATCACTTGACCACACAAATAGATGTAGGCACTTCTGCAACAAAGGAAATGTAGATGACTCGATGGGAAGTCTACACATTCACAATGTGCCCATTCTGAATTCTAAGAGGTAAAAGCATAAAACAGATAATGTGCCTCTAAAAAAGAAGAAAATGATTATACATAGCAGTAAATGAACCTTCTTGAAAAGCACCCAGGCATAGAGTGTGTCATGTAATTTCTGGGTGATACCCAATATACTCCAGGTCAGCTTTACTGTTTCCAATATTTCATCAGCCTCCTGGTAGTAAAATCAAATAACACTGTCAGGAACTCACGATGAAACCACTGATTTACTGTCACAATGCTGTCCAAAAATGTTTCAAATTTAGTCATTTAGCTATCCCAAAAGCCAGGCATTTTAATTTTTAAGCCAACCAACAAGGAAATATTGACGTATAGAAAGTAAAGAAGAGCAAACCTCCATGAGCTGCCCATCTTCAAGAATATCAAACACGATGCAAAGTAATTTCTCATATAATCTAAAATTAAGATGATAACTCTGAATCCAATGATAGGTCTCGCCTTTAAGGTTGAATTTCTTTGGGGCTTCACATAATTTTGTGTTGTATCTTTCAATGATAGTCAAGACCTCGACGCGCCCATCAGGAACACTAACTACCCAATCCTGGAATGATTGTTGGCACAAAAATAGAAAGAGTTCAATGCTTGTCTTAAACCTAATTTGAAAATATACCAAACTTGGTGTGGCTTCAGAGACACTAGCAAAGTTACTTAAACCAATATGAAAAGATAAGAAATATGAATAACAATTCTTGCCTCTGTATCTTTTATCTTGGAGAGAACTATACGCAATGTTTCACTCATAACATACTCACAAGATCCTGGGAAGAGAAGTAATTCTTCAAGAACATTTGCCTGGTCATCAGAATTACAAACAATAATTAGAACAAACTCCCATGTTACAGGCACAAATAATTAAACTGGCTTGCCTGTCTTCTCTGCCACTGCACCCGTAATCTTTCTGTTGGGAAATCAGATTTCCCAACAGAGCTTAAGAGCTGTAATGATATGCAAGGCACGTCAAGTTTTCCTTGCACCATCCTCAAACTGACAAGTCTTAAAGCTTGCTTTGTCAACATACCCATGGATTCAGAGATCTGGAAAAATATGCATTTTGTATATAATGATTGCTCCATAGTCAACAGTATGCATTTGCCTCGTAATCAAAACAAAAAAAAGGAAAATGGTTCCAAATGATTATTTGGCATTTGGCAAGCATGTGAATATAAAGAATATGCTATCATTTCCACGGATATAAATAAGCATATAGAATAAAACCGAAACAATTGCTAAACTAATGAAAAAGTAAACAGTACAGAATTTGGTGAAGGAGACCTTGCCTCCATTTGCACACGGATCAAATCAAGAAGGTGGGCATAAGGATTTTCCGGCTGAGGAGATGGATTTGATCCTTCTGTTTTAGACCTTAGACCCTTTAAGAATTTAGGCTTCTTTTCTTTCTTCTCTTCGGAGAATACTATTTTTCCACTGTTTGTTACATATCATTAAAGAAGCTGAGTTGGAATAGCAAATATATAACACAACTTTACTCCATTTACATATGAAAACAACCAACAGAAAGATTTCTATGAAAATTACCTGACAAATAGTGAGGCAAGAAGGACCTCATATGCTGTTTCTCTTATATCGTCATCCGACAATTCTTAAAAAATGGAAAAAAAAAATTACAATAAGTTCTAGAAAACAAATTAGTTGATCCCAGTTGATCTAATTAAACAATATTGGAACGGAAATGACAATGATTGAAGGCACATCTTATATCTATTAAAGATTCACTGGAGCTATGTCAAAAAAAAAAAAGAAGAACACAACAAAATGAAGCATGCACAATTTATACCTGTTCTTAATTTAGGTAGATCAAGGGAAAGAATATCTGTTTCATTTACTTGCTCGGGATACATATCTGTCATACTAACATCTTTGTTACCACTATCTGTTCCCAAAATGTTAATAGCTGCTGTAAATAAATCACAAGGCTGTCTAATTGGACTTGGGTTCTCTTCAGCAGGTTCTTGAGGGCCAATCTCAGGTGCTGCTTTGTTTGGAGGGGAACCAGACAGTTCTGGCCTTGAAAGAAGAAAGTATGAGTTCACTGATGGAGAGCCCATCTGTTGAATGGAAAATACATAACAGTTACAGATAATTATCCAAGCATTACTTCATGAGCTAAACTTAAATTCAGCTTCCAGCATTGAATTGGTGCATTGCAGATCAAGGTGTAGTAAGTTTACAAAAGCATCACCAATATCGAAACTATATTTTTTTTGTGTCCAAATAAATCCTTGTTATGAGCACAAATAGGGTGCTTATTGATTGTTAGTCTATGGCGGAAGACAGTCCTCATCTGTCATACTAACGTCTAAGAAAAGCTAGGGGAGAAAGGCAGATACAAACAACATAGCTAACAAGTTCAGTAATACTAGTAGAATTTAGCTCCCATATTTCCAATTTCTCCCAAACACTTTTATTCATATAAGCCACTCAGGAGAACGTATCCAGTCAAACATTTGACAAGAGTGTCAAAACAGTTCCAAGTAAAAATGGAAAGGAATTTCCAGTTATGAGAACACCAATACCATGATCGGGTATCTCCTCTCGTCAAAATACCTCCTGGTAGCCTCCGAGGCATCAAACTGCGCACCTGTTTCGATCAAGTTTAAGCAGGCAGCCCACCATCAGATTCCCCAATTCCAAAAAACTCCACCTCAATACAAACACTTAGTCGAGACGGTGGCTCACCGGAGGCGACGCAGTCGAGGGCATAGTCGGCGCTGACGGCGTCGAGGTCTACGCGGGAGAGGTCGACGGCGCGGCCGCCGGCGGAGGAGAGGATGAAACCGAGGAGGGCGCGCCGATCGCGGCGGTACACCTCCAGGAGCGCCGCCGCTGAGTCCATGGTTGCTCGGTGCTCGCGCGCGCCGCGGCTTCCCCACGAGGGTTTCGAGAACTCGCTGAGGCGGAGGAGGAAGGAGAAGGCAAAGAGGGAATCAGGGAAAGCTGCAAGGCTGCGACTGCGAGTGCGGACTGCGGACTGCACAGAGAGAGCACCGGAGAGAGAGAGAGAGAGAAGGGTCAAAATTAATGGGGGAAATGGGAGGTTTTGCTTGGTGGGTTGAACACGGCCGCACGCATGAACATTGTGAAACAGAAACAGGAACAAAGGCGTGGGGTGGGGCCCAAGACGCAGTGAACAAAAGGAAAAGCGGCAGACAT
Organism: Leersia perrieri; assembly: GCA_000325765.3. Classification (NCBI taxonomy): domain Eukaryota; kingdom Viridiplantae; phylum Streptophyta; class Magnoliopsida; order Poales; family Poaceae; genus Leersia; species Leersia perrieri. Next base: position 17,472,954 of record CM002482.1, read on the forward strand.
GAGACTCGTACCGGGTACGACCAGTCTTTCTTGTTTTTTGAAATCTTTTTGCAGCGGCGATGGGTGTTTTTTGAAATATTTTTGCGGGGCGATGGGATCTTGCGTGTTTGCTGCCGATTATTTGATGTGCATTTCACTAGGTTCGAGTATAATTTTGCTAGAAGTAGAATTGTTGGACACTGGACTTGTGAATGTAGTTGCCAAAATAAACATTATCATTTCTAGGTAAAACTAAGTTCAATGTCAAATTTCAGCAAAGATAAAAATAGTGAAGTATTACTGTTTGGTTTGATAACTTATAAAATTTGACATGATGATAAATTTTGATCGTGATGATAAAATACTAAATTCAACACAGGTACTCGTATTTACAACCAACATTTTTTTATGATAAATGACGTATCCATTGACATATAGGCTTCTATGATGACTTTGTCAATCTCACGATATTTGGTTCATTTCAAAGGTAGGTATATGATGTGCGTATATGTAAAAAAGAAGTGTGGACGTGTTTTGCTGGCGCGTGCGTCTTTACTGTGTTTGAGAAAATTGATATCTATATTTGGTATCAATGCCAAGTTTGGTAATATTTATTTTGGCGAGCCTCTAACATTGAGATAAAAAAAATGATGACTCCTGAGATATTTCAACAAGATCTTGAAACTAGCACGAACGTGCACAAAATTAAAAATAAAAATAAATAAATAAAAACTTTTTTGTTTGAGGGAGCGCAACAAATGTTCAGCGTTCTTCTCAAATGAGTGATTTGAAATTCTTGTGCAATTCATGCGTCTTTGAGACTGTATTGAAGGCAGCTGGACCAGAGTTGAATGTACCATGATGGTCCTCATCTAATGCGAGATTACAGAACGGCTGCATCCAACTCGAATTTCAAATAGTTTACCATATTGATTCAACAACCTACCGATCAAAATAACTTGATTCTCGGCTCAGTAAAATGCTTCAGTTCTGAAGAACTTGCTGGAAGAGGAGGATCACCAGAGAATAACCTAGCAGGACTTATTGCGTTTGCGCCTGACGATTCAACAGCACAGATAGCTCTTTTCACCACCAGTTTTTGTGCTGCCAGAAAATGACCAGGGCAGGAGAATCGTCAGCACAAACCATGCCAACATAAGCTGGGCAAAGTAAAGACACTCGAAGAATTACAACTCACGCGGTAACTAAGCATATATTCCGGCCAGTAAAGGACACAATGGACAACCCTTTATGTGGATATGAACAGCGGTCTGAGTCAATTCAGTGCACATATGACGCTAATCACACATTTTGGATACAAAAAATTTACACTGGTCAGGTACACTCATGGCCTCCGGGCTGCGGTTGCATTGCAGAGACACTGTGTGAAGTTGACATGGATTGGCATTCTCAACGGTGGATATTGTACATTTATACTTCTTCGCTTCCACTGCTACTGCCATTTTTCTGAATATTGAACTTGCACAGGGGGCATGTCGCGTTAATATGCAGCCATTTATCAATGCAGGCACAGTGGAAATGGTGCCCACAGGGGAGTTCACGCAGCTCTGCACCATCATCATATGCCGAAAGGCAAATACAACACTCCTGCATTAATCAAGTAAGGAATGAACACATAATTCAATACAGTATCAATATGCACAAGGTACAACATGGACAAAATAATTATCTTGTGCATCCTCTGGATTTTGCACACATTGGCACTTGGCAGAATTGAATGCAACACGGTTTGGTCAAAACAAGGGCATTTGGGCTACTGGGGATAGAACTCGCCCCTATTCTAACTTGTACGTGAAACAAAATAGTTCATTATGAATTTTTAGAAATGGGCCAAAGTAAGGTATACAGGATCAATACATTTGCCATAATGAGCCACTAACAAGTAAGTTTCACCAAAGTTAAAAATATTTGAGTTAATTTCATATTGGACCACTTATTATTACCAATGTTGCAACTTAGACTAGGGGGAGACAATATTTTCAGTTTGGACTAGCTAAGTTTACATATTGTTTCACTTTGGACTAGTCTTCTCCTTCAACTCTCTCCTCTCTTTCTCCTATGGCATCTGGGCAAGCTTCAATTCATGAGCTTGTTGGCAGAGGCAGTGCCACAGTAGCGTGTGGTTCCTTGAACCAGTAGTGCAAGAACCAGATTCAATCATCTATAGAGAATCTGCCTGTTTCATGTCTTGGGTTTGATGAGAACTGATAGGAGATGCATGGTGAGAACCTCAGCCATGAGAATGAACTCGTCAAGCCTCTTGATCTTGAACATCGTCGATGTCCAAAAACTTGATGCCCTCACCACTGCACTAGCTCCAGCCGCGCAGGCTTCGTGATGAGCCAGCGACCCCACGCTTGAGTTTGAACACCAGTGGGAGCAGTGGCCCTATGCTTGAGGTCGAGCGACCTTTGCCAGATGTGCCTACGCTCCTTTCCTACGCATTGGCCTGTCGTCTTGGTTGCTCCAGTCGAAGACGACGAATTAGGAGCTTGTCATTTGCGAGTGGGGAGAATGAAGATTGTTGGACACTGACATGTGGGGCTACTAGTCCAGAGTGCAGAGTTTTGGCAAAAAAACCTGGTCCAAAGTGAAAACTTGTGCTAATACCTAGTCCATTGTGCAACTTAGGTAATAATAAGTGGTTCAAAGTGCAATTTACTCAAAATATTTTATACATCTGAGCTGACCGAAAGCAAACATTCATTGTTAAATGACGCGTGACTTCAGGCTATCCAGTTTACTAGATGTAGTGCAACAATAATGATGAATGGACAATATGATACAAGTTTGTCCAAAATTTAATTGAAAAGGTTGTGAGTTATTGAGTTATAGCACCTCAAGCATTGTTAATGTCAGAGATATGTATCACAAATTTATAAATACTTACTGCATCTTCAGGTGGGAGTACTTTCTCAATAGGTTGGTTGGTGCCACACTCTGTCATTATTCCACCAAAAGGTCCTATCTCATCAGCATTTTGTTTTTCAGGCTCATCTGTCCTCCGAAATTTGTATCTTGGGATTTGCCGAATGTCATCTTCAGACGCTCCTTCCTGATTCCAATCAAATGTTAGGTTATCTATTGCATGAATGTATCCCCTCAAAAAAAAAATTGCATGAATGTAGTATCAATGCTAAAATAAATCCTGTAAACTTTTGCGCGTGCATAACCAATTTATCTCTGCTTGAAAAGCTATACCTGATCAGAAACGGCGTACAAGATAGCAATAATACAAGGGAGACAGCAGCAAACAGCAATACCGATGATGCAAGCCAGAGCCACACAGAATACAACAAAGAACACATCAAATGCCAGAAAGACTATGCAAAGCCTGCAAAGCAAGTCATATAGAAACATGTTTACACTGCCAAAAATGATATGTTGAAATGACGGCATTATGAAAAGGCAACTGTTAACTTAAAAAATGCATACCAGTAAAGCTGAGGTGCATCACGGATAACCTCTTCACCCCCAGCAGATATCCAATAAAATCCAATTATCCACCATATGAAGGAGAACATTGTATTAGCTGACTCCAGATGCTTTGCAATACTGTCAGAGTTAACCATATAAGTACAATTAGGTACAAGACATATTGAAGACATTATGTGCTCAAATAGCAATACTATTATATAAAATCACATAATAGTGGAGAGAAAATGAATTTTCCACAGCATTGCATTTAGACGATGTGATACCATTCAGAAACTAAATTAAGAAAAAGACAGAAAAGCAAGCCATGCTAAAGAAAATGAGGAAACAGCAAAGTCATTGCTTTGACATTAACAGAGACAAAGATCTGCAGTATAATGCAATATAAAGAAAGCAAAAGGGAAGGAACAGTCCCGTGTTTTATTTACGTAAATGGAAAATGCCTTTTATCATTTTACTACACACTTAGTATTGCCTGAACTTATAACACTATCTAACAGCGTAAGAAGCAAGTTTCCGCAATCATTCTCATCATTAAGAAAACCATACAATGACACTATTAACAAACTTATGTATAGACTAAAAAAATGGAAGTCAATAGAGAAAGACTGCAGAAATTGTGTCTTAAGACATAAAAAAGTAATCAGGTGTTGAGGTCACAAAAGTCTTTAGTTGACCTCTCGGATCAGATATTGCATCTCTTCACTGAATACCAAGCAGGATATGGTCTTAAAATAGAAACCTAAGAAGACTATGCCACTCCTTCAAATGTTATTTCCTGATAACATTGGATCCATTAAATGCTTTAGCCACATAGATCAGACTACATTTCTTTTAACATATTGAAACATGACATATATGTACAGCTAGATAAGAACATCACTGAGGTCATTCATTTTCTCTATTTTATTTTGGAGATGATTTTGCAAGAACAACCTTACTACCCTAGTTGAATTTACAGCTTCTTTAGGAGGCAGCGCCCTTAGCCTCTCCACGTACACATACACCAGTTTCAAAGCATAACGCCGTTGCATATATCATGAGAACAAGCAACACTAAATTATTTTAACCCCTTAAGTGATTGGAACCCAGTTTGAAGAGAATACTAGGCTAGGAATTCTGACTGGATCACTAACTTCATGACTGTAATTAGTGACGCCCATCTTACTGGCATCAGCCTGATTTCTCACCGTAATCCGGAGACAATGAAATAAACATTTCAAGGACATAATACTTGGCATGTTAGCCTTTTCCACTCATCCCTCTTCCTTCATGTCATAGTGGATAACCATACCAACAGCAGGTGTGGTAATAACTTGCCTAACAGCAAACATATGAAACATTTCCCTAGTAACTATACTATGTATCATAAATCTGAGTTGCTCCCCTGTCCACTCCTGGAAAAGTTTGAGAAAACACGCTTTACTAGCCAAATCCTTCCATTTACCTGACACAGTCAGTGCGGCTACCACGGCGATCGTCATCCCTGACGTCATCATCACTAGACGAGGACGATCCGTCGCTTCCCCTCTCCTCGTCGGCGGGTGCTGGGCCCCTATCACGCTGGCCGCGGCGCATCCGGTACTCGATGGCGACGCAGACCATGTGGACGACGCACTGCAGGGCGTAGCCGGCGACCCAGGTCCGGAGAGGCATGGGCGATTTCTCGTTGCGGCTGAGCACGAGCACGACGGCGGCGACGGTGATGAAGGCGAGGTTCCAGAGCAGATCGAGCGCCACGACGGGGCGGGAGTA
>CM002482.1:17478243-17501806 GCA_000325765.3 Leersia perrieri
GGCTTGCTCCTCTGGGAAGACGAAATTGGGGGTGGGTTGGGGACTGGACAGAATTTCGTTTTGCTCCCTCGTTTTTCCGCTATTCAGTGATGGCCGAATGGCCGCGTGGGGTTGGACCAGAAATCAGCAGTGATGTCAGGCAGTTGGCGACTGAGCTAAACCAGTCTATTATTCGGAAACGGAACTGTTTCCGAACTGTGTTTTTTGCTCCCTTAACAAACTTCAGTTTTTTCATTTTAATATATACTCATCGACTCGTGGTAGTATTGCATGAAAGTGGTCTATTATTCGGAGTAAGTGTTTATGCTAATTTAATGGTTACCGTTTGGTAGTGAAAACGTCATTGAAAGAAATGATACCGTTGAGTGGAAGCCGTCTTGAATCTTGATGGCAAGAAGGGGATTTTCAGATTCTGCTAGTTACTTTTGTTTGAAATTGAACTAAACTACCTAAGCAAAAACTTAGGGAAAATACGGTAATTCATGTTATACAGATCACATATGAAGAGGGTGGGTGAGAAATGAGGGGAAAAAAAGAATTTTGCGATTGCCTCCCGTCCAAAGGCCCAAACAGATGATCCTTCTCAAGGCCCCGGCCCACACGGGCGCACCTGACACCTGAAAATAAAATAAAATCCCTCTCCGCCGCTGGCTTGGGGCAGTTCTACTTCTTTCTACCCCACTTTTCCCTCCACAGCGACACGGTTTTTTCCCTTCTCCCGCGCATCCGCCCCCGCGCCATGGCCGCCTCCTCCTTCGCCCCCGCCCTCGCCGACGCCTACGAGATCCCGTGGGTGGAGAAGTACCGCCCCACCCGCGTCGCGGATGTCGTCGGCAACTCCGACGCCGTCGCCCGACTCCAGGTCATCGCCCGCGACGGCAACATGCCAAACCTAATCCTCTCCGTAAGCGATATTTCCTCGAACACCTTGCGCGCGCGCGCTGTACCACCGAAAGAGCAGTACGATGCATACTTTTTCTAGTTCTTTTTGTTAACCATCTTGGGATCTTGGTCTCCAGGGGCCACCGGGTACTGGGAAGACTACGAGCATCCTGGCGCTGGCGCACGAGCTGCTCGGACCTAGCTACCGTGAGGCCGTGCTGGAGCTCAATGCCTCCGACGACAGGTCTGTGCTGCCGTGCCGTGCTTTTGACTTGGCGAACCGTTGATGTTCGCCGTGGTGTGGGCTGGGTGTGTGATGGTTGATTCGTGCTTTTGCAGGGGGCTGGATGTGGTGCGGAACAAGATCAAGATGTTTGCACAGAAGAAGGTCACGCTGCAACCAGGTCGGCACAAGATTGTCATCTTGGATGAGGCTGACAGGTAAAAATGCCACCTCAAGCCTGGATGACGCGAAACCATTGATAGCATTTTGCGTTATTTTTAGTCCAGACACGCCAATTTCACCACACAATAGCTACAGGTTATATATGCCTTGCTGGGCCAGGAAACTTGTTAGAGACTAGAGAGTTTCTGCTTTTGGGAGGTTAGGGAACTTGGGTCGCGCTTTGTCACAGGGCAAAAATCCCATTCTTTTAAATATTATCTGCAATACTCCTCTATCAATGAAATAGGCAGCCCTCCCGGCTACATTTTTTTTAAAAAAATACAGTAGGATAAAGGCTAGAGGTAGTAGGCAAACAGACACATTGGGATTGGAATGAATGCACCTTCATTTTGGCAAGATTCAGATCTCTCACCTGAAGAAGAACTAACTTATATCCGTATTGGAGCAAGCACATCAAATGACTGACTTCTATGTGAGGCTAGGAAGACTCTCTTCGGGGAAGAGAGGAATGGAATGCTTTTATTTTGTTTGAGGAGCAAGAAAACGAACTCAGTAGTAGGACTGTAGTGATACCAACAGTATCAAAATGGAGAAACCTTGTGGCTCCTCCATCTGTATGAGCAAAGATATATTATCCTGTAGTGATTAATTAAAGCCTTGCTCATTATGACTTTTAAGCATATAGCTAATATCAGGGATATACTTGTTCTTGAGTGTGTTTGTCTCACATGCACTCGCTATGTGCAGCATGACATCGGGAGCACAGCAAGCACTGAGAAGAACAATGGAGATCTATTCCAACACCACAAGGTTTGCGCTTGCGTGCAACACTTCATCGAAGATCATTGAACCCATTCAAAGTCGTTGTGCTATTGTGAGGTTCTCAAGGCTCTCGGATCAGGAGATTCTTGGCCGACTCATGGTTGCAGTGGCAGCTGAGAAGGTAATGACTGATATAGCTCATTAGCTCTTATAGTTGCAAGGACTTAAATACACATTTTATTGTCTTAGTTGCTTAAGTTTTCTCAAATCTTTATGGAAAGATTTTTCATAGCACTAGCGCTATTTCATTAAATCACTGCAAATTGTTAATAAACATTTTAGGTAGACCTTATTTCTGATGGCTATGTGTATGCCTACATATCTATTGTTCTTCTCTGCAACCATAAAGATACATGATTGTTCATTTATGAATTCCTTGTTATATAATTATCTGATGTTATTGTCAGGATTAATTATATTTTTTGAACAAATAGCGGTAGGTGTCACTTGTTTACTGAAATTATTTGGGTGAGTGGGCAGGCACATCTAGCTGTTAAAGTGAAGAGGTCATAATCTTGATAGTCATCCTTTAATGGCTCTTCAGCAGATTCTAATGTTCAGTACTGGGCATTTCCTTGCCTACAATGTTGCAGCCAAGCACCTCCCATTATACTTTTTTAAAGTTATACCTTTTCTCTCTCCATGCTGTTTGGAGTCTTGATGATGTGGACACTAGATACCCCGCTGATTGTTATCATTCACTTGATTTGTTCCAAATGCCTAAAAATTACTTTATAACCACAACAATATTTAAATTCTATTATCACCCTACCATTCATATCATTTAATCTGCTCCCTGTATATATATATAGTTTAATTATACCTAATCTCTTCTTTTTTCTTGTTCTACCAAGGTACCTTATGTGGCAGAGGGGCTTGAAGCTATCATCTTTACTGCTGATGGTGACATGAGGCAAGCTTTGAACAACTTGCAAGCTACATTTAGTGGGTTCCGTTTTGTTAATCAAGAGAATGTGTTCAAGGTTTGCAGACATCCTTTTCTATCATGTATTTTGTGTGGTATTTGTTCAGTTAATAGTAATGTTGTATTGGTTTCAGGTATGTGATCAGCCACATCCGTTGCATGTCAAGAATATGGTGAAAAATGTGCTCGATGGAAAGTTTGATGAGGCCTGCTCTGCTCTGAAGCAACTGTATGATCTAGGCTACTCTCCCACTGACATAATTACTACTCTCTTCCGGGTTATCAAGAATTATGACATGGCTGAATATCTGAAGCTGGAATTATTGAAGGTAGCTTTACCGCCTTGTAATGTATGACATCAATTGTCGCAAGTCTCTACGGTTGAATACAAATAACATGTTTGTTTCCACAGGAAACTGGATTTGCTCACATGAGAATCTGTGATGGTGTTGGGTCATTCCTTCAGCTATCAGGCCTACTGGCAAAGTTCGCGTTGGTGAGAGAGACAGCAAAAGCTTCGTGAACTTGTTGAAGATGGTAATAGCTGTACGTGCAACTGCTCTGGCACGGTAACCTAATGATCTGAGTTAGAAGTATTCTCATGCATGGTTTGATGGGTACAATTTTATCATCGTTTCAGTGTGTAAGATAGTGTCTAAGTAGAACATCTATATTTATGCAAAATGGAAGGCAGTGCCTCGCACCTTGTTTATGTTGAAAATGAATGGAAGCTCTAGCATGGCCAAAGGTGCTAAATCAGGCATGATCTCTCTTTCAAGTCCCTTAATGTGCAGATCGGCCTTCGTCCGTCACGACTCACAAGTCTGGTCAGTGACCTCTCGGCAGAGGAGCAATAAAATCTTTTGGTCCTTTTGAATAGGATTGCAAAAATGAAATAAAAAGAAACACAGGATTTCCATGAGAGTACAAGGGTGAAATAGATAATTACAAAACACACAAAAAAACATAAATATGGAGCACAAAAAAAAAACACAGAAATTGCTTACCGGAAACTTTCCATGAGGTTTGAGCTCATAGTAAAATTCTGCCAAAACTTGACAAGACATTCCGTATGAATTTTATAGAAATCCATATGGTTTAATCCTTTGGAACAAAGGCTCATTTAAAAAATATATATATCTATGGTTGAATTCCTATGTTTTTCCTTCAAATCAAAGAGGCTTTCTTGTCTTCGCTTTCTTGTAAAGATCAATTTTCTGTACTGGTAGATGAAGATTGAAGAATATGGTCCTTCCAGTTGACAGTTGTACATGTGTACCACGAGTAAGCTTATGGGGTCCTACTCCCTCGCCCAAGAATAAGCCACGAAGCTTATGGAGTATCAAGGAAGACGCGTGAAACATGATACCGTTGTAGAAAGCGTCGGTACAAGATGAAATTGTTTCCTACTGACATTTCGCATCCTGAACTTCGCAAACTGAATGTCAGAGTTTCCTCAATCAACGATCTTATTTGTGATTTCATTTGCACCTTTCATGATTGCTGCTCTACGATAAGTGAGGCATGCAAAAGTAACTTTCATATTGATCTAAATCATATATCAGCACAAGGTTTGCCTTTGCAAGGCGCTGATAGGCTGATAGCTCAAGACTATCAGACACAGACCTATGATCAGAACCTATGCCATACTGGCACGACAATTCGGAGCTCCTACAGAACATTTCACATCTCCCTGTAAGTCTATAACAAAAGCTAGAAACCAGAGACACCAACACCAGAGTCAGCCAACAAAAAATCACAGATGACTCTCTACTCCCCCTAAAAGATGCAAGAGAAAGAAACATAACACTGGCCTGCTAACATGGCGTCCAAATTCCAAAATGCAGGTTCACTTCAACATGCACCAGGAGAGAACAGCAGCAGAGGAGGCTGAGTCAATACCCGAACCACCACCATTGCTCTGTGCTAAGGACCTGCTCCGTCTGGTCCTTACCACCTAGCAAAGGTCCCATTCTATGTCGCGGTTCGTTCTTGACTCAGGCTCATCGCCAGCCATTCCCGCTAGGCCAAAAAAAAAGGTTTCCCCCTTCTAGGGTTTAGACGTCACAATGCAGCGCCGTCTTGATCTTGTTGATGGTGCAGGAGATAAGATTGTTCACGGTCTCGACTGATTCCACCGTGAGCTTAGCAGTAGGCTGGCTGTTGACAAGTATCTGGAATGCAACTGTGAGCAATGTGCCACCCATCTTGTGACCAGGGCCAGTGCTAGGCCCGGCAGGCAGGATTGCAAAGCCTGATGGCAAGAGCGCAACGCACGTTGAATCCCCACCACTCATGACAAGGTGCATTGCTGGGATGTCCACAGGAGCATACACAACCATTGAACCAGATGTGTCTGTGCACGTCTCCTGTAGGATCAGCATGCTGTTCTGGTTGGCGCTGGTGGGCTGCACAGTGAAATTTTTTGTAAGGGGAACAGTAAGAGTACCAGAGATCAAAACAGAAAATGATCCAGATTGTAGGGGGGCCACACAAAGGGTACATTTGATCATAATGCGAGATTGCATAAAGAACTTACAGAATTTCAGATCTTTGTTCTGTATCACAAGTCAGTTTGGGGGCAAAATATGGGCTGTGGTGAAGGTCATGTTCTGCTAAACCTTTAGGGGATATTTACTCTGCACGACAATATTTCACTAGTTCTACAATTTTTCACCTCCTTTGTCTCACAGACAATATTTCGCAAGTAGAACTATTTCCCACTTTTGTACTAATATCATCATTTATATTACATCCTACTATAGTCATAAGTTCATAACACAGGCCACAGCATTGTATAATGGTTTTAATTGGAAAGGTGCATGAATTTTTTAACATCCTTGCATCCATTAATCCACATTGAACTAGCCAAATTCCTACATATGCTTATATATTATGGTAGAGTTGTAACTTGTGATCGACTATACTTAGTTTGGTACCACCAGTACAGTCTTAGACTCACAAAGTTCCATTTTGTATATAGATATAATTCTAATCATTTCTCCATGTGGTAGTTTCAAGGCATCATTTCCTTATAGTAATATATAATATATAAGACGGCCAAGGAAGGCCCCCTTTTTTTTTCACAAACTTCATATGCTTAGAATTTTTGGTGTGCACATAGTTATTGAAAGTGATGGTGTCCCCATGAGTTTGGTGTTTGGACTTGCTATAAGTTTGGAAGAGTATTGTATCCCCCACAGTTCAGTTATTGATGTGGTTTAGTAAGTACTTGTGAGCAACCGATGTTTAGAGAAAGCACTAGCTATGAAACTGAAATGTGGAAGATTTGGTAGCTAATACTCACACTGGCCTTCAGTAGACATACAGAATTGCCATCAAGTTGCCCCTTGGAAATGCTTGTCACCTCCTGCATAGGGCCACCATTGCTGAGGATATCCCATTCAGCACGCAGCCTCTCATTGCGCAAGAAGTTGAAGAGCTGTTCAGGCATCACAGGCATCCACACTGATGTGGCAGCACTGAGCACCACACCTGGAGGCGTTCCAGGCTCATCCACACTCTTCCGCGCCATCACATGCACATCTTCCCCGATGTTGCCTGTCAAACCATCCATTTTACTCCAATCGCGAGCAGATGAAGTGCTCACACCCGCACAGAAGTTCTCTGTCATCCTCCTTGCCAACTTCAACATGCTCCGTTTCCCTTCTGGATGGATAGTTGCTGTAAATTTCACACAAAAATACTTTAGTTAGAAGGGTGGATCAAAGTAAAAGGAAGTTTGCACATCATCAAATTTTGTTACCTGCTGAGTCATTCTCTGGCAATGCAATAGAAGACATGAGAATGGCCAAGCATTCACACTGCCGCTGTAATGTCGCAATCCACCGTCCTGCACCAAGGGCAAGACCAGACCGGAGAAGAGGCCGGTAGAGCTGGTGCACAGATGCCTCATCATATTCTGTATGCTCAACCCATGTGACCTACAGTGTCCATTCAATTTCTGCTGTTAGGACTTAAATGCATGACCAAATGCAAATGTCTAGAGATACAATACACCAAAAGAGGTCTGCAGTGCAGTTTTCCTCAATTACATTACTGTACATGCTGATGGTAGCAATATACTAAATGTAAGAGTACCATAGCGCATAGGACTAATGGGTTATAGTTAGGAGTACACTGTTGTCTATTCTGTTTGCATCGAATCAACCATAGAAGTACCATGCAAGAAGGGGGGATGATCCAGAAACTGACCAACAGAGAGATGATACACTTGAGAAAATAGGATATTTGAACTAAAATATTGCAAAAGCACCAAAGGCACATGAATGAAATTACAGAAGAAAACATGAAATCTTGTGAGGTGACAGTATCTCTAGTTTGATCTAGGATCAGCCGATCTGTCTGAGATTGACCTTGTTTACCATTTCTTTTAACATTGATCTTGATCACAGTATCTTCATCTTTGATTCCTTTCACTTGTAATATGCCCCAAGAATGGCACACCACCAGTTCCAAAATATTGTGCTCTCTAAACCCTTATAAAATAAAGGAACCACTTCCTGCTATCAACTTGTGGGTTTACATCAGAATTAATTTATAGTAATGAGACATTAGAACTCATCAAATCATATTTGTACCTTGTAGACTAGATGTATCTGTCCCATATAGTCAAATTTGGAATTTTGAATAGAACCATTCGTGCATGTATGCACCCAGGAGCAATTTGGATCAAGGCTAAATAAAACTCTGGTACAAAACCCCAGGTGAGAGGACTTTCACATGGAGACAAAACAAAGGAGGAAATGGTCAAGATTTCAACGAGACACATCGATTAAACTGCGGACAAGAAGTTACCCAAGGGGCACTATCCCAGGAGTAGAAGTATCTAATCCCCTTGGAAAATTGAACTCCGGATTAAAAATAACAAGGGAGCATACCTGGGGAAAAGTGTTGGATCTACAGACCCACTTAATTATTCCAAAATCACTTATTTATTCAACTCCCCGCTGACCAATGCAATACTTTACTTTGGATTATGGGCTCATAACCACAGCATATCTATAGGAGACATGAGCCTACACCATGACTAGTGAATCGCAACAAAATATTGCACGGTGATCACCAGATGGCACATTAAACAAACATTATTTGAAACATTATGAAAGAAAACTCCAACCAATACTCTTTTCCACGAGTGTCATAGTAGTTGCAGAGAGCTGGAACTAATAAAGCACCCTCCAAACACAAGAGTATGATTATCATATCAGTAGAGCTGAAAAGTTCGGCAACTAATATGGCTGGTTTTGACAGACTTCTAGTGGCAACGTCGTGCATACTATTGAGCTGTGACTTTGGAAGGTCAACTGATAGCATGGTGACTTACTGTGAATTAATAGATGTAAAAGCACATACTTTCCTGAAGTAATCTTGGATTCTTGGTTGAAGACCTTTTTGTACCTAAGAATATCTAAGGAGCAGGAGCTAACAACGAATAATCAATCTAAGTACCTTGCAAAATCCATTAGGAGTGTCTTCAAGCACACAACCAGAAGGCAGCCTTCGGCAGTTCATGTTTGCATTGGTGGAGACAGAAGTTAAGCCTTGATCCCTCATCAATTCATCAGCTGAAACGTCCACTACAGCCCATACACCCTCAGCCAGCTGTTTGGAGAACCTGAGAAATGTCAACTCTCTAACAGGGACAAGGGGTGAAAGCACCTGTAGCTCTGCCTGCATCTGTTGCAACGATAGAGAGAAAAAAAAACATTCAGGGGCTATGTTAATGTGATCAACCCTATGAAACACGTAGCAATGAACAATTTTAGTGTGCCATCACTCACAAGAAGCAATGCACCATTTCTAGTCCCAACAACGCCAGTAGAAATCTCCTCAATGGTTGATGCCTTGGCAATCATGCATGAGAACATATCGGACCACCGTCTCTGTCACAAAGAATTCAAAGTACAGGTGTGAGTCCAAACAAGCAAGCAACAGGAACATGAAAGGTGGGGGTAATAAGGTGGCACAATCACAACCTCATCCATGAGGGTCTCCACAATTGCGGCGCTGTCGTCAATGATGACAATGCCACTCTCTCTAGAGGCCTCCGTTACATACCCTTCAGGCCTCACCCCAATGCATGGTAGGAAGGTGTTTATGTACTCCTCAAAATTCAGAGTCTCCTTCACAAGAGAAGCAGCTTCAGAGGAAATCGGAATCCATAGCGGCTCCCCCATCTGAGCCATCTTGACAAGCTCATCCATTGCACTCATTGCTAACTCCATGAACAAAGATGTACCAATGCCGGCCATTGCTGACGGCACCCCAGCCTCAGACTTGATGGGCGTGATCACCGTCCCCATCGAACCAGACATTGCGCCGGCGAAATCAGTGATCGTCGACGACGGCATCACACCTCCGACCGCAAGCTCCAGCGACGACGAGCCTGACACGGGACGATGACGCTGATGGTGAATCTGCAGCGGCGGTGCCATGGCCGAGAGTGGCTTGCCGAGGAACTTGGCGGTGAGCGCGCAGACTCGGCCGAGCTCGTCCCTGAGCCGCGCGTTCTCGACGCGGAGATCGTGCTCATGGAAAGGGACGTCGGTGAGCATCGCCGGCCCGCCGCAGCCGCCGCACACGGGATTCCTCATCGCCTCCCGCATCGACAGGTTCTCGGTTCGCAGCTTGTCGTTCTCCTGCTTCAGCAGCGCGTTCTCGTGCCGATCCATTTGCGCCTTCGCGGAATTCGAATCAACATCGCCACGGGGAAACGATATTAAATAATCAGAGAACGAACTGCACCATTGATTGATGGAAAGACGCGTGCTTTGGTTTCGATCGCTTACCTTCATCTGCGTGCGGCGATTCTGGAACCAGAACTTGACCTGACGGGGCTCGAGGCGGAGGCGCTTGCTCAGCTCCGTCCGCAGCTTGTCGTCTGGATGGGGGCATTCCTTGAACAACCTGCACCGACGATGATTATACCCATTACTATTACCCATCCATGCATGAGCAAGGAAGCAGACAAGCACAGGAGAATGCAAGAGAGGAGGGGGTGATTACGATTCCAGCTCTTGGATCTGCTGTGGCGTGTGGCGGTGGTAGCGCTTCTTGCGCTTGCGCGTGTTGCCGGGCTCGGCGTCATCGTCGTCGTTGCCGTCGCCGCCGCCGCCGCCGGAGGAGATGACGTCGTGGTGGTCGCTCCCCGACCGGCTCTCGTTCTCCGCCTCCGACGCGTCCCTCGCCTTCCCGCCGCCGCCGCCGTCGCGCCCTGCGGCGTCCGCCTGCAATCATCAACCAAAGAAAAGAGAAGAAAAGACGCGCCTTTCCGAATCAGTCCACCGCACCACGCGCCACCAGAAAGAAGCCCAACCCGGTAGACAAACACGTCGGCGTACCAGCGCGAGGGAGAGCGCCGGAGAAGAGGTGAAGACGCCCGGAGCGGCGCCGGAGTACGGGAACTGCATGCCGGCAGGGAGAACGCGGTCGCCGAAGTGGCCGTCCCCAAAACTCACCCCCCTTCTGAACCCTCTCCCTTCCCCCGGGAGAAAGAGCAGTGCGTGCGTGCGTGCGTCCCGGGTATGTCGAGGGTATTAACTACTCTTGCCTCCTCCTCCTTCCTTCGCGAGTACTGTACTGGTCTACTGCTGCTGCTGGGCGGTGTCCTCTAGTGCCAGTATTCCGCCTGGATCTTCTTTCTGCACACCTCACTAGTCACAAACCCAACAAAAAAAAAAGTCTGTAGACTTTAGTGTGGAGTACTACTGGAGTACTACCCTTGCGCCATGTAACCACTCCGCTCCTCTTCCTGTCAAATTAAGAAAAGAAAAGAAAAAAACTTTCGAAGAGAATAGGGGTTGGATCAGGTGCTAAGCACGCTGCCAAGTGTATATAATCCAGGAATCAGGGAGAGTCAAAGCAGGGGCAGCGGCAACAAGAGAAGAATGTGGATGCTCCGGTGTGGACGCACGGGCGGTCAATGGGGGCGAGAGGTGTTTCTTTTGTTCGGTAGCGGAGCGTTTTTGCATGGCGTTTTGGCACGGCACGAGGCGGACAGTCTACAGCCAGCCCATACCCACCACTACGTCGCCAGTCGTCACTCGTCACCAAGCGGCGGGATCGCGTCGCATCCGTCCAATCCGTCACGAACCCCCTGCTGCTGTGCATCGTGCTTCGGGCTTGGCCGTGGCCGGCCGCTGCTCGTTTTGTTTCGTTTCGTAGCCGCCCCGCCTCGTCGTCTCGTCCCGTCCCGTCGCGTCTTCGCTTTACGCCGTTGTTCCGCTGGGATCCGCTTGTATTTTTCCTCGCGGAGGGGACACGGGTGAGGGATGGGGCGGGACGGCGGAGTCAAATCGGCAAAAGAAGCCGTACTACTAGTCCCGCTGAGATGGCGTGTGCGCGGGGTTTGGTTCGGGGTAGGTGCTGTGCTGTCCCCGTGAGCGTGACCACCCGGCCCGTACAACCGCGGCCACCCGCGAATCTCTCTGCCGGACTGCCGGTGAGGCGGTGGCCGACGACGACCAGAAGGTGTGAACCGGCCAGCATTTCTTACTTTTTTTCCTAAAAAAAATACTATCTGCTACGGATAAAATATATATTAATATTGGTTAAAACAAATATTTTTATGATATGCATTATCAACTTTTCTTCTACGAAAGATATTCATCTAACTTTAACGGATTTTTAATATCAAGAAGTTTGAGTACTAAATTGTAAAACTACAAAGAGGGTTAGTGATGGTGGCATATTCATTGCCACCACCACTACTCCTTTTTATAAAGGATTATAGATATTTTACATATAGATCTCTTTTGTAAATGATTTTTTTTTGTGCCGTGTTTGTACCGCACAGCATGGATAAAATTGACGTCATACCCCACATAAACATAATCACAAAAATCACGCGTGTTAAGTCCTACGGAGCCAACGTCATCTGCACCTTGGACTTATCTGTAAATAAAATATTTATAAAAAATCTTTCGAGAACCTATAAAATATTAATTTTACAAATAAATCTTTAGAGGATCTATCTATAAATATATTATTTACATATAGGTTTACGACGCCGATAATATTGGCGTTGTGACACTATAGTACAATGCAAATGACACCGGTGATCTTTTGGCTAAGCTCCACCCTGTGTAAAACCACTTTGCCAACGATGTTAGCGCTATGAAAATGTCCGTTTTTGAAATAAGTTCTTGAGGGGCCTGTTTTGTAAAATAAGTTTTCTCAAAAGGACACATTGTAAAAATAAAACTTTTAAGGCTTATTCGTTTAGTAGGATTTTTAATCCATAGAAATATAAAAAACATATAGAAATATATGTGTGTGTTCACACTGATCCATAATAATACTTTCACGAGGTTAGAGTGGATTAATGATTTCTTATGTTTTCACTCAATGACTCTGAAAAAGAAAATTTCTATTTATAGCCAGTACTACATTCGTCCTAAAATATAAACATTTCTAGCTATGCAGACAAGTGTTTGTCCAAATACATTGCTAGAAATAGGTATATATATTTTTTGTCTTGAATACACCAAGGATAATAGCTATATTTCTAGCTATATATGGGTTACCCATTACCCTCCTCGGTGGAAGGCTTAGTTTTATGAACCTCATGAGGGCATATTTATAAAATAATTATAGTTCTCGATGAAAATAGACTTGCGTCATTATTTTTGTGTCAGCGATTTTGGCGTCCCTGAGACAAAGGTACAATGAATTCGGCATGAACACGACTAGCGCCAGCACATATAACCACAGTGCCAACAACCTCAAGGCCGTAAAAGGTCCATTCCTATAGTATTTTGAGAAAACCTATTTATTTATCTATTTATTTATTGGGAGATCGCCAAGGGAGTGAAACACTCCACTTGATTAAATAACTTATAAAAACGAGGTTCAAATGAATTTACAAAGAAAAGTATATATGGCGGAGAGCATTACAGAAAAGGCGTTTTCAAGAAGAGACCGTGTAGACATCTTTCTCGCTTAGTGTCGCAACCCAGAGATTGGCATCGTTGATATAGTTTCGTACTAGTAGACGTGCCTTTGAAATTGGAAGATTGTTGAAGATGACTTCATTTCGATGATTTCATATCCTCCAGAAGCAAAGATTGTTGAAATTGGAAGATTGAAACCTGTTTATATAATAGGTTTTTTAAAAGGAGCAAAATATGAAAAATGCAGTAAGCCTCGCACGCATGTTGACGTGGTAGAACGTGAAACTTTCTGGCTGGCAGGGGCTCTCTGCTCTGTGTCACGACCAGCTTGGCGTCATAAATACAGTAGTAGTCTGCTTCTCCGAGTCATATATACAGTGCCAAACCGGTTTTCCACAGTCCTCTCTCCGAGCAGTACTGTTGAGTACCGGACTCTCATCTAGTACCCCAGTGGATGGCGTGATCAGTTCAGGTCTATCTCGCTCGACACGCTGATCGGCTACATTAGCCTTTTTCTACCACGCACTCTATCGTTCGATACGGATTACGGAGTATCATTCGGCACGTATGGAGTATTTGCCACTTTACCGCACGCACCCCGGTAATCACACGAGATGGCAAAGCATTGCCGTAGGTTCTCTCACCACGCACTAGCAGTCTAGCTAGCACGACGACTAGATTGGCTTTCCCACTTTCCCAGTTCGCCTCTGCAGGCTGCGGCGGTGCTGCCGTGTGCCATGCCGGGCGTGAAGGGCGTGTAAAGCTGTCTCCCTTGCAGCAGCAGCGCAGCATCCTGTCTCGTCAGGAGGGGTTCGAGGAAACGGACTCACGGACGCAGAATTCGTATACAGTGATGACAGTGATGATCATAATAACGAAACTAACAGGAGCGAAAAAGCCAGTTGGCAACAGGGGTCTCGTATATGAAAGGAAGAAAATGCTGTTGCGAGAAAGAGGGCATGATGAGGATCTCATTCGTAATTGTTCGTATCCCAGTCGAACCCGTAGGGCTGTAGTTGTCTGATATTGTCTCGTTTCTGCGAAACGGTCTAGTACCGTGGTAGGAGTAACTGTCATAGTGCCAGTGTGCCATGTATGCATGCATAGGACCTAACTAGACAGAGACCGGACGTCCGTTAGCCTTAACGCGCTAAAAAAAAAGAAAAATCCACTCCATCTAAAAAGACATCATCCACCTATACTTCAAATACAATTTTCTCTTAAACTACTCATCCAATCTACAATCCGATTACAACATTGTGTTCGTAACAATTAAATCTTTACAGCAATATCCCACATGATTATATTTTGATGAAAAATCATAAATTACATTTATGATATGTCTAAATTACTTTTGGATTTCACTAAGTTACGTCTTAGACATACAAAAGTTTCATCCTATAGAAAAGTTACATCCCTCAGAACTAAAAATTTGCATTCACATCCTATAGAATTTACATCCTTCACAAATAAGACTTACATCCTCTAGAATTAAAGATACATCCTATAGAAAGTTACATCCCTAGAACTAAAAGTCACATCTACATTCTATAGAAGATTCATCCTTTTTAAAATTAATAGTAACATCATCTAGAACAAAAGTTGCATTCTATAGAAGTTACATCCCTCAGAACTAAAATTACATTCCCAGAATTAAAAGTTACATCCTGCAGAACTAAAAAGTTATATACACATCCTATAGAAGTTACATTCTTCACAAATAAAAGTTATATCATCTAGAATTAAAGATACATCCTATAGAAAGTTACATTTCTAGAACTAAAAAATTACAGAAAAGTTATATCCCTCAGAACTAAAAGTTACATCCACGTCCTATAGAAGTTACATCCTCTAGAACGAAAGTTACGTTCTATAGAAGTTACATCACTCGGAACTAAATTTACATCTTCAGAATTAAAAGTTATATCTCCAGAATTAAAAGTTACATCCTCAGAACTAATTTGTGATTTTTCAACAAAATATAATCATGTGAGATCTTATTGTAAAGATTAAATTATTGCGAACACAACGGTGTAATCAGATTATAGATCGAATAAGTAATTTAAGAGAAAATTTCATAAGAAGAAAAGAAATATGCACAACCTAACTAGCGCGCAGCATGGTCGCTGCGTCTGCCTAACCAGCGCCCGCGCTCGCATTAGATTTCACGATAGATGATCTATTCACACCATCTCGTTTCTCATCTCACCTTTATGATGCCTCTCTCATGGATCTCCATGGAAAGGTCACAAAACCTTTTTTTGTTAGGAGTACATCTGTTTCTGCCTTTTCTGGTATTCCTGTGCAGTTTGGAGTTTGGACGAATTGTGTTGGTAAACAGAAAGGTTCTTCACCTTTTCTCCTTGCTGATTCGATGGACGATAGTCCAAATATATATTGTCAAAAGGGTGGTGGTCACAGGCCCTTAAAATCCTACCCATGTACGTAAGAGTGGCATGCATCTAGATGGTCGAAGTAGGCAAAAAAAAAAAGGATCAAAGAATGTTGATGTCCATGTCCTAATCATCAAAGAAAGTACGCTGAACTTTTTGCTCGTCGCTGAAAAAAAAGAGAGAGAAGAACCTGTGTTTGATTGCCCAAATCATGCAGATGCAATGTGAAAACAGATCGTGGTGTGCACAGGGAAGTCCAATGATGCGAAAAATCGGACGTTCAATTGCGATAGGGACCAATGTTCCCGTCAGGCAGGCCAACGGTTCATATGCGCAAGCTTTCAAAAACATTGACAAACTTGACAAATCATGAGAAAGAGAGGTGGCAAGAGTTTCAGTAAGCAGACGAACAAAGTCCAAGCGCCACATGGATAGTGAAATGGCTCGTCTGGACTCTGGACTATGACTCTCTGATCGTAAAAGCCGGGAAAACGGTCTGTGCTCCGGGTTTCTCCTGTGTGCCTCACACGTCGCAAACTGAAGCGCTACCTGGGCTTCGATGAAGGAAAAGGCGAAGGAATAAGTCCATTTAACTCCCTCAAATATACACGGAATCTAATTCGTATCCTCATCTACAATATCAGACATATTGACCCCCAAACTTACAAAACCGGTGCAATTTGACTCCTCCAGCGATTTTCAACGACGGTTTTGCTGATGTGGCATTAGAATTAAAAAAATATCTATGTGACCCATTGTCATTCACACACAAAAATTGTTATGGAACCCACTGATTATGTGGGGCCCACAGGTCACCCTCTCCCTCCAACTCTTCCTCTTCCTCTCTCTCCCTTCCCTCCCTTTTCTCTTCCTGGCAAGCTCCGGCGACGCGCCGAGGCCCAATCCGCTCTCGTCTGCACTTGTGTCCAACCTGCAGTCCGTGCTCGTGGCGCGGCGACCGCCGCCGGCCGCAGAGGATGCCGGCGCCGAGACGTCGACCCTCGAGGCGGAGTCATCCTGTGCTGCTCCTCCCGTGGCTGATGAGGGTCTGGCGAAGCCGACCGTCTTTCTGACTGGCGCCGGCGGGATCCGATCTCGCAGCCCTCATCGACACACTCGTGAACCCCTCCGACGAAGTCCTGTACGAGATCCGCCGCCTCCTTCGCCCCGCCGATGCCGTCGCCTCCTTCGCCCCGTCGATGCCGCCACCAAATCGGAGTGCCGCACCCACCCCTTCTCCCTCTCGCCCGTCGTGTGGCAGGCACGCTGGTTCGGCTCGTATGACGGCGCGTGGCTCTTCGTCTTCGCCGTCAAGCGACCTCCCTCGTGCCTTCCTTGTCGTCATGGCCTCCTCGCTTCACCGCGCTGCCGCGTCACGACGGCGGACTGGCACGATGACGGCAGCAGCGGGGGAGAGAAAGAGAGGGAGGGAGGAGGAAGAAGGGTTGGAAAAAGAGAATGGCATGTGGGCCCCACATGTCAGCACCGTCACGTCAGCAAAAACGCTGGAGGAGTCAAATTGTACCGGTTTTGCAAGTTCGGGGGTCAAAATGTCTGGTATTATAAATGAGGGATACCTATTAGATTCCATGTATAATTGAGGGAGTCAAAGTGGACTTGTTCCAAAGGCAAAAGAAACCAAAGATGACGATGAAATACATCTGGGTCGCGTTGATGCGTGGTGCAGTTGCGAAGATGTTGGGGCAAATTGGGCCTGCATATGGGCCAATCTAGGTCGTGTTCGATTGCCGGCAATAGCTGAAAGCCCAAACTTGATACAGTTTACTAGGCCTCTGATCTCATCTGGTATGAGTTCGTTCAAAAGTTCCGTTGGGCCGGTTTTACCTGAAACATTCGTTTGCGAACAAGCACAGTGCCAAATGTTTCGGTCTACGCTCCTGTGTACTCCTACTGCGTAAACTGTTGCCCTGACGTGACGTGCCCGCAGTTCTCCACTCTTCTCTCCCCAATTCTTGTGTGCACAATCCCCGCGTCGTGCCAGCCATCATTCATACGAACATCCGACCGACACCATCAACCGCCAACCGGCACGACCATCTCGCAGCACCTAGCCTTCTCGCCAACGCCGTCGTCGTTGCATCAAAACTCAAAAGCCTGAAGCCCTGAACCCTTTCCATGTTCCACCTGGAGCTGCATGCAGCATGCCTGCGTCTGCGACCGCGCCTACTCGTGGTCATCAATGAGACCAGCGACGACGTCGACGTCGAATTGCGTGGGGCAGCATGTGCGCCAGCCAGCGTCGTAGCCTTTTGCGCGCGTGAGCAGCAGCTGAACATGTCAATACGATGATCGCCTGACGAAATGCAAAACGGCTGTGTTTTTGCTTTTCGAGGGATTGGCTGTTTAAACGCTGCAAAGTCCACGTTGTATCCAACCCCTCCATACGTCCGTATCCCACGAAGAGATTTGGGGCCGTTTAGTTGTGAAATTTTTTTAAAAAAAACATCACATCAAACGTTTGACCGGATGTCGAGACGTGTTTTTGACACAAGTAACAAAAACTAATTTTATGGCTAGCCTGTAAACCGCGAGACGAATTTTTTAGCCTAATTGATCTGTCATTAACATATGTGGGTTATTGTAGCACTTATGGTTAATCATGGTCTAATTAGGCTCAAAAGATTCGTCTCTTCGTTTACAACACAACTATATAATTAGTTTTATTTTTTATCTATATTTAATGTTTCATGGATAAGTTTAAAGATTTGATGGGATGTTTTTGGAGAAAAAATTTTTGGAACTAAACTATGCCTTGCTTTCTTTTCATAAAAGGATATGTGTACACGACAAACCACGCCTGCAGCTGCCGCTTCGTTGTTTGGATCCAGAGATTTTTTTAGTTCGTGTCCCATCGGATGTTTGTACGTCAATTAGGAGTATTAAATATAGACTGATAATAAAACTAATTACATAAATAAAGGCTAATTCACGAGACGATTTTAATTCACGATTAGCAAATGTTTACTGTAGCATCACATTCACTGATCATGGACTAATTAGGCTCAATAGATTCGTCTCGCGAAATAGTCCAAAGTGTATGGTAGGTTTTATTAATAGTTTATATTTAATATTTCTAATTAGTGTCCAAACATCCGATGTGACAGGGACTTAAAAAAAAAAAGTCCCTGTATGGTCTCAGTTGGCATTTGGAACGTCGTATTGATGTACAGAAATGTACTATTAGTATTTTCTCTTCGGTTGGCATGATTGATCTGTTTGATTAGAGCGGGTGTGTAGATATCTGTATCCGACCGCAAGCGTCAGTACTCCGTCCTGACTCGTGCATGATGCCATGATTTATTGGTTACGGCATCAACGACGATTTGCAGTTGGAGCCTGGGTTATACGGAACGTATTAGTAGCAGAGACATTACAGAATTAGGCCGTGGATGCACGAAGAGACTGACGGTGATGGCCGGTTTGCAAACAGGCGTAGCATCAAAGCAACGGTACTAGACAATTTCATTTCGTGAAAAAACCTTTCACCAAAATTCCTAGCTTTGGCTGCGTGCTGCTTTCATCTTACGCAGTGTTGAACGGGCCTGGCTTGTGCGAACGCGCCAATGTTCTTCTACGACGTTACCGTGTGTCTCAATCGGGAAAAGCAACGAAACCGTCATCGTCGCTAGCTGCAAACCATGTGTGTTCTGACGTTTGCTGAGACGGTGTGAAGCCAACACAGGAGTAGTAATTTTTTTTCAAGACTGCGACTGAAGTAACATTTGGCTACGTTTACACTTAAAGGAGTACGCAGTAATGAGATCTTTCTGTGGACCAGTTCACGTTGCCATGGAACTGAGAAGAACATGCGTATCATTCAGTGTAAGTGGATATTGTCCCTGCTTATCTTCGTGTTGATAAAAGCGTGCTAAAACCGATCGAACAGTAGAAGCATTCTTATCTAAAAAAGAAGCATTCGCCAGTTTAGCTCGAGATGAGTGCGTTCCCATTATGCCGCGATTTGTGAAGATCGAGCCAACTGTATTATTATCTGGCAAAACGGGAAAAAGAAATGCCAGGACGGCAGGGGAAGAGATGGAAGCGAATAAAAGAAGCATTTTTAGTTGCAATTTTGCAAATGACTAAATGAGGAGATGCGAGCTGTTTTGCAGTGTCGAGGAACAAGAGGCAACTGTGGCCCAGCCCTGGGGCGTGCATCCACATCGATTACAGTTTTTCTAAGTAATCATCGGTGCAAATGGACGATTTACGAAAGCTTAACCTCACCACATGAAGCAATGATAGGGAAATAAAGCTCAGAAATAAAAATAACGAAAGCGAAACAACCGTGGAATGGTTCCTTAGAATGGCAATGTTGAACTAATTCGCCGGGCCGCGGCAATGCTGAACTAACGCTGTTCTCACTTCTGATAAACTGTAAACAATAGTGCTACTGATAAACTTCTGAAATAAATTCTGCAACGAGCTGATATCTACACAACGAGGGCAGTTTGTCAGTAAGATTCTCATCATCAAGCCACTAGATAAAAGCTGAAACGTCAACACTGATTCTCGGAGACTTGTCTAAACTAAAGAGATTAAAGTCAACATAGTTTTGGCCGTCCTATTAACAGGAAAACTCTAAGTAAGGCATTAGTACCAAGACGCCCTAGCGCAAGATGCCCATTATCAAAATTTCTTATACAGATTCCAGTTGATCCATCGGTAAAAGTACTTCACCTTTTGTTTAAGCTCAAAATTATGGCAACCCAGTTGTCCAGTACAGCTATGCCTTACCATCAGTGTAAACCGACGGGTCAACTTCCCTAATTGCACCATCATCTCAACTCCCTTGAACCCACAAATCTTCCATAGAAAACTTCCCGCCAACTCCGGCCCGTCTATTCCCTCTCAACAACCAGAAATAACACCCCAGATATATTACTTTTTTATTTAAAAAGGAAAAGATCAACCAAGCAAACAATAAAAACGCGCAATACAAACAATAAAAACGCGCAAAGCCCGCAGATTTAAAGCCTCAAAACACCGAGCCTTTTGGTCTTCGTCTCGTTTGTCCGTCCGTCCCCTTCCTCATCTCCCACTCAGGATTCATTCAGGAAGATCGAATCCCAACGAAAGCATCTGCCGGCGGCGGCGATGTCGAACGCCGACGTGGAGGCCGGAGGGAGGGGACCGACGGGGATCAAGCCGCCGCCGGGGAGGTACAACCCGGGAGGGGCGAACGCGGTGGCGCCGGCGCCGCCGCCGTTCTACTACTACGACCAGCCGGGGGCGGCGGCGCAGGAGCGGCGCCACCGGACGTGGGTGGTGCCGCTTGTGGTTGTCGCCAACGTGGCCATGTTCGTGGTGGTGATGTACTACAACAACTGCCCCGCCGGCGCCGCCGGCCGCGACTGCGTCGGCCGCAGCTTCCTCCGGCGATTCTCCTTCCAGCCCTTCAGGGAGAATCCCGTCCTCGGCCCCACCGCCGCCACGTAAGCATCATCACCATTATCTCTCTCCGATTCCAACTTGTGAATATGTGATCACGGGGAAAATCGGTGTGCAGGCTGAGGAAGTACGGGGCCCTGGACTGGTACAAGGTGGTGCACGGGAACGAGGCGTGGAGGCTGGAGACGAGCACGTGGCTGCACGCCGGGCTATTCCACCTCCTCGCCAACATGATCAGCCTCCTCATCATCGGCATCCGCCTCGAGCAGCAGTTTGGATTCTGTGAGCCACTAGTACAAACGACTTCGTCAAAAACAGCATCGTGTACCTGCTGGCTGGCATTTTTCTGACCGGCGTTCGTCCTGCAGGGAAGGTAGGGCTGGTCTACCTCGTGTCCGGCTTCGGCGGGAGCGTCCTCTCCGTGCTCTTCATCAACAGGAATGGCATCAGCGTCGGCGCCTCCGGTGCCCTCTTTGGCCTCCTCGGCGCCATGCTCTCCGAGCTCATCACCAACTGGAGCATATACAGCAACAGAGTACGCGTCTCCTCCTCCTGATCTCTGCCTGATTTACCAGGCATTTTTTCGCTTCGGTTGATGCAGGGCAATCACCTGACGCCGAATGAATCGATGAATCCTCTGCAGTGTGCAGCCATGGTGAACCTGATCATCATCGCCGCCATCAACCTGGCGCTGGGTATACTTCCCCACGTTGACAACTTCGCGCACATTGGGGGTTTCGCCACCGGGTTCCTCATTGGATTCGTGTTGCTGATTCAGCCCCAGTTTGGATGGGCGGAGCCATCCAGCACCAAGTCCAAGTACAATGCGTTCCAGATCGTTCTCCTGATTCTCTCCGTGGTCTTGTTGATAGCAGGGTATGTGAGATTGTTTCCTTTTTGTCTCAAAAGCTTGAAATTGTTGAGGAGCAGAGTAAAGATTGTTTGAGACAGGAATACCTAATCTGAGACTATGTAATGCACAAACAGGTTTACAGTTGGGTTGATCATGGTGTTCAGGGGTGAGGACGGCAACGCCCATTGCAGCTGGTGCCATTACCTCACCTGCGTGCCAACTTCGAGCTGGAAATGCGACAGATGAACAGAAGATCTACATTATCATGCCCTGCCTCTCCTCCCACCAGGGGAGAAGATGCCGCCCTGCTTGAGAGGACACAATTGAGAAAAATAGATTATACTTATGTTTGAGGTAGCCTCATAAAAAAATTTATGCTGTACAGAACTTCAATATTGTCCATTCTTACCTATATTCATCCGTGAGGTGTTGATTAGCAAATCTCCTTGTATATGCTGAAACTATGTAACACTCTGCTTTCTTTCGTGGTCAACTAGTCAGATCCAGTCTAAAAAAAATTGATCTATCCCATTTGCAGATTAATACTCAAAGACAGATCACTTGAAGAATAAAACACTTCACTAGCTGAATATATTAATGTGATCAGTATGCATGAAAGATGACAAAGATAAATTGACATTTGATTTTCATCAGGATCTAATGCAATCGCTTATGTGAATTGCAATAATAGTTGGTCTTGCAGGATAGAACATGGATGCAGCAACCAACGATTGAACAAACTGAGCCATTTTCACAA
This sequence comes from Leersia perrieri, assembly GCA_000325765.3. Classification (NCBI taxonomy): domain Eukaryota; kingdom Viridiplantae; phylum Streptophyta; class Magnoliopsida; order Poales; family Poaceae; genus Leersia; species Leersia perrieri. Next base: position 17,500,608 of record CM002482.1, read on the forward strand.
TACAAAAACCTATAAAATCAATCAGAAGTATGCTGTCAATTCGAGGGAAGAGCCACGAAATGTCAAGAATTACACCCCACCTCTATGCACCTAACTCATCGCTGAAGAATAAAAATAGACCGTAGAAAGAAAGAACACATTGGTTAATCTATTTCCTCGCTAACCATGATACATACTAACCCCCTTCACCTTCACCCCGTCCCCAAAAGCTCAAAATCAGGGGATTGAGATTGAAAAAGAGGTTGAACTATAGCGATGTTAATGGTAGCTTCCAAAATGTTTTAGTAGCCACAAGTATTTTCTCTGTACCATCTGATTCAGGCTCACTGTCATACACCTGAGCAATCCACCGTATCGACTGAGCAACCTGCACTGCCTTGTCAATCACATCTGGGGAGTCCCGAATAACAGCAGTTCCTTCTGGGCGCAATATGCGATCCATCTCCAACATGACATCGAACAGGTCACATCTAAGAAGAAATAGGATCAAGTAAGAGTTCTTTTACAATTAATTCAGCATATGGTTACACTTCCCATCAAAATAAAGACAAAGCTCAGTAGCAAAAGTATTGCATAATGTATTGGGTAGGACTGGGGAGCAACAAATTTACTTTTAGAAACTTTCAGTGCTTTAAACGATCTTCATATGACAAATAGTACAATATGCTAACAACAGGTGATAAGTGCTAATAGAGATACATACTACTTGGACTGAACATCTTAAATTGATGATGACAAATTTATAGCAATGAAGCTACTCTGATTTTTTAGCAATGATTTAGACCACTCTAAAAGATGTAAGAGGACAGAACCAGTTAAGAGCACAAGATCATGAGACAATGATAAGTTTATGGTTGGTGTACCTGTTCTTGCCAGAAATTGGGTCTCTTATCAAACCGTTGATTCCATCAGCATGAATTAGATCATAGGTACGAGGATAGGTTGAGAAAGGCTCACACCTAGAACCAAATGCATATCACAATCATAATACCGACCGTGCAGGCATATTTGATTCTTGGAAAAATAAGGTCTTGAAATCAATGGAAACAGCTAATTTGCACATAGTACAGTAAAAGCAGCAGAATATGTTGATATCCAATGGAGATACTAGTACTACTCAAATAAAACTGTTTACTATGGGCGATAGAACAGGTCTAAGTGCCACTACCCTCACCCAGCCGCTGCCCCCCCATCCCACC
>CM002482.1:17504946-17558660 GCA_000325765.3 Leersia perrieri
GGGCCTGTTCAGCTGGCTGGCTGGCTGCAGCCAGCCCTTAAGAAAAATTGATTCAATCCAGCCAGCCCAGCCAATTTCAACCAGCTGAACAGGACGTAAACACATGTTTCATCATTTTTTTAGGAAGAATGGTTCATCATTTTCTAGCCAACAATATCTCTAGTTTTAGAACTAGCAGTATGTCCAACCTTACCTGCGTCAAATGCATATATTCCAGTATAGGTTTACATCATAGTATATATATAGTCATGTAATCAAGCGGAAAATTTATTCCCTCTGTCCCGATTATGGTGGCAAATAATAATAAATTGTCCCGTCCTGGCGTGGGATCGTTTTTCGTTCGTATCCGGTCATCGATTAGGCCCATATCCCGTTGGTGGCCCATCCTAACAAAGTGGCTGGGCTCATCAAGTCTTTCGGACGAATTCAGATCTCACACTATAGGGCATGGCCTCAATGCCTCATCTCGTCGAATTCGTTGCAGGCTAGAAGCCCATTTTAACCCGCGTTTTTCTATCGATCTTCCTGAAGAAATGTGAAGTGCCACAGAAGTCAGAAACACATGCGTGTAGCGTGCACACACAGCGACTACGGTACTCCTAATACTATGTTGACCGAGTAAAACACAGGTCAACCGTACTTTAGCAAGTATGATTGCCACGAGGACGTATCTCCTATGTTTGACCAGTGCGACATGCATGTCTGACATGTAGTACTCCTGCATGACTCCATGTCTCCATCCACATCTGCGTTGACTGCCTAGCCGTTTTCCGTGACCACATTTACTGCTATGCAAAGATTCAATGGGAGAAGATTAGGGTAATTAAAGGAGACATGAAGTACATTCTGTTCTGGATGCTGCATCACTTTGTCAGCTTGAAAAGTTTGTTTATGTAGAACACCCTGATGAAAGGACTTTAATCTGGGTGGGACAGTACAGTAATGAAATATCACCATGTGGAGTACACGTTTAACTTAATTAAAGCAGCAAAAGCTGCACGGCGGTCCGACCAGGTCTCAGGCAAATGTGAGCAGGTAGACCTTCAAGCTTCAGCACTGCATTCCAGTCACGGCCATCACGTGATATACTGATATTGTGAACACTTTGAAGCGGCGCCCGTAATAGTGTTCAGATTTCAGGACAGATACGGCAGTGCTTAGTACGATCAGACTGCTCATGCTAAATGTAGACAATTGACCGTAACAATACAAAAGTTGAATTGCTAGACTGCAATTTGTGCTAGTATCCGTATCAACAAAACAATTGATCAAACGCAGCGCCCAATGCTATACGTTATACGAGTACATCTGTACATGTACTACTACTGGACTACTAGTAAGGATTAGTTTAGGATCCGTCTTGAAATATGAAATTTACACATCGTATAGGACGATTTAAGGCCATGTTTATTTCTCTACTTTCTTTGTCCCAAAATAAAAGCAGTACTTTAAACTTTCAATTTTTCCGTCACATCAAATGTTTGGACACTTATATGAATTACTAAATGTAGAAGAAAAAACAATTATACAGTCCGACTCTAAATCATAAGACGAATCTTTTGAGCCTAATTGCGTCATGATTAGTCACAAGTGCTACAGTAATCAATATGTGCTAATGACGAATTAATTAGGCTCAAAAGATTCGTCTTGCAGTGTATAGCCGAAATATGTAATTTATTCTGTTATTAATTTACGTTTAATACTTTAAATCTGTGTACAAACATTAATATGATTTTTTCCAATTTTTTTTAAACTAAACGCAGCCTAAAACTGTTTGGTTGCCAAGCCCGCAGGCCTAAAGAACCTGAAGAAAGATCTGAGGTAAAACGGCCATTGCCACGTCAAATCAAACACATCGAAACAGTTGGTAAAAACTGGTATCTTGGCGCTCCCGTAAACTGTAGCTCGTCGTCAAGTCAATTCCATCACGTCAGGATTCCCTCCCAGTACCACCTGGAGATTTATATACGTCGCCGTACGAACCATATGTCAATAGGATAAGATAAAGGGTGGTTAGTAGCATGTCCTACAACTGTTGACGTACACGTACATGTACAGACGTACTACCCCCACCCGCCTACTCACCACAACAATATTCTTCCATCCATCTGCCCTTGCCTGCCGGGGTTCGGTGGATGGATAGGCTTTGTGGGTGTCGATCGTCGCTTCCTACTCGAGTCAAAACACTCTCGACACGCACCGCCTCTCCTCACGTACGTAGTACTAGCTAGAGCCAAGCAGCCAACCATAGGGTTCTTGTCATGTGACTTGCGTACGTGCTAGCCTACGTGCCGTGCCGTCCCGGGCGGCGCCGGCCGGACGGGCCCCGTTTTTCATCCGCGTTGCTTTCCGCTGGTGCATGAACGGTTCATCGTCGGGCGGGTGTTTGCCGTGTGCGTGACAGGATCGTCGCTCGATCGGCTTCGCCCTGGAGGCTCGTTAGGCCCGCTGATTAATTTCGCCACGCGATTGTGCAGGTTTACCGCTGGCTCTATCGGGCCGGACTAGTGTTGTGTTAGTCAATAATTGTACTTTCCGGCTCGCGGCTCTATTGGATCGACTGTTTGACACATATCACAGGATGGTGGAGTTAACAGACGACATACGCAAACCGACAAGGTAAAAAAGGAGAAGAACAGAGCAGCCGCACAGGGAGGGCAGGAAAAAACGCGCCAAGGGAGGCAGGGAGAAAAAACGCGCCAAGCAATACCGCATGCTAACCATGCCCATGGGTAAAATTGGCAGGGCGGATCAATCCCATTATAGAGCGCACAGAACACCACAACAACGAGGGCCCTTCTCAAGACACCGCACTCAAAACCAAACCGGAAAAAAGAGCAACGCCAGCCCAGCCCTGCAGACACATGGAACGAGACGCATGACGACGCGAGGTTGTTTGGATGAGGATTTTTTTTTTTAAAGCTCGTGTTTCATCGGATGTTTGCACGTAAATTAGGAGTATTAAATATAAACTGATAATAAAACTAATTGCATAAATAAAGGTTAATTCGCGAGACAATTTTTTTAAGCCTAATTAATCCACGATTAGCAAATGTTTACTGTAGCATCACATTCGCTAATCATGGACTAATTAGGCTCAATAGATTTGTCTCGTAAAATAGTTCAAAGTATGGGATGATTTTTATTAATAATCTATATTTAATATTTTTAATTAGTGTGTAAACATTCGATGTGACAAGGACATGTATCCAAATAGGGTCAGAGGCAATGCGATGGCCAGTTTGCCTCTAGCAATGCGACAAGCACCGCTTTGCATCCTTTGTGTGTTCTTCTCCTACGCCTCTTCTGCTCCACATGCTGATCCTGGCTCTCGCCCTGACGCAACACACAATGCGCATCGAAGCAACCGGGGCGTTCGGAGAACAACGGGCGAGGCAAAAAGGACACGCATGCCGCCGTGGGCAGCGTCGCGTAGCCAGGGCATGGACGTTTGTACGCGCGATCCATCGATCGGTCGGGTAGATTCCGATCTCTCCCAGATCGCGCTGCGGCGCATGCATGCATCCATCCACACCGAATTTCTCGACGCGTTCCGCTAATCCGGGCAGGCGCGCGCGTGTAGGTAGGACATGGCATGGCGCTGCACAGTGGGCCATGTGCACACGGGGTCGCGATCTCGGTCGCACGTTCAGGGCGCAAACGGCACGCCCGTTTCGTCGCTGGGCCGGGCGACCCCCCATGCCGCTCTCCTCTTTCACCGACGTTTTGCTGCTGCTGTTCCTGCTCCTGCCTGCTCCACAGTGCCCGCCGCAAACACAGGACACACAGCGAGTCGGCGATACAACCCATACAAAAACGTGGCGGTGTAACAGTATACGACTCTGCCCTCCTCGTGCGCTCTGACGCCGCGACGGGAATTATCTTGTGTCGCACTGTCGCTAGTCTACCCCGTGAGCGAACGAACTAAACTAGCTTGATCGAATTCATAAATAGGAGTTTTAGGGTACTGCTGCAACTTCAAAAAAGAATTGTCAACAGCCAGATTAGGAATGGACTAGTGGATGACACCAACGCAATACTAATAATCAACAAAGGTGATCGCTGATCAAACCATCATTACGAGCCTGCAGTGTATCATATCAAGACTCCAGTGTCAAATAAACAACAGGTCCTTGAAGGTGACAATATACGAAAAGGGGGCGTCACGAATCACATAACAGTCTTTGCCGTCATTGCAAGGCGCCAAGGGGCCTCGAACGTCGAAGGAGAGCGATGGTTGGAGCCATGGAGCTTTCGTTATGCTTCAACTCCATCATGGCACTACAACGAGTCAAGTTGGTATACAGCATTTCCATGCATGCCAGAGTATCTATGGTCCCCGTCTACCGTTGCTTAAAAGCAGAAGTCATCTAAACTATACGTGCGTCATGTGTCATCTCTATCCACCGTGCACGGAGGCTTGGAATTATTAGTACTAAGCACCAAATCCAGCATAACAAGGAGGTACAAAAATTTATTTCAGGACACAAAGTCACAAAATAAGCACATCCAGCAACGCCATAGACAGCTTAGAGCCTTCGAAGATGGTACCATATAGTAGTACCATCAACTATGCTAGTGTACATACGAACGAGCATAGCTACAAGCTTGCTGTAGAAGATGGCAACAGAAACGTTGGAGTTGTGACCACCCCCAACAACTTCGCAGGACGAGCAAAGCCGAGAGCCGAGAATCCGAGATGAACAACGAGGAATATCTCTAGCTCTGATTTTTGTTTGGTGTTGCAGTTGCAGTACATTCGTTTCTGAGGAATCAGGAGGCGAAGCCGCCCTCCCTCATTTCGTCTGGATAAGACCAAAGCTCCAGAACCCCTGGATGCTTGGTAACATTTTTTTTATCTTCAGTTACGGTGATCTAACAGTGACATTAATCGCCGGCTGGACGGATCAATATATTTACCTGTACGGAGAGCACATTGACCCCATTTGGCGAGACCCGAACATTTCTTCCCACCAATCGCAGTCTCCCGTTTCCACAAGAACATGCGGCTGACCCAAGACATCAACCGATAATCTTTATGACAGGTCGTACTGGATTTACTAAGCACTGATATGCTAGAAAATTAAGGATATAAGACCCTGGTCAGGGACCAATCCATTGACACCAGATTAGCATTAGTAGTAGGCCCTTATCAAGGTAATAGATTCTTTCTGCCAGTTTGGCCTCCATTTGTGCTTCGATGATCAACCTAGCCGAAAGCCGGCACAAACGGGTCCTATTGTATACGGGCGCAAAAGAGGAATGCAAAATTAATAACGTGTTGGTGGCTGGTGCCCTGGCGTCCTCCGGGGGCCATCCATGTATCCATCCAGCCGTTCCCAACGGAATGGCGACTCGACGAAACGCTAAAATAAGCGATATTTGGCATTGAAAGGAGCAAAATAGCGACGAAACGTCGCCTCACCGGCGCGGCACGCACTCGCACCGACACCGCCCCATCTCTGAACGCCAAGTACAAAAACTCGCCTCCCAAAACACTCACAAAGGCTTCGAAGCCATAATCTACTCGGCTAATTGTAATTCCAGGTGGTGACAGTTTGGAACATTGGCGGTGTCATTTCGTCATCGACACGCCGCTGATTTTTTTTTTTTGGCTGCGGTTAACGATGCCTTGTGTTTGCTTAAGCAAGCTACCCTTTTGAGGGCCTGCTAGTTTAACCCTCTGCCGGTGTCTCCTGTCTCCAAATGGTGAGATGGACCAATGGTTTATGGTTTTCGTTTACTAATACGGCGGTGGTTAGTACGGGCCAAAGGCAACTGATTGCCCCCCAGCCTATCACAGGCGTGAACGGATCCAATGGCTAGAACACAGCTAAGGGCATTAAAACAAGTCTCACAGCTCACCAGATAGGCCCCAAGCCTGGGACAAACATGCCAAATGGACCACCAATGGACAATGTAGGCTACCTTTCGCTAATAAGCTGACGAAATGGTGAATAGGATGGTTAGTTCGTACGAGTAGTGCTAATCATTTTTTTTTTCTTACCATGTAATGAGCCCCGAACCAAATTGCCCAATCATGTTGCACCCACGGCCAGAGGCGACAATAGCTACAGTACAGTATGCACTTGAGCACCGACAGTTATAGTAGTAATAGTAAATCATTTCAGACCGTCCAGTTTAGACAGCGGATTTAAGAAATCCAAGCGAAGAAATGGGCAATCTGCTGCTGATTTTCTATGCCGCAAGTTGTCGTTCGATCATGTATTCAGGGGTCATTCACCTGCTTCTCCTGATTGGTTGTTACATTGCAGACAGCAAAATACAAGGAATAAAACTAGCAAGGAACAAGCAGAGAAGGATAATCACCACACCATATAAGCACAAGCGCAAGACTGGAATTGTCAGGAAGGTTAACCACGCATAGATACTTCACTAAACAGCTACTACCAGCAACTTACACTTAGCTAGTTAAACAACAAGAAAGAAAATCTGTGACGGTAACAGCACCCATAAAAAAAGCTCAAGTCTAACAACCACCCATTGCTAAAATTTACTCGATCCATGCTAGACACAGTTGACATACTTTTATCACTCAAAAGACCAACATTTCCACTTGTCCCCGTTGATCTGGAGAAACCGGCATCCAGGATCGTCAGTACTTGACGGGCATGCCTAGCCGATCCAACCTGCCTGATCCAGGGTACGCCTTGTTGGTGAACTTGGTATGCAACGAGGCCGCCGTCTTCTGTGCCGCCGGCGCGCACGAGAACGCGTGCGCCGACGCCTTCCGGAGAGAGCTCGACTTCTCGTACTGCGGCCTCTGCTTCGGCGCGCTCTGCGAACGCGCCTTGGCGCGGAACGACTCGGTGTTGGCCATGTAGTTTGGATAGTCGGAGTAGCCGCCGAAGAGGCTGCGCGAGCACTCGCTCTTGGTGGGCGTGAAGGCGCGGCTTCGCGAGGATCCCGGCCGCGACGTCGCCGAGTAGAACTGCGGGCTGTCGCAGAGCTCGGCGGCGATGATGTCGACGGCGGCGGCCATACGCAGCGGGCTGAGCGACGCCTCGGCAGCGGCCATTCCCACCGACGGCGTGGAGTCCTTGGAGGGGGACTCCGGCATGGTCGCGTAGCTCCGGCTCCTCTGCTCGGATGTCGTCATGGACGAGCACGAAGAGTGGTTGTGGTTCCGCCTCCTGGAGGCGTGACGCCCCCCTGGCTTGCCGGTGTCCACCTCGAGAATCTTGGCGTTCTTCTCGTCGTCCATGTATCGTTCCTCCACCCACCTGTCAAGCCAGTTCCTCCCGCATGATTCTGACCTCTCCCTGTTCAGTCTCTCGCTTCCCGGTGTCTTCGACGAGCTCCCCTGCACAAATCGCCAATCGATCAATCAATATCCCCAAATGGACTCTCACAATGTACACATAAAAGTCTGAACATATAAATGGAGAAATACCTTCAGAGAACCTGAACGACCGTGCCTGGGCACACCGTCGTGAGCCGTCTGGTCGTACTTCTCCGGCGTTGGTGGCCCCTGCAATGCTCAAAACAAGAACCATCATCACAACACTGTCAATTAGTAACGCCATAAAAATTACCCCAAAATTTTGCAAGCTGACACGTAGTAACACAATTTTAACTTACAGGATGTGCCGCGACATGCTGGGAGCGGATGGCGCGGCAAGCTCGCGCGCGCCGCTGGACGCGGACGAGAGCGTGCATGCACCGAAGCGTCTCCGCCGCCTGTCGTCGCACGATGTTACCGCGGACAAGAGCTTGCAGCTTCACCAACCCGCGCAGCGCCTTCAGTGCCCGTCTCGCCTACGCGCGCAACGACAATCATAGAGGTAAATCAGCAGTTTTAATCATAGAGGTAAATCAGCAGTGTGGCCCCATTAACCAAGGGAGCATGCACCGTAGGATGGAGGTTGACATGCCAACAACCACCGCCATTACTAGAGCTGCTTCCAAGAACAGTACTCGGTAGTAACAAAATGCAGACATGGCTCAGTGTTCTTGGTATGCAAATGGAGTTAAAGCGCCGTAGCCCATGCTTTGCTTGGATAAAAGAAGTCTAGGGACTAAGGGGCAGTAAAGACGTAGGAGTGGCAGAGTAGAAGCACAAGGAGAGGCTTCTCTTGGCTGGTTGTTTCCTCACAGGAGTACAGGTTCGCGGAAAATTCTTTCGGCGAGGCGAAAACATATGAGATTTTTGGAAGAAAGCGTTCCCTTTTCCCCGCTTTAAATTAAAGGCGAGTTACCATAAAACTTATAGTAATAAATCTAAAAAGTGATGTTATCAGAAAAGATAAACTGTTTCTATCTAAAAAGAAAAGAAAAGATGAACTGAAGAGCTGAGATGAAGAACCTTACCAGGTATCCGCGGAAAGCGGCTTGGATCCGAACAGCTGCATACTCCTCCCTCTTGGCCGCCGCCGGCGCGCACCGACCGCTGCTCGTCAGCCGCACCACAGCCGCAGCTGCCTGGGCAGCGGCGACGGCAGCCTCAGCCACCGCCGCCGTCGCCGCCGCCACCGCAATGGCCCGCTTGCTCTGCTCGTCGTCCCCCTCATCCGACTCCGTGTACGCCCGCAGTGGCGTCACCGCCCTCTGCACCGACGACGACGGCGGCGATGGCTGTGGATAAGCCGGAGACTTCTCCCGGAAGGACTTACCGAATCCCCACCGCTTCTTCTCCTTCGCCGGCCTCGGCTCGCCGGAGCCCACGGAGTTGGACTTCTTGCCGCCGCCGAGCAGGCCGCGCAGCCACCTGGACGCCCACCCCATCTTTAATTAGGGCTACTGCTCGGCCGCCGCCCCCATGGCTTCTCCTTCACTTCGCCGGAGCGGCAAAACGGAAGGGCGGGAGATGAAACGCGCGCACGCTTACGCCGAGAAAAGAAGAGAAAGTAGCAGGTTGGAGAGGAAGGGCCTAGCGGAAGATTAGAGGGGCTCGTCTTATAGAGGAAGCACAAGAGGTGGGAACCTTTCTGATAATTAGTTTATCCGTTTTCGGGATGCTTGTGCTAATGTTTTACAGAAGCTATTGTAAAACTGTAAAATGTTTTTGTTTTGGGGGAGGTATGGGGAAAGTGGTAGGTGTTGATCTTCTGCTCCGCCTGCCGCCTAGCCGTTTGACTATTTATTATTCGACCAGCCGGCTATATCTGATAAAAAAACATGCAAGTTTATCTCTATATTTCCTGCTACGATAATTTGGAAACATTATGCTTTTCCTCAACTACCCAAACTGCTTTACTTTCACCCAAGTATGTGATGAAGGTTTTTGCTAGCATAATATCTAATTAAGTAGGTTTTATTGTTGTAGATCAAATTAATCGGTCCATATATACCAAAAAAATACATATTGAGAGCATGGGTTAGGAACATTATAGAATTTTCAAACAATAAACTTCATCCAATGTCCATACTTTGGCCGGTTTCTACGTGAAATTCCAATGTTCTTCTGGATGGGAGTTCTTCTTCAATAATACTTTCCAAGCCGACAATTATACGGCCGTCGATGGACCATGTGTCATTACCTGGTTTGTGTCATGTTTCATCACATAAAGGCTCACCCTCCCTTCCGCGCGCTTGGAAGCCTATTATATGTGTGCCACTAACTCCCAAACAGGCACTGGGCGGGGCATCCCACTTGGTCTGCTCAAGTCATACCCGGCCATTTAGAAAATACACATTGCTATCCAATAGATTCGCAAGAGAAATCGTCGGCTCTTAGCGAGTTGCTAGTTGGGGCATCCGCTTGGGCTATGCAAGTCACACCTGGGCCACTAAAGGAATTATGCAATGTCGCCCCGACAGACTCATGTTGATTTATAACCAAACACTAGATGGGGCATCCTGTTTGGGCCATTCAAGTCGCAACCGTGCCATTTAGAAAACTATCCAATGGGTTATTGTTAGGAATTGTCGGCTCCCATCTGGTTTCTATATGAGGGCATTTGGCATTCCCGCTTGGGCTCTTAAGTTATACTCGGGCATTTAGAAAGTAATTATTGCCGTCCAATGGGTTTATGCAAGAATGGTGACTCTCAATCACTATATGGGTCATCATACTTGGGCTGCTCGAGTCGTCTTGGGCATTGGAAAACACCTATGATATTTATAGTAATCTTATAACACATCAACCAATATGATATTCATATATTGGTTAAAAAATAAAAACACAATATCTAGTATAAATTAGCGAGTGTGCCAATAGTTCATTAGTTTTTCCATATTGTTATATAATACTATCCGCTCTTTGTACTGCACAGTGACCATTGCATAAGCATAACCCAGGCTCTTCTCAGAAGATCCCCGCAACACTACAACCGAGCCGCGGAAAGCAGTACTGTTCTTCCCTGGGAGAAGTCAGGTCGTCAGGGGCAGACATTTCTTCGACGCCCCGCTGACAGCTGGGGACCACCCGCAACAGCAGCAACCCGCCACCTCCGTGACGACGATGCCCAGCGCATGCATCCACGGATACAGCCACGCTATCCTCCTCCCTCGGCGCCGTTGGATCGAGCGCGACGCGACCCTCTCCCCACAGCGCGCGGGACGCGCGTCTCGCAGGGTGGAGAAGCCGTCCCCTGCACGTACGTTCGTACTGGGCAAGTTCGGCCGCCGCGGAGCTGTGCGGTTGTCTCATGTGATGAGCGCCTGGCTGCCGCCTACTACCACTGTTTTTCCGTTTGCAAAGGTGACGAGAGGCGTGGCGCGTAGTAGTGCCGCGCGGGACGTGACGGGGCCAAAAGCGCACCGAGCGGCAGTCTGCGGCCTGTTGTTTTGTGCTTCTGTGTAGCGTGCCTGTCATGGAGGGGGTGGCATGAGCACAAGAAAGGCTACTACCCTCGCGAGATTCGCAGGACGGTCACGTGGCCGGACCGCCGGGTCGACGGATTGGTGCTTGCGCTGCTGCAGTGCTGTGGCCTAGCCTGTGTGGGGCCGAGCGGGGGGATCGCCAGTAGGTTGCCCGTTGCCAGTATGATGCTGTTGGCACACTTGCCGCGACGGGCTTCGTTGCGTATCTGGGCCGATAGTGTTGGCGGCCATTGCCGGCGGCCCAAATCCATCACGCATGGAAGAAGACACGCTTTAAAGTCCCAGTATAATTTTTGTTCCCTTTTGACTCGCTGATCTCTTCTCAAAACTCCCCGGTCGGCAGCGATCACCGAAAAGTCGAAAGTTCATAGAGCTGAGTCATCATCATCGTTCAGAAAAAAAACAGAATAGGGTTGACTCACGATGCAGTCATGGTACGGTAGACGACGAGGAGGATACGATTAAAGCAGGCTTTGCCCCTTACGTGGATTTTGTCGCGGTCATGATTCATGAAACACGGGCGCCATCATGGGGTTGATCTGCCCGGGACCCCTCGTGGTCGAGCGATCCTCGTTGCTGTGCGTAGCGCGATAGCCTCGTTACTCCCAAAAGCTCTCGCGGCCGGCTCAAGCGACAGCCCAATCGAAGGCAACTCACGTCGCAATGAGCGTCTTGTTGTGTGCGAGCACTTCATCTGGTCCCTAAGCTTTTCTGCCGCGATACAGTCCGTCGGCGAGCACTTGCGCGCGGGCGCTCGCGGTGGCTTGAGAAAGGCGCTTGACACGTCCCTATGGGGTTTTGACTTTTGAGTGCGCAGGGCTGCTGTTCTTGATATCGGGCTAACAAAGTAACAAACGTGACCGAGTCTTAAGCGGATTCGTGGCCAAACCAACCGATGGTTGCCGTCGTGTTCGTTCACGCACCGCAAATATTAGAACGGCCTAACTCACAAGTACCCAATCCCGATCGACCTAAGGCAGGGCGACGATCAAAGGCCGTTCGAGTTTCGACCACCTCCGGCAATTCCCGGCCTCTATGCAACGGCGGGCGCTTGACGCGCGCTGTTGCCGGCTAGGCTAGAGGCTGTTCAACGGCACTTTTCTTCCAGGTTAGTTGCGCATTATTTCGACCCTGTTTGGATCCTCTAATTTTTTTTAAGTTCCTGTCACATCGGATATTTAGACATTAACCAGAAGTATTAAATATAGACTATTAATAAAACACACCCCATACTTTGTACTATTTTGCGAGACGAATCTGTTGAGCCTAATTAGTCCATGATTAGCGAATGTGATGCTACAGTAAACATTTGCTAATCGTAGATTAATTAGGCTTAAAAAAATCATCTCACGAATTAGCCTTTATTTATGAAATTAGTTTTATCATCAGTCTATATTTAATACTCCTAATTGACGTGTAAATATCTGATGTGACACGAACTTAAAAAAAGTCACTGGATCCAAACAGACTAAGAATTTTGATTGGACTTGGCCGCCCTAACGAAGCGCGGGCGTATTGCCAGCGGCCGCGACGCGATACGCACACGTCCACACAAACTGTCTAATGTCTGCCGGCCGGGTGACCTGCCTCTTGCCGCTTCCCCTAGGAAAGATGAGCTGCATTGGACTGCTGCAGGGTGCAACGCAGTCCACTATATGGTGCAATACAGTCACTGTAGAGAATCCTAATCTCTTTCTCTGTCAGTAAGACGACAACAAACCCTAATCCTATGTCATCGTCTCGCGTGGGCTGCACATCCAGAGGTAAAACCCAGTGACATGTTTCGTCACTCGACGTGCTGTATTTCACTAGAATGTCATGTGACTATACCAGATAAAAGTGCTATTTTATTACAAGCCTAGTTAGACTGCTAGGAGCAATCCAAATAGTTGGATATTACTATCTTCGTCCCAATGTATTTAGAGTTGTTTACTTTTTTCCTGCAATAGCCAAAGCAGCTAAAATATTTGTTTGTGTGGCTGAGTTCAACTCTATCTGGAGTTCGATTTTTATTTTGATATATACAAGTCGATTGCTGCAATGTGAGTAGTTCGGTATTTTTGGTGTAATGGTTCGATTTTGCGTAACGCTGGAGGTGCTCTTACGAAGTCTGCAGCTGTCATCCCTGCTTCTGGTGTACCAGCTCCATCGGTTGCTGCAGCTCCACAGCCACACGACGTGCCTGTAGCTCTGCAACGTGTCACTAACTCTTCCTCCTCCAGTGACACCTACAGTGAGCTCTTGTTCCCTAATTCTCGAGTAGTGGTGGTTAGTCTGACCTTTTCTTTTTACTACGTTAGTCTTACCCTTTGTATGATTGTATCATTGATAATTTGTTAGGAATCGTGGCAAGCTAGTGTGTTTTAAGAATATTTGTTGTATGATCAAATACAATAAGTAAACCTACTAGAGGGAATGAATAGTAGGTATTGACAGCGGAAATTTAATTTTCGAATCCAAAAAACAGATTAATAGAGTATCAGTAAAAATAGATTGCGTAAAAATCAACCGTTGGATCTGTCCCAAATTTGGTAAGAATAAATTAGAAGATATAAGGAACAAGTTCACCGAACGGATTTGTAAAATAATCAGCGGTTAAAAAGATATATCACTCGCAATTTAGATATCTCAGAATTTCAGCAAAACGAACAAAATCAACTTAAGCACTTACGTGATCGAAAACACCTTGATGATTGAATACAATATTTATTGCTGAAATATATTGTCACAAGATGCAGTCAAAGCACCCCTTTTACAAAACCCTAAACCAAGAGCTCTCTCAATTGTGGCTTTCACTCTAGGCTAAGCCTCCTTCTCTATTTATACCGAATTTCTCTTATTCCTAGTAGGACTCAATTTTTAATAGGACTCTATTACAATTTCCTATTCCACTGTCCGGTCTCCAACCGAACCAAATTCTCTCACCAGCGATCAAACGAACTCCAGGCCAACTCCTAATCGGACTCCATTGCCGCGTACGTGTGCTGCCCCTGGACATCCAACCGATCGATCCAGCATCCATCCGTCCAAGCAAGCCACCAGCTTGGCCAATGCTGCCAACCAACCATGCACATGCACGTGCATGAAACACATCATCACCAACCCATGCATGCACACGCACACACGCATACAACCGTGTACAGTACCCAAATACTGTAGCACCTCAATTCTGCCCGTAATTCTTCGGCGCTCGCACACATAACTTTGCAAGTCCCGTCACAAACAACACCCACACGGTGTCCCTCTATCGTGTGTCATCTTTCGTCAACCTCGTCACCCGGCATCCTTGATCGCTCCGGACCTCTACTCCTCCCTGAGTATAGTCCCGATCCCACAGTTGACCAAAGTTAACCCCAAGACATCTGACTCTAGTCCAATCTTGTCACATGGCCTCTCGACTGCTCTATACCTCAGTTCCTCCCTGAACCTAGTCTCAGTCCTCGCCATTAACCTCAAGTCACCTACATACAACAGACAAAACAACCGTTTCCGGCACAGATTCGCAACCTGACCCACATTAGTCACACGCACTCACACCAACAACTCAAACATTCCAAACCAATTTCATTTAATTTATTATTTATAAAGCCAATTTGTTCATCACAAAATATTAATCAAAACCTTGATCTTACATTTGCTACTCCCTTTGTTCAATAATATAAATATTTATTGACCAAGACACAATCTACAAGATGCCATTTGACCACAAATATCCAGAAAAGTAAGTCATTTCAAATAAATATATTGCAATAGTTTATTTAGTGGTAAATCTAGCAATGAAATTTTACACAATCAATCTTTTTTATTTAGTTGTTATTGTAGTAAGACAAAGTTAATATTGTTTAACTTTACGTTGTTTTAGAAATACTTATATTGTTGGACGGAGAGAGTAATTTATTTGGAGTTTGTTGACTCCTCATTGGAAGCTGTCTTTGAGTTTTATCTCTCCTTAAATTCTAGTTTCCCATATGATGTTACCAAATGACATTTCATTTTTTTTTCATGTTTTGTATTTGTTATTACACTTGTACTACCAGAATAATTTGTTTTTATCCCTAAGTTTTCTTATTTATCCGTTAATAAGGAGCCCCTACGTTTGATGTGATTTATCTGTTTGTTATTGTTATCGTTCAATATAATATAGGAACGCTCTGATTGAAGGTTCAATAGAAGCCAAATAGCCAAATGTCAAACGTCTAGTCCTCCCAAGTACCACAACATAAAACACTAGCCTACCACCCCGCGCATTGCCGCGGGCCTGCAAGATTAAAGAGAAGATTAAATAGAGAAGCTTTGTTTCTTATTTTGCCTCCCTCATTTAAGATAGCCACTCTTAATATTTTCTCTGTCGTCAAATAAATGCCATTTTGGGCATCGATACAATTTCCAATATACATATTTTATCTGTAGTTTTTTTTTCTAAATACGTATTTGAAGAAGCTATCAAAAGTATGAGCATAAGAAAGAAATTTTTATGACAAATCGAGCAATATGCATTTTATTTGTACTTTTTTTTTCTAAATATGTGTCTGAAGAAGCTATTAAAAGCATGAGCATAAGAAAGTATTTTTCATGACAAATCCAACAATATCAATTTCTTATGTTAAATCCTAATATTTTTTTTATTAATAATCAATTAAGATTTTTAACATTTGACTGTATGTATTCTAAAATGACCTTTATTTGAGAACGGAAGGAAGGAGTATTTCATCTTGATAATACTTTAGATAAAAAAATAGATAGATTAATGATTACATTATATGTATTGTGAGCATAATGGTAGAAAAATATTATTTGGATCAATACATGATTATATGTAAATTAAGATTATTTTGGGACGTGTAAAATAGATTAGCTATATGTCATATGTGCACATTTTCAATACAATTGTGTGAATATATTCAATGTTAAAATCATTTTATTCCTCTTCTCGTGGATCATAATTTACTTTAATGTTTTTAAGGATGCAAGCGTGCAAAAACTATTTGGTTATAACTGAAAAATTGCATTTCACAACTATCAAGAAGAAAGTAGATTTTTGCAAACATATAGAAAAATTGTTTTTTTTTCGCTTCTCATGGCATGCTCAAAGCAGCATGAACAGTATAACAACAGCATGCTAGTGTGACAAAGCTACGTAGCACTCCGTACATCACCAAAATTATAATTACGATCTTCATGGCCCTTGAATCAAGGGATGGGCGCAAATCGAGCTCACTCGATCGGGAGCAGCAGCGGTGGCGATTTCATCGAGGCCAATGGCGATCATCTCGTCGCCGGCGGCGAAGACAGCCCAAGTGCCGGTGTACCCCTAGCAGCAGTGTACCACACTGAATTGAATGAAGAAGTCAAGAAGAGGAATGGGGAATCTGGTTCTGTACGCACTACGCCGTTGCCTGCCCTAACGCAATGGACGGCCAAGAACCACGCTGGGTTTGATCGCACGGGTGGAAAACATGTGAACAGTAGAACAATAGTAGATGGCGTGGCAAGAAGCAAGCCAGCGGGCTGTACTTCACCAAAAACTAAAATCTTTATAGATACGAAAACTTGCTCCGTGCGACGCTATTTAAAAGGCAGACCACACAACTGCTCCGTGTAACTCCAATGTGTGGCTTTCTCCTGGAGGCAAACCTAGCATCATTGTGACCAGGACGGCATAAACAACTTCAAGCTGGAGAATGATAAGGATGTGATAGTACACGGGGCATGCCGCTGTAGATGGCAATATGGCCCGTTGCTTGGTGCCCTGGCCCAGGCACGGCACGGCCAGGCCATTGTCGAGCCCATGCCGGCCCGGCTTGACCATCGGGCCGTGCCTGTGCCTGAGGCGTAGCACGATGGACCGGACCGGCCTAGCCCGGCCCGGTCCGATAGTTGTTTTAAAAAATTAAAGAACCAAAACTAAACTTATTCTATATTATCTTGGGTTAAAATAGACCTATTCTATAGTTGAGGGATTGAAAGTAGACTTATTGCTATTGTTTTAGGCCTATATTAAACTTATTCTATAGTAGGACCTAAATTAGACTTAATATAGTCCATGGAACGATGGGCCAACTGTACCTTCGGGCTGGCATGGTACGGCCCACCATGCCGTGGGCCGTGGGCCGTGGGTCGTGCCTAGGCTGCAGCTGCTGGGCCGTGCCTAGGCCGTGTCGGGCCGTGCCGCCCAGATGGCCATCTATAATGCCGGTTCCACAAAAGAGAGCACACAGTGGTGGTCTTGGTGTTCTGGTTGTTGGCGTTCGGGTTGGAGAAGGCGGGAGTTGCACCGGTGGTGGATAAGGGAGAGGTGGAGGATGCATCATTGATGCTGGTGGAGGAGGTATAGGAGGGGAAGCTATAGCTTCACCGGCGTCGCAGAAGGGCGAACCTGTTGTTGTACCAACAACGAGGTTAGCGATGATGCTGATGCTGTTTAACTACAATTCGTGGGATCTGAAGGTGGTGGAGCAGGAGAAGAAGGCGCTTTTCGGGCACTTCAGGATTTATGCTCTAGTAGGAGGTGAATCGCCCCGCAAAATCTTATCTACCACTTCTTAAGCGCCGGGCTCTGTCGCCGGTGAGTGACAACGATGGTGGTATGGTCATCATGCAACGCTGTGAGGACGACGTGCACGGGGCATAGCTCAAGGTGCCATCTCCGAGAAGATCCCGAGCTCTCCGATGAGGATCATTGCACACCATGTTTTGTTATGTTGCACAGTACAGTAGTTTTGTTTTTTTGATGTTACAATTCATACTTTTCTTTGTATGTTGGTGAAATTGATATTAGATGTTTCATTTGGTTTATTTTGGATGGTGCGCGTATAGTTGTCAGATGTTTTAGTCGGTGGCTTTTAGGTGTTGTATATGATTATAACATTTTAAGACCCAGCAATGAAGTATTTTGTAACCGAGTGATGGAAGATAAACAAACATATTTTCAAGTGTGAAATATCTGCAACGTTTCTTAATACACGATGAAACATTATTGGGATACAAACGTCCACAAACATACAAACACTCATCTCTATAAATACATACAATAATAAGTACTTTTGAAGACTGGACCGATATACTATATTGAGATTGGCACTACGTGCGCATCGATGTCGTCTATCACTAAAAGCATGTTAGCCGTTAATTCGAGTACAGTGTCAATTTCTTGATTATTAAGCTATGCTCACTTTTCCACTTGGTACATAACCCGTTCGAGTTAATCTTGTCCGATGTAAAATGCAAACTGACACAATTCCGTTTGTTACTTTGGCTGGGCCGGGCCGGCCTGCGTTTAAATGAGCAATAAGAAACCCCGTGCCTGCGTTTAAATCAGCCTAAGTACCAGCAGCCCACATCTTTTACTTCAGCTCAGGTCTACACTGACATGGTGGTCAGCATTCATGTCACAAGTTATGCATTAACCCTGCATTTGCTAAACTGAAGAATGACTTCCTCTGTACTAAACAGCAAACTTCTCTGCATCAAGCGCGCACCATGCCTGCTGGCACATAAAACTTCTGGAAGTTCAGACTTTAGAGATACCTCGAGATCCACGTCGCGGCCTAATCAGTCGTGCCATTCAAAGTCTTGAGCTGACCTGCTGGATACCAAAATCTCTATCCCTTGATTTTGTTCCTGCGGGGAGATCCTGTCGTTGGGATGTCTACAGAAAGTTTATCTTGATCGTATAATAAAACGCCACCACTTGTACATCATTCTTTATCAATACTGAATATTTACAGTATTAAATCTACAAGTGCTATCGACGCCTTCCCTTATGCTGCAGATACAGCCACTCAGCCAACCACGGTTAAAAACATGGCCAAGAAGTGCATCCGGCAGCAAAATGTTTCAGAGATTTGAGCCGCAAAAGGTTTTGTTCAGACAGCAACTTGGCCAGTGGGACTTGGTTGATTACAACCAAGACACACAAAGATGGCGCAATTCGAGACTGTTCTGCCAGGGAACAGCTAAGACTGCCAACTTATGCAATTCCATGAGATTCCTGGTGTCCGAAACACATCAATTTTAAATCCTCACACAAATGCTAGGTTTGCATTATTAAGCGCGTCTGTTAACCTGCCATGAGACATATCGGCATTGTGACAGTTACTCCTGCTGCTGCCTTGGAAGTCTGTCTGAACAAGCTTGAGAATAATTTGAGCCATTGTTTGCGAACTTTTACTTCCATCGACCTTAAATTGGACAGCTAAGTTTTTGGCCGTCCCAGGAAAGAAAAAGGATAAAATAATCGGAACCCTAAGCGTGTCTCCACAACACTTTTATGTACATATTTCGACTATACTCTTGCTTCATTGGACATATATATACCGATTTATATACGGACTACAACACATGGATAGTTGACTAGCCACATGAAAAACGAACAACCAAGGTACAAAAACCTCTTTGCACGGGCCAGAGGTAGCACTCGGTAACATGACTGTGTATTCTATCTGAGATGTCTCTATCCTATCACTAGACTAAGTATATGTTTTCCTTCCTTTTGCTTGCCCCTAAGTGACCTAAAAGTATGCCATCTTTTCACATAATCTTGTGTTTAGAGGCAAAATTGTAACTGCTTTCAGAGATAAAAATGATCAGTTCTTAGGGATGAGCTGGACGTGAAAACCATCTGGGAAGCCGAGGCCGGGTGTTCGGACTATGTTTCCTCCTTTTACTGTCCTCCAACTGTCATGGGAAAAAAAGGTTATTTAGACCTCGTCTGTCCACAGGATGAGATAATATGAGAATAATATTTATAGTGAGAAATGTTTACCTGTATTTTGTAACCAAACAGTGGATGAATGTTGCCATTAAGACCTTGCTGAGATCAGTTCCAACGCAGAACCGAAGCCCACCACCGAAGGCCATGAAATGCTTCGTTCCTCCAGTGATCTCAGGCTTTCCCTGTTCAGACAAGAACCAGTTTAGAACCATATATTATTTCAATGCAAATATTCCTTACTAATGTGGAAAATGCATGTGATGCTCCCTTTCTCTCTCTTTCCTCGTTATGCTGTCCGTTACTCTTTTTCACAACTTCAATGCAACCAATTATTTTTTAAAAGGGTAACGCAAACACTTGTTTACTGAAACTCATGGTTCTCATTTTGTTTATTTCTTTATACCCAATCATCTAAGCTGAATTCAATTCACTGAACCTGAAATCAGTTTGTTACTGGATCCATAGATCCATGTCGTAGACAGACAAGACAGCTTTGCCTTTTTGCAGATTGTATTTCTCTTTATGTAATTTATCATCCTTTTGTTTTACAAGGGACCGGTGAAATATCACATGGTTTCACCTACCGGATTGAGATACTGTCGGATTATAAGTTGATTAATTACCACAAACCCCAATGCTACCTACAATCTTGAGTACTTGACAGATAAGATTGCTTGATGTTAGTTGTTTTATCATAGGTTACACTTCACCGTATACTTCTCTTGGCATTTGACCTAGTTGTTAAACTACTAAGCAGGAAGTTTCTGTGTTGGTTCTGGTATTAAACCCCTGAATGATCAAGTTGGTACTTGAGATCACCACCTTGCAACCTTATACTAATCACACGGCTAATAATTGGGAACCTGCAGTTTAATTAAAGTATTCTTCTTTCGAGATTTCCGTTTTAATGCTGAGGCCTGGGAGGAGAATATATGCAAGTTCAGTGAGCAGATCAGATCATCATAGTTCCTACTTCCTAGAGGAGCAGATGACATTTTTTTTTAATGAGAAGCCTGAAATAAACTGAAGGACCAGAGGTCAAGACTGCAACTGCGGTTCAACCTGGCATTATGGAACCCTAACCTACGTCCTAACGTTCAGTAGTCGGATGCGTTCTGTTTCTACATGCAGAGGAACAAACTGCTATACTGAAAGATCACATTCAGAAGATCAACCTGCCACCTCCATGGATTGAATGCCAATGGATCTTCATATATCTCAGGGTTTAAGTGCACTGCCGGTGGGCACACCATGATACCCCATCCTGCTGGAATTGTGTAGCCTGCACCAGATTCAGAGTTCAGTTCGTTGCAACTTGCTGAAGAGAACCTTTTCCAATTGACAGCAATGACAAGAGATGTCATGTGCTACATGGTATTCCAGATGTGTACCTTTGATCTCAACATCTTGCAATGCCTTCCGGAAAATTCCTGGCACAATGTTTGCGAGCCTTACAATCTCCATTATGACCTTTATAAAAGAATATTGGGTAGCAGTGTCAGTTTCAGCACATAGCGATTCAGTTAACTGTAGTAAAATTCAGATTGTTGAGTTCTGATTCTCTTCATCTTTTCTTTTTTCAATTGCAAAATAGTTTTTTCAAGGAAGAATCAATCACAAGACTGCTCAAGAAAGTTCTTACAGTTATAGTTAACTTAGATTATCTATCATTCTTGAAGATTGGGCCTTTGGTTAAACAACAGGGGAACACAAACTCTGCAGAGTTACAGTCTGCACTCTGCACTCTGCAGCTTTGTGCTCCCAAGATTCTTGCACTAGTTTAGCTTGCAACTAATAATCTCGGTATTACGTAACAGTGCAGGTTGCTCTAGCTAAGCTAGGGGCGCATTAGTCTGGGTTAGGCTCACCTGAGAAGTGAACGTCATCGATTTGTACTCGGCCCACGTGACGCCGGAATTGGGGTCCTTCCTGCTCCTGATGATTGCCTCGTGCTCCTCCTGCATGCCCAGTTGCCCACTCGACAAGATTAATCTATTTTGCTTTAACTTGTCGATCGATCAATTGATCTGATCAATGACGAGCTCGATCAACTCCCATTGAGTGAGATATCAGTGAGATGGATCAGTAGACTAACCCTTAGGGCGTCGACGACTTTGGGGTTTTCGGTGAGGAGCTTGACGCCGATGGTGAGAGCAAGCGCCGTGGTCTCGAAGCTGGCAAAGAGGAGGACGAACATGAGGTCCAGCGCGATGGTCTCCGTCAGGAGCGGCTTCTCCCTCCTCAGCTCCTGGATCACGTGGTCGAAGAAGTCCTCGCATGGCCGCTCCGGATCGGCTGCCATCCTCTCCTTCATCATCCCCCTCAGCACCTTCATCGCGTTCTTTCTCCCCTGCACGTAGCAGCACAGAAAAAATTTCAAAAATCAGGCTTTTGAATTTTATTTTTTTCTGTTAAGCATCAGCAGAGTGTTTTTGAGGTTTATGGAATGCATATGCTCGGCTATCTGTGTGTGCGTGTGGTCCTTATAGTTTAGTGGCTTTCGCATGTGAGCTGGTGCACAATTTGAACCTGTACGAACTGTATTTTTTTTTTAACAAAATGTACGAATTGTATCGTGGTTGAGGGTATGGGCAATTGCGGCTGCGAGCGTGGGCGCCGTACCTCCATGCACTCGTGATAGGCCGTGCCAGGGATGTTCAGTGGGAATGATATCAACCCGCGAATGAACGCGGCGAAGTTCTTCCTCAGGTTCACCTGCGACGGGTTGGACGGGTCGTAGCCGATCAGCTTCTTGGCTGTCAGATCAAATATCATCTGAAAACACACAAACACACACACAAACACAATTAATCCACATTAATTAACTACGCAATGCAGCTACCTAGCTAGATAGATAATCTCCTCCGATTTCTATGTCTCTTACAGTGGAGATGCCATCCTTGAGCTCGACGGTGGGCTGCGAGGCCCAGGACGCGAGACTCCCGCGGCAGGCGGCGTCCGTCTCGGCGAGGAGAACCGACTTGAGATTCTCCTGCCCGTAGAGCCGGAGCACCAGCGTCTTGAGGTATTTGTACATGAACCCGTGCAGCGAGCCGACGTTGTCGCGCCCAAAGATCTCCGTGAACGTGTCAGGGTACCAGCTCTCGAACAGCTTCCCTTCCTGCTGGAACACGTAGTAGTTCATCTCCGGGTCAGCCGACACCACCACCGGCCTCCCCACCACACTCGTCTTGAATATGCTCCCATACCTACATACACCAATGTCACCATGAATTTCACGATCAAATTGTGCTCGCCATTGCAAATTTGCAATGCAGGTTGGCTGATTACCTCTTGATCCTGTCCTTGACGAAGGGGGAGAGGTCGCAGGTGGGATTGGGGGAGAAGAACTGGAGAGTCTCGCCGATGATGGGGAGGCCAAGGGAGCCGGGAGGCAGCGTGCCGTTCGATCTCGGGTGTCTCCATCTGTAAGCCCAGTGGAGGAGGGCGATGACGGCTGCCAATGCGGAAGCCAGGAGAGCTATATAGGCCATGGAGGAAGCCATGGCCCCGGAGGCGGCGAGAAGCTTCGTGCTGTTGTTGTATATTCTTGGGGAGATCAGCGGGATGGTGGTGGCGAGGCGGAGAGAAGCTAGCTGAAGATATGGCTGCATGTGCGTGTGGAGAGAGAGATGGAGATCGAAGCGAGGGTGGTGTTGCTAGCGAGAGGGAAGGGGAGGGGAGGAGGAGGGGTTATCTGTGGGTTTGTGAGTGTTTCAGGAGGGAGGGGGCATCGGCTTTATATAACCACCATGCTGAAAGGCATGGGGCAATAAAAAAGGGAGAGAGGGAAAATTGCATATGTACCCTTAATATTAAACTCTAATTGCAGATAAATACATAATGTAGTGTTTCTGGTCTAGCTAATAAACTAAAACATTTTTACTACTAGGAATGGATGTGTGTGACGTAAGTGTCAATGTGTTGAGTTCAATGCTGAAGTGGTATATTCCACCTATATAGAAGTAGTCTTTCGTTTTTAGCGTACTATACTTACATTCGGAGGTTGGAGATATAGTCATCTTTTTTTTGAATCTAAAACATATTGAACCAAGAATATTTGTTAGTGCAACTCGATTGAACTACAAGGTTTGAGCCTATTCTTTTCTATTCTTTGCACAACCGCTCTACTATTTTCTAATTTCTGAAGAGGATATTGTATCACACTTTTTTTTAATTCAGAACTATGTACTTTCATACTTGCTTTGCAAACTCAAGGAAATTGATATTGTTAAGAAGCGAGAAATGCCTAGGGGCTTCCGGCTAGTACCACAAGGCGGTGAGCTAGCCGGCACAAGTTCAAAGCCTCACATCTCTTAATAAACTTGATATAAGAGCCCTTTATCTCTTGAGGACTTAAACCATCCACAATAATACAAGTATATACTCAACATATAGAAGGGTATGTTAGAAATTTAATGCAAAATAGACATCTCATGGTCTCGCCGCAGCGCAAGAAATGATGTTGTCACTATTCCTACCACGACGGCAGTGCTATAATATACAATTTTATATAATTGCTCTTCTTAAATTTTATATTGCAGCGGATAAACAAGTCGATCTACCATAAAATTCTCGTTCATGTCCAGGGGCACTGTTAAGAAGCATACAGTAGCATGATTAACATTTTCGAAGGATTGGCTTGAAGTATTCTCATATACATTGACAGGGCATATGTGCAAAATGGAGATGCTACGCCAGTCCAGTGATCAACTTCTCTGGGAACTACTTTCAAAAAAAAAAAAAAAAAGAAAACTTCTCTGGGAACCCTATTGGCTGTTGAGATGAGAGCTGGCTCTGATTGGTTAAGGATATGCAGCATGGGAAAGGAACATCAAAGTATTACCCGGTGTGTCTCCAGACCATGGATTATTCTGCTGTCCCTACCAGCCCCAGACGATGCCTTTGTTTATGCAAAAGCATGGGGCGAAGTACACCATTCTGAATTCCATCGGAGTGTGAGATTTCATCCTCAACTTCAGGTGAGTCCGTATACTGTACAGAACACTCATGAAGCAGAGTATTACCTGCAGATAGCAAAATACTGCCTAAATTTCAGAACATTCAGATCCATTCTGGGAAAGAAAAATGTCCAGAAGATTCAGATGCCTAACATCTACATGACATCTGAAATGTAGTGTACATGCAAAGTACATTGTACTCTAATCACACATCTTGCACTCATTTCAAGGCTTATAGTCAAGAATCTGAACTTGGCGTGCAAGAAATTGAACCTTTTATTTTGTGATTCATGGCCTGCGTGCTCATCACAGAATGAACTGATTGAATAACTCACTTGGCACGCCAAATTGTGAAGTGTGCTTGCATGGATGTGGGTCAAAAGCATAGCTTTCAGGATCCAAACAAAATTTTCTCTCTTCTTCTTAGCTGTATAAATATGTGTCACAATCTATGCTCTCTACCTTTTGGTAATCAGTGACAGTCTACTATTCCACCAGCTAGCCAGACAGTATATAGATTAAGTTGTTTCCCCTAAACAATTATATCAAGAAAGATCGCAAGCCTGAATCCAGACCAGAAATTGGCACCGGAACACAAAACGTCAGATCAATCCGATTTCCGAATCTTCCCGGAAACATCAGCAGAAGCGATACTGAACCCGGTGCATTTCCGTGTCAAATAGATTCGACATGGCTGGATTGTCCATTTCAGGAATTTTATACAGGAGTTCTTCCATTCGATGCCAATGCAGAAAGTGCAACTTTATGCACACCTGCAACAGGAAGAAACAAAGGAAAGGTCATTTCCAAGCGGCACTGTCTGAACTTTTCGCATCAATTCGTCAAGATTCATGAAGGAGAACACCAGAAATTCAGACAGCTTTTCATGTAGTTGCTGGATCTGGAGGAGCTGGAACATCCAGAGCAAAATGCTCGTTGTGGCCTTGTGTTTCCTTTACCGCCTCTCATAATCGAATTGTTAATGCAAATGGGACTCCTTTTATGGTCGATTGGATGCTCCCATGTCCCAACATAATGCATGCACCTCGCAACATGCGTACGTGTTCCTGGATGCATATGGGTACAGATCATTTGGCTCCGTATGGCAAGCAGTACGAACAGCGGGGGCGCGCACGTACTAGTACTACAACACAAGTGGCCCATGCCGTGAGTAACATGACAAACAGCGAAACATAAGAAACGGGGTTTCCCACTGGCAAGAAAAAAGGAATAAGATCCAAATCATGTAGTAGTGTAAACCGATTAGTCTTGTGAAAAAAAAGAAACAAGTGGCTCCTTTACACAATTTAGTCTTTTTGAATTTTCTTTTGTAAATAGATCCCTAGTGACACTTCTTACAGAAGTGGACTCCTATAGTCCTATGAGCTGTGCCATGACATTTGACACCGTGTATGTGGCACAGCCTATATGATTTGGTGCCATGTATGATGCCGCTTAGGATGAATGATCCATGAAGCTATTAAGATTTCACAAAAAATATTTGTGTGGCAATATACATCCTGTTAAATTCTACGGCGCCAGCTATATGCACAAAGGATACGAGACATAGTTCTGTGTTCAGGGTCCATTTTATATTTAGAAGGGAGTCCGGCCCGATAGGGATCATTGTAATATAAATTGGCTAAATTTCTAGAAAACTATGGATGAAGAAGCCCCTAACAACCAATTTCAATCGTGCGGCTCATGTATTTATAAATACATTATCGATGTCAGCTCATACGGCAATACTCCCTCCATCCCATTATATAAGAAATCAAAAATTCAAATGTTGTTATACAAGATCGAGAAAATTCTTTAGTGTCTAATCAATAGATATTAAAAAAAATCTACCCTAAAATTCCGTTTGCGATCCTTTATCAACTATTTTTAACCGTAAATAGATTCTGCCCTTCAACGGATAACTAGATTGAATCCTAAAATAAAATAGTGGCTACACCCAAACTGCCATGAGAATTCTGATCATGATCGTGTCATCCAGATTGCCTGTCCCTCCTCTCAATCGTGCGTGGTGGGATTGAGAGACGAACCACTCTCCACTAGTGGGGTACTAGATTTATGGGTTTGGGGATTCATATTTTTCATACTTCTATAGGAGAGTTTTGAAGCATATATTTTACAAACAAACCTAAAATTTTAGGAAGTACTACTTGTCACATCTATATCCTCATTCAATTCTCTTATCGGATTTTTTTATGGTACACCACCACCCATTTCATATTGATCCAAGGGCTAATGCTGCTCTTACCTCATAATATTAGATAGTAAGACAATATTTATTGCTATTTAGATTCTATCAAAGGAAATTGTTGTAGTATAGTAAGGAATGCATTAATGTTTCCTTAATTTGATTTGAAATTTGAAATTATATTATAACATAAAGTCATGTTCTAATCTTGGATTAGAATTTTAGTACACATGTTATTATAATTTGAACAAAGAAACTCAATGAAAGTAAAATTAAAAAACTTTGAATTGTACTACCTCCGTCCCAAAATGCATAGCTGTTTTTTGGAGATGTGACATATCCTAGTATAATAAATCTGAACATAAGTTGTATATAGCTTAGGATAACGTTACTTGATATTTATTTTAATTTAAATTACTATTAAATATAATTTTAAATGTTCTAAATTAAATGTATCTACATCTTAAAATTTTTAAAAATATGTGCAAACTCCGTGTAATTCAAATGTAACACTATATATTTCAAAGGAATTTGAAGCTAGAATTAATGTTCAGCTATAAGCATTGAGATGCATATAGAAAATTCAAATGAATATGAATCATATTTTGATTTTATCTCGTATTTTGAATGAATCTGAATCCTTGTTGCATGGAAATGACATGCATGTACAGTGAAGTTCTCTTCCATGCATGCTTCAATTTGGAAAGTGTAATCATGGCGCATTTGCGTTTTCTTTTCATTGTGTGATTTATTGATTAGGATATGTAAAAATATATTCTATTAACATAAAAGTCAAATAAAAATCAATGATCTGGATTTGTTGATAGCTCTTACATCTAGGGAGGTAAAATGGAGCGCCCTAAAAAAGTGCTTCCATATTACATTCAGCCACCCAACCCGCCCTCCCACACCTTATTTAATAAGGGGTATTGTGGTTTTTTCTTATTACTTTTGATCTCCCCGAAACAATTTGAAATCCCATATATTATGGCAGGATGTTATACATATTGATTTTTGGATTATTCTATACATTATCATTACAAAAGACCAAACTAAAGCAGAAGGTACCCATTCTAATAAGATTCTACTACAGATACCTATGCATCCCACTTAGCCAGTTTCCAAATCGATACAGTGTATACGTGCTTTGCATAAATTTTTATTTATACAATCATGATGATGAATGCATACTCAAAACCAAAAGTTAAACGTCGAGTCGAGTGTGAATGCGTAGCTGGCTCGGAACGAGGTAGAACAAACAAAACTATTATTCTCCTTGCGTTTTGCAGCGTCACCAAGCCATCAACGACACCTTCTCACATTATGGTTGAACAAATTTGTCATAATTGATTATATGAATGTATTAATATTATAAAGTAATAATAAAAATACACTCACAATTATGCAACCATTGACGCTTGTTATGGCCCGACCCGTTCCGCCACACCCAGATTATATTGCGTCTGCTTCTCCATAGGTTAAATATAGAGCAACCACTTATGGTTCTTAACCAATAGCATGACGCAACATAAAAGACTAGTCTTATTAATGAGAATTACTCTATTTTCACGTTTTGCTCTTTTTTATAAAACTACCAACGTGGGACTAAACCCAAGAGAATATTTAAACCATGTTGATGTAGTGGAAAATTTCTTGGGAAATCATATTTTCAAATCGATATTCCCATAAGCTGTTTAAAACGAGCCCTAACACGTGCTGGCTACTTCGTACCAAGGAAATGGGAGCCAGATCCTTTGAGATGCGTGTTGCATCGTTGATGCTGCTATATGTGCTTCCGCTGCCAATAATTATTCAGTTCTGGCGAATATTTCCAGTTCATTTCGCGCAGCAGTGAGCCGTGAAGGACAGCACTGATACAGCGCCGAACTGTGATAAAACTTTCCTTTTTCAAGATGCATCTGCCAGTAGACTTTCTCGTTCCAGAAGGGCAGAAGCCTCATGAGGATAGATTAACAAACTGTGCGGTAGCATGAGCTTAGCTGGGTGTGGCAAGTCACGATGATCGCAGCACCCCTAATTCCACTGAATTTATTTAAGCGGATCGTTCTTCGCGTGATGCATAAATAAATCATATTCAGCCGCAAAAAAGGGTTGAAAAACCGAGCTTAGATCCGTGCGGGTGCGACTTGAGGCGCAGACCTGATCTGCTACTCGATCTCAACAACCGATCGAATGATTGTAAACAAAAAGGCGCGAACTGAAAAGAAGGCCTCGACGACATGCGATACAGAGTGCTCTGCTTCTGAACCAAGGAAAAGATCCAGCGAGAATATTTGGAGCAAATCATTGCCAGGATCTCAATGTTTTAAAATGCATGCATGGCCATGCACCTTTGTGTAATGGAGCTGCAGGCTGCATCACCACAAGTGAACCCAGTAGGTGTTTCCTCATTGGATCTTGTCAAGCTACTGTTGGATTCATTTCTAGACAATGAAAGATGTTACTGTTGGATTCATTCACATGCATCTCTTGTTGTCAATTCCATCGAGCATTTTGGTTGCCTGGTTGGTCTCTCATCTTGTCAATCGGCCACATGTACTTTTGTACAAGCGACTACTTCATTTATCCTTAAATATAAGTATTTCAGGGATGAATTCATCAGAAAAATGCTTATATTTAAAAGAGAGAGGGAGTAGCTCGTACCCTTTTGAGATTTGTAGCCAGGAAGAGTTGCAAGCAAACAAATTGGATCAGCATGCATGCGTCACTGGCAGGCTTTGGACAATCAAAGTTAGAGATGAAAAACTTCTCACAAGTCACAAATGATGAAAGATATTGCTTCAACATTCAACTGCCAGCCAGCCACAGGAACGTGGAATTACTTCATTTTCTCCCATACGTATGGATCAGAGAAGAGTAGGCAATTTTTTTTTTTATCAAATGAAGAATTGTATTATATCAACGTGGAGTACATCACCAGGTTACACATAGCACTCTTAATGTACTCACACGCTAAACAGCTCCAAAACTCAATTCCAAACCTGTGTAAAAAATCCAATAGAAGGCCACACAGACATACGCTCAGCAAGCAGACTGAGAACAAGCGCCCAAAGAATAATGACCAACATCCTTGTAGGCTAAAACAAGCACAATCTTCTTCTTTCTTCTTGCGTCTTTTTTCTTCATCTTCCTGCCACCGATGAAAAGGAGAGACTGGTCCCAATCTACCGATCCAAGACTAATCGATATCAGCTCGGAGGACAGACTTATTCTCACAAGCCTTTCACCGTGGTTGGATTTAACCACGACAAAACGAAGAAGTGATCAAAGAAAATTATTCCACGAGGACAGCACCATCTCCGTCTCGATGCCGCCATCCGGAAACCTAATTCTCCATGTCGTCACCCCAAGAAAGTTACTAACGTCGTAGATGCCGCCACCTCCTTCATCAGAGTTGCCATGGAGAGACACAAGCCACCCTATCTTTTCGCCGTTGCCAGACAAAAGAAGGAGGAAATAAATCTCCCATACCACGAAATGTAGTATGGAGAAACCCTAACCTAGACTCGATCTATAGAAGACTATTGGAAAAGATGGATCCCTACCCCCTCCGCTCTCCGGCGAGATACCAGATGTAGGAGGGAGGGGGACCAACGAAGATGGAAGACGGAGAGCCAGTGGCTGGACAGATCACGGTGCTGCCCGTGTCACCCTTCTCGGCCGACACGGGGGCAGCAGCAAAATTAAGAAGAGTAGGCAGTTGGCATTGGAGCCCCCGCCGACAAAAGAAACCGACCTCGTCACCAACATTGAAAAACACATCTGCTGCACGGAAAGAGATCCAAACCGCACCATAGAATTGTCACTACATATGAGTATATGGATCAGTCGAACCCATATGCCAGTGAGAACTACGTGGTGCAGTTCATTAACTCAGAGTATCCCAATCCCTTGGTCCATTATTACCCCCATGCAAGTGGGTAAATAAACTAGCATCAGGTAGTTAAACTAGTGACACTAGACAAGAAGAGTCAGGCCCAAACTGATAAACAAAATGGCCAACACGTACTACCCTGATCTTGTTGCGATTGCATGCCACAATCTGATGATAAGGATAAAGTTTTAAACAATTCGCCATCGGCCATCGCTGTTTGACATTGTTTCGTCTGTCGCCGCGGTTCCTCTGGTCAGACCCAGAAAGGATCTCACCTTTGGATAGTCAGATATGCAGTTTACTGTAGTGTGGGAATCATTTAGACTTTGGGCTCTACTCAAATCCTGCGGATTTTAAGCAGATCCAGGCTCCAACCCGTAACCACAGCATCGCGATTAGGATGGTTCAACAGAAACGACCACGTTTCTTAGCATTTCGTAGCACACCCGCACTGTTTCTCGCCGTGTTGCAACCTTTGCTGCTTACCTGCTCTGCTAGTAATATACGTGAATACGTTCGGTGCATTGTCGAGTCACGTTTGGATAATTCTAGTACTCCTATTTTGCATGAATTGTGGCAGTCTAGTCACTTTTATGTCTCCTGCTGGATATGCCATAACAAATATTAGAAGACGTATTGCATGAATTGTCTAGCCACATCTGAAAATTCTTAGAAATAGAAATTTTAACAACACATTTTTTCTTCAGAATATACATTTTCACGACTTTGCCTGAAAATATTGTTTACGAATATGATCATAGAAAAATACATGCATTTTTCCCAAAATATTTTGTCAATAGTCGCCCAAAATATATGTAATTATTTTTTATTTTTTCAAAACCATGCATTTTTTTTGGGAAAAATTCATTTAGTAGCATTATTATTTCTCTCTATCACATTATGTTGGCTAGAAGCTGCATTTTGTTTGTATGTGGATGTATTTTATTTTGTGTATGTCATCAAGTAGTAAAATTTCTGCAGAAAACTGATAATATAAATCACTTCATGAACATGTGCTGTCAAGTTAAAAAATTCTACCCAAGTATATGATTACATGTTTTTGGGCTTCTCTGAAACATGTGAATTTATATAAGTTTATATAAATCAATTCAATTCCCATGAAGATTTGAAGATATTCATCCATTCTGAAGGACGATCCATGATTGCATTTTCCCTCTTCCATGTGTATGTCGAAACTCCTTGCATGTTCCGATTACAGCAGTTTCAATAATTATTTTGTCAAATTATATATTTTTTACAATACCAGATTTCTACCCTATTGCCACAGAGATCATTGTAACAACACAAATTTAGTTGCAATAGGTAGGTGTTATTACTACTATTTTTCGAAATGGTTGCAATATGGGGAGAATATTACCATAAGTATGATAATCTTAAATTTCGTTGCAATAGATAGTTGCTATTGCCACCATCACGTGAAATGGTTGCAATAGGTGAACAATATTTCAACGAATATCTTGCGTTGCGATAATCTTAATTTTTGTTGCAATAGTTAGGTTTTATTGCCACCGTTGTAAGCAACTGTTGCGATATGCGAACTGTATTGTCATGAATGTTTTCTTTGCGATAATCCTTCTTTTTTAGTAGGTGTTATTGCCACCATTTTATGAAATGGTTGCGATATGTCGACAATACTGCCACAAATTTTTCTGGTTGTGATAATCTTGAATTTCGTTGTAATAGTTTATTGCGCGAATGGTAGACGAGCCCGTACTCATGTATTGTTAAAAGAATGGTATGGGAAAAATTTATCAACATGAGCTCATAGCCTAATGGTAAGGTTGCTGTTTGGAGAGATGAAGGTCTTGAGTTCGAACCCCATAGTATACAAGATTACAAAATTATCCAAAAAAATTGTAGATGCATGGTTGGTGATGTGGCAATGTTGCTAATGGTCTAAAAAATTTCAAAATATTGTTTTGGATTTTATTTGAATTTTTTATACATCACGCATGTGCCTTATTTAGGGGTAAATCCGTTGTAAGTGATGTATAATGCAACGCTTATATCGCGGCAAGACATACTATTGCCACGACATCGGCCGTTGCAACTAGTATAAAATACAACGCATCGTTCCATGGCAATAACCATATCTATTACAACGAAGCATAAAAGTCGTTGTTCAAAGTTTAGACCACGCAAGTACTTGCCACGGCTCCCAACGACTACAATATATCGTGGCAGTTGATAGTTATTGCCACTATTTTGGCCCTATTACCATATTTTTTTACCGATGCGAAAGACCAAAAATTTAGTAGAATTACTTCAATAGGATATATCAAAAAAAATTAAGACCCTTGTCTTTTCTTATTTGCCAAAGTTTATTTGCTCCACGCTTCTAAACTTGCAATTTCTATAAACTTTCATCTCCAGCATTGCCTAGACCACTTACACACTATTTGTTATTTTTACACTACATAATTTAATTCTTTCCAATAACTCAGTAGATAATATATCAGCTTAATTTTATACGTGGATATAATATATTTTAAACGTGCTAAGATATCACTTTTTAAAGCACTTTCCCCAACTTGTATAAGCTTGCCAACAAAGCAATCTAGTCACCCCAAACTTCCTGGAGATCCAACGCAAGCAACGTGCCATAAAACTCAAACATGATCTAAATTATTACTCCAACATCTAGGTATTTTTGAAAAGCATGTGCAAATTCAGTAAAACACGGCCAACAACATGATATGCATACTCCACTTGGCAATGCAACCAAGCTTTATATTCACCATAATCTCCAGTCAAATGGCCTTGTTTTAATTAAGCATGGTGTCACTCTCGCAACTGGTCAAAGTGCTTGCACTAGTACTCAACGTACATATACTCTGTACACCACACGATATGGCCAACACTGTCGTCAGTCATGTGCGCTAGCTTGTGTTAAAGAGCTGTACTAACGCATGCAGATGATTACTGCAGAAATGAAATTCAACCAAAGTGCAACTAGAATATCATATCATGTGGTTGGTTGCTACTCCATCCGTCTAAAAATATACGACCTCCATTCAAAAAAAAAAGTGCATTCCTGTGATTGAATCTGAACATAGGAATATATTTTTTTACGGTGAATAAGTATTTATCATTAAGTGTGACGTACCTAAGACAATAAATCTAGACAGAATTACTTACTAGTTTCGTTGCACTAGACTGTAAAGCGGAGATTGTCTTGGACATCTAGGGCTAGAGCCCCTACTCATAGCTTAAAAAGTTTATTACAATTACACATTAAATTTTGAAAATTGATTGATAAGATAAATTTATGTAAAATAAAGTAGTTTTGCACTACTCAGCATATTCTGGCTCCGCCACTGGTCACATCCCATCCAAGATACTTATATTCTTGGACGTAGAGGTTATTTAATTGGAGTACCTATCATCTTAGGCCGTTCCTACAGGCACATTCACGAGTACTTCAATGGTGTTTGGATCCAGGGACTAAGCTTTAGTTCTTGTCACATCGGATATTTAGACGTCAATTAGGAGTATTAAATATAGACTAACAATAAAACTAATTGCATAAATAAAGATTAATTCACGAGATGATTTTTAAGCCTAATTAGTCCACGATTAGCAAATATTTACTGTAGCATCACATATGCTAATCATGAATTAATTAGGATTAATAGATTCTTCTCGTGAATTAGTCCAGGATTATGGAATGAGTTTTATAATTAGTCTATTTTTAATACTCTAAATTAGCGTCTAAATATTCGATGTGTCAGGACTAAAATTTTTAAGTCCCTATCCAAACAAGGCCTCAATTAACAGAAACAAGCCAACTGCATGATATCATTGTAAAATTACACTCTAAAATAAAATCGTCAATTTACTTGAAATGAAAGTGAAAAATAGAGAAGTTAGCTAGCTCCAATATGAAGCACCTTTGTCCGCATATTGCGAGTCTCTTCACTTGCAAGAGCTAGGTACATCCCATGTTCCATCAACGACTGCGTGTATATATAAACAGGAAGTCTCAACAAGCATGGGAGTTTTCTGACCGAATTCTCTTCGAGTGGATGATAAGTTTTTGACTGTAAAGTTCAGATGGAGCTAGCTAGATACTCTACCAAGCTGCTTGCACTCACATGGTAGGAGGAGGCAATAGTGATATGATATGGAAGCTTCTTAATTTGACTACCATTTGGACCATATCATCTGGCTAAGAGCCTAAGGCGGCCCTTTTCTTTTTCTGAAGGCATCAGGCATTGTTGCACCATGCATGAATCTCTCCATGGCTAAGATACTTGGAGACTGAGCGATGCAAGTCTCAAAACTCAACAAAGAGACAAGCAATAAGGAGCCTTTTGGTTCCCTGAACGTACTCATGCATGATGCCGCCTATCGCTAACAGGTGTAGTACGTACTGCTCAACACCATCGACCACCTAAAAGAAAAACACGGTTGTCATTAGGTAAGGCTATGCTATTAAGCTAATCCAACAAGCGCAACACCTGACATACTGAGCTGTCAAGTTTTGGAACTTACGGCTGCAAGAGCGACAGGTGTTTCCTGAATCAAACTTTGATGCCTGGTAGACATACAACAACATGTCTGCGGAACTGCAGGTGTTGTTGCAACTCGTGACATGGACAACAAAACAAGTAGGCTGTACTATAAGGCAGCAACTTCTCTCCCGAGGATATTACTACTCTACGTGCCAGTTGCCACCCTGCAGGCGACACAAGATGCATATCATGCATGCATGGCCGTTGATTTTGATGTTTCATGCATTCATGCATCAAGCATGGCCGTCGATCTGAATGTATATGTGTTGCTGCCGAATGAGACGAATGCCAGGCTAGGCGTGCAGCTTGCATCAATATAATGTGAAGTTGCAGGGTTGCAGCAGCTCGTGCGGTGGCAATATGCAGGGATATGTGTATCAGTGTATGGACACTTGGACAGCATGGTTGGCGGATAAAATTTACTTTCGCTCTGAGAAATGAGACATACTACGCCAGCTGAGGCTGTCTGTATAAGTATATACATAATCTTGGCTGACAGTGTAAGAAGATATGGAGGCGTTATTCTAGCCAGGTTGTCCACCTATCAGAACACTCGACAAGTTGTGCAAGTCGTGGCATATAATACACCATTCTCCGCGCAACAATATTCACCTTAGCTATATGCAGATGCAGGTTGCACTAGTGGCAAAATTAAACAAAGCAGCGATGCACGCCCACGCACACGAAGAGCCGGACATCGTACACTAGCTCGTAGCAGAAGGAGATGAGATGATCAGTACGATCAAGTTTTGATGATTCTGCCTCACACTTTCACGTACAGATATGCACATGCTTCCGTTTTATCCTGGAACGAAAGGATATTTGGTTGGGGTCTGCTGTGAGATTCGAAAAAGTAAACCTCGGATGGCATATGGAGCTAATCTTGTACCTACCGCGGGAAAGAAATGTAATCAGTGGGCGCCATACGTGCGTGCGCCATGGCCTAAGCAAACCACTGGTTTTCTAGCTAGCAGTACAAAGACTGCGCGCTCGATCGTCTCCTTTCATGTTTTATTGTTGTCCTGTCGAAAGATGACTTTGGATAGCTGGATGTTTTCCCGTACTACGATCAATAGTATAAAACTCATGTTTGTAAATCCGATTAAATGGAATTTAGAAGGTATTGTTTATATCTAAAAAATGTAGTTACATGTATAAGTTAAATACAAAATACATATCATAAAATTTTATTAGGAAAAACTTGATATATAGAAACTAAAGGATGATATGATAAGAATGGTAGTATGTGTACATATACTTCATCCGTAAAAAAAAAAATATGACATAGGCATGTCTAGATTTAAACCCAGAAATGATTTTTTTACGGAGGGAGTATACTTCATCAATGACCGTTATTGGATTGTCTAGTGGTGGAAATAGAATGTGTTATATAGTTTGTTTTTCTTTAATGGAATTTAAGGACAGGATGACTAATACTTCCTCCGGTTTTTAATGTTTAACACAGTTGACTTTTTAGCGTATTTTTGACCATTCGTCTTATTCAAAAAAATTATCCAAATATTTATAAATATGAGTCATATGTAAAATATATTTTTTAATAAAACAACTCATAATAAAATAAATAGCATTTGGATAAATTTTTTGAATAAGACGAATAGTCAAACATTTGCTCAAAAGTCAATGGCGTCAAACATTAAAAACTAGTGGGAGTATATATATAAGGTTGGTAATCTCTAATTATTGCTATATTGTTTTTAGAGTAAATTTCACAAAACTATAAGTATTTTGCATCATCTATCATAAAACTACAGATTTAAAAACTTTATCACAAAACTACAGATTTAGCGTCTTCGTGTATCATAAAACTACAGATTTAAGAACATACTTTGCAAAACTATAGATTTAGTATCTCCATTATCATAAAACTACATATTTAGTGCCTTCATTATCACAAAATTACAAGTTTAGTGTTTTCATTATCACAAAACTACAAGTTTAAGCAATGCTAAAACATGTAGTTTGTGAAACAAGCTTTTAAATCTATAGTTTTATGAAACAAGTTCTTAAATCTGTAGTTTTGTGATAGATTGTGTAAAATACCTGTAGTTTTGTGAAATTTACTCTTGTTTTTAAGATGAAATATCAAAAAAACCTAAAATCCCTTGGAGAGAATGGGGCGATTGGTTCCATCAGAGTGTGAGAGGGGTGTGTAGTTAATTAAGTATAGGAAATTATTTAATTTCTTGGAAGATGCAAAGGCTAAAAATGATCAAATACAATGTAACTAACATTAATCTTCCATGATATTTAACTATCGTTGCCAAATTCAACACCGGAGCAGTTGGTAGATGCATGAATTGTAGAGGGAAAGATGTATGGGCTACCCTATACATATAATTTCACATCAATCATACTAAAAAAAATAAAATTGAAGATAAATGGATTTGCAATAGCCGTTTAGAATTCACGGTATTGTTGGCCTATTGTTTGCCATATTCATGGGGGGGGATATGGAGGGTTGGAGCTGTGATTTGGGTTTGAGTTGACAGCAATTATATATGGAACTAATGCATTAGATCATGGTTGTGCATGATGAGAGGAGTAAATGCAATAGATGAAACATGTTAATCAAAGAAATCTAAGCAATCTAAGTTGAATCCAATGCTTGTTGGTATTTCTTATCGTCACAGATATAAATCCGCAAGCGAACGGAATTACCGCTGTAGCACTTCCCCTACGGAGTATTCCTAGGGTATCGAATCC
The DNA here is from genome assembly GCA_000325765.3 of Leersia perrieri. Lineage (NCBI taxonomy): Eukaryota > Viridiplantae > Streptophyta > Magnoliopsida > Poales > Poaceae > Leersia > Leersia perrieri. Next base: position 17,542,766 of record CM002482.1, read on the forward strand.
ACAGGGAACGAAGGTGACCAATCCTAACCAGGTTCAACCAAGTACACACAGCTATAGCAGGCTAAGGATAGAGAGTATTTACTACATAAGTCTTAGTGTAAATAACTAATGAATAAATCTAGATAGCTGCTAGTTGTAAGCATTATGATCTGTTTCTATCTCCATAAACCACCGCCCTTATACCTATAGTCTCATACTATACTTGTTCCATATTGTACCATGTATTTGGGATCGTGATCCAGTCACGTTTGGGACGATGTCCCACGATGTTCCCGTTTCCGTTCCCGGGACGAATGTTTCCAGTACGATGAACCCATCCATGTTCCACGTTCCATGTGACTTAGCCCTGGTGCTGGTCAGATGTTCAGTAATTGCAGTGCTGCACATTAGTGGTCCGAGGGATTCCCCCACACTTGTTTGCCAACCTGGACTTTATTCAACACAAATAGAAAAAGCAAAATGGGCTTCCACCGGGGTGAAATACCGGTGAGCCAGAAAATAACTCTAGGCATATGAAATGCCTTAAGGTACTTTATTTTATTATTCTTTTATTCTTTTATTTTATTTTTATTTTTTTATGTGGCAAAAGGTGGATGTGATGGGTAACTTAGCAGGGTGGTGATATAAGGCAAAAATGCACAGGGTATTTAGAATTCTTCCCGGATGGAACTTACCAAGCTTGGAACTTTATTGAATGCAAGAAAGTTTCACCTTTGTTCTGCTTGGTCTCCTATGCATCTCTTTTCTCATGAGGCCAAGGAGCGTGGTATGAATGTTGAGGTTTCGTGCACTGTTCATTCCTGCAAAAGGTTAGTGGACAAGAAATACCCGAGGGACTATAATGTTTGAAAAGATTTTATCATAGCCTCAAGTTTAGTTGTTCACATCCACGCTAGGAGAAATTTGATTTGAAACCTTAAGAAGCGTGGATCCCTCAAGTTTGCCCTTTTTTTCAAGAGACTTTTTTTATTCTGAAAACAAATTGTTTTTTTTTCAATTTTATTTTTATTGTTCACCAAGAAAAACTCATACGGGCTAAGGTAAAGTTGCATTAACAAAACAAAGGAGTATTTTGCAATACACTCACCGCACACCTTGAAAGGTGATGCGTTACTTCCTTGCATGTTTGCAATTTATTCCTGGCCCTGACCTACCTCCACTATGACTTGTGCTTGAGGGCTCTCCCGTCAATTTTCCTGTAAGGGTTAGTCCATAGAAGATATACATCCAATGTTCATGAAAGTATTGGCTCTGGTTCATTAATCATGCTTTGACACCACGTCAACTTTTGATTAAAACAGGCTATTTTAACCTAAGCATCATGCTTAATTTTAAAACGCCTATGGTTGTTTAGCTAGAACTCCCAAACCAGAACATAAAAAACAAACAAAGGAAGTATAACCATGCATGATCAAGCAAAACTCAATGGAGATATGCTTGAGTAGAGAAATGGTGAACCCTTTTTTTTTCTTTTTTTAGCAAGGTGAGACTAACACCATTTTAAAAATCATGATTACCTTGGTTGACAGAACTTGCCATGAAGAGCTTGTAGACATCCCTCCCCCACACTTGGACTTTTGTATCAAAATCCAAGTGTGATGTTGGGGGTCTTCTTCCATCCCCAAGGATCACTGTGTTCAACAAATGTAGCTCCCATGTTCTTAGGCATCATATGACCGTCATTCTTAATCTAAACCTGAAATGGTTAGCAATCAAAAATACCCGAAGGTGCATACTATCCTAGAACTGGTTCTTGCTTTTATTGGAAAGAAAACTTACCGTGATAATCCGGGGTATCTCTCGGCAGTGCTTTGTTTATAGTCACAAGCTTAACATAGGGACATCTCGCTGCAAGGTTAGTGCCACGAACACATACGAGATTTGTAATAGTTATGGTAAATAAAAGCATCCACAACCACACTTCTAATCATGTTAGAAATGAGAATCTTAAGGTGGTTGTGGTTCTCGTACAAGAGAGCGGCACTAAACTGATGGGACTCTAGGGATTCCTTGAGTGAGCATGAATCCTGATGGAAACTGAGGAAGAAGCTTCCATGCTCAATTGTGGAGTTCTCATCCTCCAGAGTTGAAGTCTCAACCTTGTCCATGGCTTGCAGGTTTTCTTTCTCAAGAGACGTATCTTGAGGGCCAGAGGGACAAGGTTTGGGCTCGGAAGGAAGTTGTGATGGTGGTTCTATGGAAGGTGACTCAAAAAGACGAATGACGAGAACTTCCTTTGGATGGATGGGAATTTGGTGATGGCCGGAATACCCATCAAGGTAGCAGAATCGGGAGTAATTCGCTGGCCTCCCTAACATTTCATCAATGAAGGGGAGTGGGAAATGATCCTTCCTTGTCGCCTTGTTGAGCTTTCGGTTATCTTTGCTCATTTCCCATCCAGTGACGGTCCATTGAAGAATGAACTTGTTTTTGATATTGGCGACGACCGTCATGCCTCCTTTCTTGGGGACTACTCGATGCCTTTCCAACACAGCTAGAAGATGAGAGGTATCATCCTCAGAAAGCTTGTCACTTATGATGACAGGAACTTTCTTATCGCTGTGCAGAAAAGTATAGCGTAGGCCTTTCGGAAGGGTTTTGAGCTCAAGCGAAGGTCGCAACAGCGATTCAATGATTGATAGCTCAAAAGTCTCTCCTAGGTCAACTTCCTCTTCAACAAAGTCTGCGACCTCGTCTTCCAGAAGAGACTTAGGGGACTCAAGAGGCAATATCACCGCTACGTCCTCTACGAACTCGTCTTCTGGGAGGGGGTCGGTTGCAGCGAACCTCGCCCGAGAGAAAGGAATTGTCAACTCATTCTCTCCCAGAGTGATAAGGAGGTTGCCTAACCGGGGTGTATCTAGCAACAAATGCCTATTTGGATACCTAATTAGAACATCGAAATCCTAGACTTCAAAGATATGAAAATCTAGGATTTCCTCCTTGCCGTCATGGAAGACGGGCGTTTTTTGGACAACCCCAAATCCTTCAAGAACACTCCCATTGGGATGCCTGAAGAATTTCTCTGTCAGTGCAAATACTCTGTCGCCCAGGCATGTGATGGCAAGGGACTCTGAGATGATACTTGCACCGACAGTTGGGTTGTAGAGAACTTCAACCCGATTTCCCTCTAAGAGACAATAAATAGTTCGAGAGGTGGTTCTCATCCGAATTACTTCGGACAAAGACTCTTCCTCCTTTAGCCATTCATTGCTCATTATGGCTGTCGGCTCACTGACCATTTCTTGTAGGAATTGGAATTCTAACGAGTCAGGAGGTGACATGGGAATGGGCGGTCTCTTTCTAGCGAAGTAGTTTACGGTGTCCGAAGTCTTCGTCAAAAACATTCCTAAACACAGGAGCACATCCTGGAGTCCGAATTTCTTCGTACTCAGACGATGGCTCAGGAGCTGGTTCGTCGGCCGATTGGTTTGATGTGGATGGTTTAGGCTCTACTTCGGCTTCTAAGGGCTCCTCGACTCTAGACACGATGAGCTGCGGAGAGGGTTCTACACATTTCTCCATGAAGGAGGTATTTTCTAGAATGCGATCCAGAATATCCTTCCCCTCGGACGGAGTTTTATGCATGAACGAGCCTCCGGCAGTAATGTCTAGGTAGAATGCAGACTCCTTGTCTAAACCCGTATGGAAATGTGCAAGAGCACATATTCAGGTAAAGACAAGGTTGGTCCAGAATGCACTAAATTAGTGAGCCTAGACCAGGCTGCGCCGATTGATTCTTGGTTCCTCTGCTGGAAATTCAGTATTTCTACGCGAAGGGCAGTGATGTGGGTTACTGGGAAGAAGGCTAGACAGAATCTGTCCCGCAACATCTCCAAGTCACCGCTTACACAGCCTACGGTAGATGTGTACCATTGCTTTGCGTTCCCTTGAAGAGAAAATGGAAACAACTTCTACCGGATAATGACTTGCTTCATGCCCCGAATCTTAAGGCATGAGCAGATTTGTTCGAATTCCCGCAGGTGATAGTAAGGATTTTCCTAGTCAGAACCAGAGAAGGATTTTTCCCTAACCATACTAATGAGCTCGGGACATTTTATAGCCAGCTGTCAAAATTGACTCCGATGAAGGAGGTTGCTCATAAAATTCGCCCCGTGGAGCAGATAGCTCGAGAATGGGCTGCCCCATGGAATTTTCGAAAAGTGTTTCAGGAAACTTCTTCGGGTAGCAGGGGTGTAGAAGGAATAAAGGAAAATAAGAAAAAGCAAGATACGAGGATGAACAAGGCTCGGATAAATCAGCAACTGTTCCCCGGCAACGACGCCAAAAATGCATGTTGGTATTTCTTATCGTCACAGATATAAATTCGCAAGCGAACGGAATTACCGCTATAGCACTTCCCCTATGGAGTATTCCTAGGGTATCGAATCCACAGGGAACAAAGGTGACTAATCCTAACCAGGTTCAACCAAGGACACACAGCTATAGCAGGCTAAGGATAGAGAGTATTTACTACACAAGTTTCAATGTCTATAGGAAGTTTGTTTAATCCTAGTGGGATACTTCGGGCACCGGCAGCTCGCTGCCCCGGGTTCCAGCTCTACCGCACACCCGGACAGGGAGGACTATGTGATCTCGAGGGCTGTCACCACCTCTACACTTGCCTCAAGCTAACTGTGGGATGAGCGGCAACTACTGGAAATTAACTATCTAGACACCGCGTCTAAGCAGATTCATTACTACCTTAGTGTTAATTAAGCACTTTGACAAACATTATAAGTTGGTTGTTTATAGTGAACAGTAATCCGGTATTCACTTAGGCACTAACTGAGATGTAAAACTTATGAAAGTAAACTCAATTACTCAGAATAATATGAATATAAATACAGGAGTAATTGATAGAATAGAATAAAGGCGAAAGTGTACCGATAACTCCAGGATTCCTCCGACTTCTACTCTACTCTCTACCTAACTAGTATACAAAATGTGTACTAAGAGCCTCTTATAATTCAGTCAAGCTTGGTATGCGTGTGAATGAGGAATGAGAAGGGGTATTTATAGGCCTAGGGGGTGCCTTGGGAGAGTGGAAATGCTCAAAGCATCAAATGAGCATCTTTACTCTCCTCATGCCAAGTGTCCTATGGATAAGATCCTAGGAGCATCTTTCTTCTCCACTTGCCATGTGTCCATGCCATGTGTCGAGCTTGTGTTGATTTCTTCATGTGAAAGCAGCCACAACCGTCATGGGGAAGCGATCAGGGACGTCCACGTGTAAGAAGATCAGCAAAGGAAGCAGAGGCGGTTCGGCCGAACCCCATGGTTCGGCCAAACCATGGGCTGGCCCAATCTCCCTCGGCCTTCTTCCATCTTCTGATATGTGGGTCCCACTTTATTATTCTTCCAGCATTGGCCCAATCAATGATGATTTGATATGGTTTGTGGGCTCAATACTCATGGGTTCCGACGAGAAGTTTAACTCTCCTCCTTGTATGCTCATTTCCTCTCAACTTTGGTAGGTTGTCACCTGTATGCAAATATTCACCAACACTTGTGGAAATGGTTAGAAATAAACCCTACCACTATGTTGTATGTTTTATTCTCTTTCAATTATGCAGGTGTTGACGACGTAAAATGATGCTTTAACAGCCTTCAACAATGGTCAATAGTGAAGTGACTTGATATAAATAGTTAAACTTCAACCTAACAAACAAAAATAATTGAGGTTATGTGGAAGCACCACATGAGAGGAAAATAGTAATAGCTACACTAAGCCCCTTTTGATTTGGAGGAATTTTGTAGGATTCCATTCCTATAGGAATTTTCCCTAAACTATCTAGCCTTTGAAACAAGTGGTGATGAACTTTATAGATATAATGGATTAGAAACTAAAAGATTGTCACTTAGATTAACATACGTGCCACTTAAAAAATGTTTGAGTAAATTTCACAAAATTATAGGTATTTTGCATAATCTATCACAAAACTACAGATTTAAGAACTTATTTCACAAAACTACAGATTTAGTGTCTTTGTGTATCAAAAACTATAGATTTAAGAGCTTGTTTCACAAAACTATAGATTTAGTATCTCTATTATCATAAAACTACAAGTTTAGTGTCTCAATTATCACAAAATTGTAGGTTTTAGCAATACATATCACAAAACTATATGTTTTAGCATTGCTTAAACCTATAGTTTTGTGATAATGAAAACACTAAATTTCTAATTTTGTGATAATGGAGACACTAAACATGTTGTTTTGTGATAATTGGGGCACTAAATATGTAGTTTTGTGAAGGAAGTTCTTAAATTTGTAGTTTTGTGATACGCGAAGACACTAAGTCTGTAGTTTTATGATAAATGATGCAAAATAGTTGTAGTTTTGTGAAATTTACTCAAAAATTTTTCCTGTTGAATTGGTGCCACTAAAAAAGTTAAAATTATAGAAGAATGATAAGTTAAGATTATTTGGGCTTGACTGGGCAAAATGCCTAGAGGACACTTGGTTTAAGGCTGCACCCGTATCATTGGTGCAAAGGTTTGGCAGGCCACGCAAGCGTCACTGCCCAATACTGGTCGACTATGAAAAGGAATAAGTCTATTTTACATCCTTCAGTTTTACGTTGAGTTTAGATCAGGACCTTCAACAGTATTGGAGCCTTCGAGGTCCAGAATGTTGGACCCGAATTTTACAAAATCGGTGCAAATATGCTCCTAAGTATAGAGCTCGGTTTTCGCTGACACGTGATCCCATTGAGAAAAAATAAGTAAAAATACGTAAGTTCGACATGTGAGCCATACCTTAAAAAAAGATGTTCAAAACCCATATCCATGACAATGGTGTATGCCTTATGAGCAAAGCCGGTTTGAATAAAGGTCTAACGTTGAGTTTAGATTCTTGTCGATGGAGTAGGAGTTGTACCGAATGCTTTGAAGATCATGTAAAATTCTTAGCTCCTAAAAATTACACTATAAAAGTGGAGCTATGTTTCTTCAGCTCCACCCCACCATTAGAGTAGGAGATGTGCCAAACGGGAGTTGGAGCCGGACAACTCGTCTGCGAGGACGGGGAACAACACGGCGATAGAGGCTGCCTGCCACCAACGAAGCGGATTAGGGCATGCTGATGGCAGAGAGGGGGCATTAGGCGGCATCCTAAGATCCTATAACGCCTGGGATATAGGTTTAGGTCTAACTTATTTAGTTAAACCACATATTTAAATTAATGTTTATTGTGTTTTAGTCCCCGCACGCGCCTATATATAGCGTATGTTTAGGTCTAACATATTTAGTTAAACCATACATTTAAATTAATTTTTATTGTATTTTAGTCCCCTCTTTGCAAAATGGTTAATGGTGATTTAATTTAACCTTATAAGTTGTTGCCGTTCCTCGTACGAAAATATTGCATTATGTGGATAATAGTGCCATGAATATATTATGTTGTGATAATCCTTATTTTTATTGCAATATGTAGGTGTTATTGCCACCATTTTAAGAAATGGTTACAATATATCGATAATATTGCCACAAATATTTTTGGTTGCAATAATCTTAGATCTTCCTTGCAATAGCTATTTACGCGGATGGTGGACGAGCTTGTACTCATGTATAGTTAAATGAAAAGTATGAGAAGGTTTATCTGTATGAGCTCATAGTCATAGCCCAATGGTGAAGATGTTGCTTGGAGAGAGGAAATTCCTGGGTTCGAATCCCATAGCCTATGATATGCTAAAATTAGCAAAAAAATCATGGAAGCATGGCCAGTGACATGTAAACATTGTTAAAAGTTTGAAAATTTTCAAAATGTTTTTTTTTGGTGTTTATTTGAATTTTTGACTCATCACAAATGAGTCTTATTTAGTGGTAAGTTTGTTGCAAGTGATGCCTAATGCAACGTCTTATTGCGTGCCAATAGGTCTTATTGCCATAATATTAGGCATGGCAACATATGCAATTGCAATAGTGATAGCTTGCAGTAACTAATTGGTTTAGCAATACCGTGTTGCGTGGCAATACATACACTAATGGCACGATATTGGTTGACGCCACTAAAATATAAAGCAATGCATCATTTCGTGGTAACTAAATACTATTTCTACCAAACAAAAAAATCGTTGCAATGGACCTATTGCAACATATATACTTGCCACGGCTCCCAACAACAATGCCATAGTTGCTATTGGTACATATTGCAACTATTGTGGTCCTCTTACCATGTTTTTACGGCGTTACAACATACCAAATATCTAGTAGTGGCCCTAGCTCTGCTGGCGCTTCCATGGGCCAAGGCCCAACATAGTACTGCTGCTAGCTCATAAGGCCTAATTGGCCTTATGTACCGCTGTTTGTGTAAACCCCACAAAATTTGAGCGGTTGCATTGTCACGGCGTGCACGGTCTGTGCACAATTGCACAATGTCAGGTTGATATAGTCGGTACTAGTAGAGTGATAGTTGACTAGTTTCGTTCCTTTGTGGCTGTTGGCATGTTACGATGTGAGTCATGTGACAAAGGAGCCTTCGAGGAGTGTTGTATGAGTTGAGCGTAAACTCCCAAGGAAAAGGAAATGGGTCCAATAGGCCTGGAGCAAAAGGAAAAGGTTTAAGGGGCCTAGAATTAGGGAATAAAAATAAAAAGGTCCAATAGGTCTGGAATCTAGACTAGGAATAAAAGAAAAGATATTATAGGCCTCTAGCAAAGAATTAGAGTCTGTTCTTAAAAAAATACTTTTAAATTTTGCTAATGCCAAAATTTGGTAAGATGATGGTGGTGTTTAGTTTATTGCATTACCAAACTTTGGTAGAAGCTTTCAGAGAAGAAAGGTCTAGAATTACCAATATTTGGTAGTTAATTCTTGATTGCCAAAATTTTGGCAATTTTAAAATTTGGAATGGTTTAAAATAGCAACAATTTAAACAACCCATTAGTGTTGCTGCCCATGATCGAACTGGAGACCTTCAGACTACACCACATCGACCAATATATTTATTTATTTCGTACTTGCAGATTACCAAATATGAGAAACTTAAATGGAACAATATAAAATCCAAATGTGCACACTATGAAGAAAATATGAAATACATCCAATACTAAGGGTAGCCTAGGGTCGGAAAGCTGGAAAAAGAAGGCGCCTCACCAGCTCCAGATGCCCTACTTTCATACTTTGTCCATGACTATTTATTACAATGATACTTTTTGACACACCGAAATGATGACATATTTCATACTCTGTGACTTTATAGTTACACCAATGTATGCAACAAAATGATAGGTTCATACTTTATTTGATTTTCTAGAAAAATATTTTATTTATTACCGAAACAAAATATATGATAGGTGTGTTAAGGCTGAGGAAGTAGTTGGATATGATAGCCTTGAGGAAACATGATCTCTGAGATGCGCAGTACTTCCCCTCCTTCCATTTCGTTCCATCTAAATAGAGAGTTCAGCAGATAAATGAAAAAAGCAGTCAGAAACACATTTCATTGTTCTTTTTAATTAAGATTATATTAGTGAGCTTCGAATGCAACGAGTGAAAACCAATATGCATTTCAGTAAAAAAAAAAACCCAATATGCATATGTACCTGTACTCGGTCACCAAGATGTGGAGGAAGAGTGCAATAAAAAGCTTGCTAAACTCTGCCCCGAGACACAGCCTGATGCCTCCTCCAAATGGCATGTAATTCTTCAGCATTGAGCTTCTCTTGTCATCCTGTATTTTCCATTTGTTTTAGTGAGTCAACACAAGTGAAGACTAATTTAACAATAATTCAGGATTTGAGCACTAAAGATCAATATTGGATGTCTTTTACTAACCGTCCACCTATATGGATCAAATTTGAGCGGATCCTCGAATAATTTTGGGTTCAGGTGAACTGCCATGGGGCTGATCATGACTAACCACCCCGATGGAATTGTATATCCTGCATTAAAAACCAAATATTGCAATAACCAATTGTGTGGACTGATGTGGTACACACACAAACATATATATAGACACACACACACATGGCACATACAGCCGTCGATTATTTGCCCTTTACTTTTTTTTAATCAAACATCGTATCTTCCCTGTTTAATTCTTCATGGCTTAAAAAGCAAAGTATAAATCTACATAATTATCTTCCGCAAATCAACCACAATTCATGCAATCTGTGAAACAGGGCAGCATGTCTGTTAACGTTTGTGTAAGAAGATTACCTTTGACTTGCACATCTGTTAATGTTTTCCTGAAAACTCCGGGCGCGACGTTACTAATTCGAGTAATTTCATTCATAACCTATAGGTAAAACAAGCTCACTTGAATTTTAAAAAGGCAATTATTAAAAGCAGTGATAGAGCGAGAAACGAACCACGCCTAAAGCTCAGTTCTATCATCTTACCCTAACTCTTTTTTTTTTTTTTTTTGCGGGGACTTGCCCTAACTCTAAGCAAACTATACAACATTCTTAACATTTGTAAGGAATTTGCATGGAGTTTGGATTGCAGGCCTAGAGCAAAGCTTCAGCCCTACCTGCCCTACTCTTGATCCTCCCCTGGACAAAAGCATAATTGTGGCACGAATGATGCTTCAAACATAATCATACATTCATACATTAACGTGAAATCACCTGAATACTAAATTTCAAGGATCTGTACTCCTCCCATGTGAACCCAGAATTCACACCTTCTCTTTTCTTCAGTATTGTTTCGTGCTCCTCCTGGAATGATGAAATGTTATCATTCATTTAGCATTAATGGATTTTTAATATTTGGTTTCATGTTTCTTGAATATAAACAATTCACACATGCCAAAGAGAAAATTACAGACCTTGAGCTCTTCAACAATTTTAGGATTGTCGGTGAGGAACTTAAAGGCTACCGTCATGGTCGATGATAGTGTTGCAAAGCTTGTAAACAAGAGTGCCGCAAGTGCATCTATAGCAAAATTTTCATCAATCATTGGCTTTTCACTCTGTAGCTCTTCAACAATCAGGTCAACAAGGTCACCGAATCTTTTTTCAGGTACACTTAGCCTCTCTTTCATGATATCAGTTAGTGTGTTTCGTATATTTCTCCTACCCTTCATCAAGAAATTGAAAAAAAAATCTAGAAGTTCAGAGTCCTAGTCAATATTCAGAAAACATTTATTTCTCAAAAAGTAAATGAATATACTCTGATCAAGCTATTTGGATAATATAAATATACCTGCATGGATCGATAGAACGATGTCCCTGGAAAATATATTGGGAAGGAAACCATCCCGTGAAAGAAATCCTGAAAGTTCTTTCTCAATTCTCTTGAATTGGTGGTGTCGAGGCCGATCAACTTCTTGGCAACTAGGTCGAAAATCATCTGCAAAGTAAAAGTTCATAGTAGGAACATTTTTTGAGGCAAGTAGGCAAAAATGGTCTAAGCACAATGGGTGCATTCTGATCTATCATAGATGATTGCATGTCCAACAACAATGGGCGATGCCTTAATTGAAACGTGTATCACATAGTGACATAGATGTTAACTTACGTCAGACACTCCGTCCTTCACCTCGATACTGGGTTTCCTAGTCCATGACGCAAAGCTCTCTCTCATGGAATGTTCTAATTCAGGAAGAAGTGATTCTTTAAGGTTTTCAAGGCCAAAAAGCTTGGCTGCAATGCTCCGGATGAACTTGTGAATGGTTCCATTGTATGTGGTGAGGCTCTTCTTGCCAAAGATGTTGATTGCAGTTTCTGGATACCAGCTCTGGAACAACTTGCCCTCTTGTTGAAATATGAATCGATTCACCTCTGGATCAAGAGAAATGACCACAGGTCGGCCTACCAGGCTAGTCTTGAAAAGAGGCCCATACCTGACAGGTCACTAAATCAAACTCAAGAGCAAGACTAACCTGACCTAAAATTTAAATGTGTTTGTGCTGTTCGTATATAAATAGATAGTGTTGTTCATAGAAACAATACGCAGATCTTTGTTTTAAGTACGATACTACTATTAAAAGTGAAGTACAAAGTACGATACTACAAATTTATGATCCCTAACCTTTGCAGTCTTTTCTTGTAGTAGCTTGGCATGTCTATTGATGGGCTTGCTCTAAAGAAGTCAAAGGTTTCACCAACAATAGGGAAGCCCATGGAGCCAGGAGGAAGCCTCCCATTACATGGAGGATTCATCCATTTGTACACCAAGTGAGTTAACCATCCTATGATGAGCGTGATACCACAGAGAGCTGCATATGAATATGTTCCTAGCAAAATCTGTGTCCTTTCCATTTTCTAGCTAATCAGTAAGCCTAATATGGAACAGGTCTCTTCTAGCTTGCACTTGTGCAGTAATGGGGAGGTATATACACGCACACATATATATAGCATAACAACACGTGTAGTTATCAGTTGGCCCGAATTTAACTTCATGCAAGTGGCATTTCTCTATGAATAAAATATATTGACTTTGTTCAATAATTTTTTATTGACTTTGCTCTATCCGTAATTTCCTATCGAGTATGTCAATTGCTTCCTTCTTTAAAAGACGCAAAACATCAATATAAACATTAAAAAAGAGTTGACAAACAATCAATCCAGTCATAAGGCTCTTCCAAAACTTGTGAAATTTTCATGAAGACTCCTTACAACATAGTCATATTTATTCACTGTTACTTGGATAAACTTGGGAATTTTCTTACGCGAGTATTCCTCGGCAACGATGGTAACGAATGCTTCCATCAATGTCAAACATCAAGTTTTGATTTGAATGATCAATTATCGCCTTTTTTCTATTTTTTGCACCTAGTTATTCAAATTGTGGTATGGTGCGATCATTAATCTTATTGCATCATTTGGAATAGGTTAGTCACCAGATTATTTCCTCATATCAACTACTTAATTATATGGATAAATTAAATATGATTACAAATAAGCTTAACAAATAGCTTAGAAAAAGTGCTAAACAACAAATAGAAAAAAGTTAGTTCTGAGGTAGCAATACTTTTAGCAGTGTGGAACAAATAATTCAGTGACTAGCTGAAAAAACATGCAACTTTGTTTGAATAGTTGCCTGGAGAGTTAGGCATGCAACACAGCAACATCAACACTGTTTCGCTTGATGCATGCACCTAAATTCTGTACCCACTTTGAATCGGATAGACAGATAAGGATCTCTGTGCTTTGCGGTCATCACCCTCCATTGACAGAGGAAAGAAAAAAGGAGGCTTTGACGGGTAAAACTTCCTCGCATTGCTCTTTCAAATTTCGACAAACAGTGTTTCGACCAATTTTTTCTTGGCAGGCTGCTATTTGGCTTTTTTTACGAAACACTATACAGACAAAGTTTTTTCCTACATACGCAGGCGCACGTTATATCCTTATGAGTTACGAGAGTACTTCTGAAAACTGAACACGCATATCATGAGATTGCTAAATCCATCACATATGCATTGCTATTGACCGATACATATGTTGCCTGCTTGAAAAAATATTAGTCCTAAATACGAGCATCTGTGTTAAATTTAATGTTTAAACTCAGGAGAATATGTCCCCTCACTTTATATAGAATCTAACCGGTTGAGCTATGTCCACTGTATACTGTTTGACTAATTTCATCTAACGGTTTGATACTAGTACAACTTTAGCGGTCATACTCTATCCACTAATAAATGTAATAAATGTAGACTCTGGAAGATGGCCACGACCACTAGTCCACTACACGCATTAAGTTCTATCTATACCTTCCATCCAAAAGCAACTTAATACGAGTAACAAATATTTCAGTGCCCCTTTCAGAGAATTGGATAAGCCAATAAGCTGCACACCAAATAATGATTTATTAGAGCAAGATTAATTAACTACTCCCTCCGTCCCAAAATATAACAAGTTTTATGAAAGTCAGAGTCAAACATTTTAAACTTTGACTATTAATTATGAAAAAAATCAAAATAAACTATCATGTATAAACGATGCTATTAGATTTATCATTAAACAAACTATTATAATATACAACTATTTTTAATTTAAAATAATATATTTTACAAATATTATTAGTCAAAGTAGCATCGCGAAGACCGTTATTCAGTCAAAAACTGCTTATATTTTAGGACGGAGGTAGTATTTAATATTACAGAGTTGAAAATTTAAAGAAACTTTTATATAAAATGTTTTTTAAGATATCATATCGTTTAATGGTTTGGGAAGTATCCACATTACGATAAAAACATTATGAAAATTATCAACTGTACCAGCTATCACTTCCATTTTGACTGTTTTATTACATTTCCATACTGTCCGGAAATGATATTTGGTTTTTCCTAACTGTTTTAGGAGTATACCGTTTTGATGCGAAATTTTCAAGGAAATTACCCTATAATACCGACAACACATCGAAATATCACAGTCTTAACCATAAATCTTACGGGTTGCCATTCTTAATGGAAATGACTATACATACGACTTGTACGTACTGACTCTTTGTCCGATTAGTGTATAATGAGCATGAACTGCTGCTTGTGTGGGTCTTTGGAAGAGAAATCTAGCACTGTGATTGGATGATAACACATGGGCGTATATTAAAGTCGGATGTATAGCAGTGTTTATTCTTAATGTTATAATATCACTATAAATGATTCAAATTAGTTGTTGGCATTAATCTATAACGTCAACACGTATGGCTTACTTAATAACTTTGTGATACGTCGGTTTTTAGATTAAAGGAAGAATTGCATTATATCAGAGTGAACTACATTATCAAGTTACACATAATATGCTCAATGTAGTTACACACTAAGCAGCTCTAAAACTCAATTTCAAACCTATGTAAAAAATTAAATAGAAGACCGCACAGGCATACGCTCAACAAACAGACTGAGAACACGCGCCCAAAGAATGACGACCAATCTCCATTTAGACTAGAACGAGCACAATCTCCTTCTTCCTTCTTGCGTCTTTCTTCATCTTCCTGCCAGCGATGAAAAGGAGAGACTGAACCCAATCTATCCGATTCAAGACTGATCGACATCAGCTCGGAGAACAAATTTATTCTCACAAGCCTTTCACCGTGGTTGGATCTATCCACGACAAAACGGAGAAGTGGCTGGAGAAATTTATTCCACGACGACGGCACCATCTTCGTCTCGATGCCTCCATCCAGAAACCTATATCTAATTCTCTATGTTGTCACCCCAAGAAAATTTCTGACGTCGTAGATGCCGCCACCTCCTTCATCGGAGTTGCCATGGAGAGACACAAGCCACTCTATCTCTTCGCCGTTGCCAAAGAAAAGAACGAGGAAACAAATCTCCCATACCCCGGTATGGAGAAACCCTAACTTTAACCTAGACTTGATCTATAGAAAACTATTGAAAAAATGGATCCCACTCCCTCTGACCTCCGGCAAGCAACAGAGGTAGGAGGAAGGGGAACCAACAAAGATGGAAGACGGAGGGCCGGCGGCTGGGCAGATCACGGCGCCGCCCATGTCGCCCTTCTCGGCCAACTTTGTGATGCATCGTTTATGAGACAGCTATTCCTATAATTCTGTCTTGGTTATTTTCCGATGCACCGATATTGTTATCTTTTCCAAATCTAGCTATCTATAAATTGTAAGCACATAGCTTTCTCGCCGGAAATGCGACCGAATGATCGCCGAATTTATTGAAGGGACAGAGATGGTACATCATTGTTGCTGACTACTCCCTCCGTTCGCCAATCTTGAGGATTTTACAACAGTGTTGTGGATTAAGAAAGAGTGGAAAAGTCTAGTATACCCCTGTAAATGTGTGTCCGATGATTGAGGGAATGTCCTGTAAGCGCCACCGTCTGGATGCATCCCACCGGCGGCACCGACGCGAGTTCCACCTCGTTGATGCGTCCCCCAAGTACCGGCTCTGGCGTCGCGGGCGCCATTGCCTGGATGCACCCCTCCGGTGCGGGAGCCACCTCCATGATGCATCCCCCCTGCGGCGCCGCCGC